>VZRZ01005077.1:49581-86821 GCA_013398175.1 Climacteris rufus | reverse complement strand
CCCGGGGTTCGCCGGCAGCCCCGGGCGCCTCCCGAGCTCGCAGCGGGCTCGGAGCTTGCGGCGCGATCCCGCACCCTGCTGGGGAGCGCCTGCCGCCGCCGCGCTCACACCTTCGAGGAATTTCCCGGGATAAAGCCGCTGAGGGTGCCAGGTGGATGCTGTCCCTGCCGGGACTCTGCCCGTGCTCTGTTATTACTGCGAATTACTGACTTGAAAGGCTTTGCCTTTGGTGTGTACGTGTGTAGCTGCATTCCAGCCTTCCTTTTCTCTCGAAGGTTATTTTGGACTTGTAGGTGGGTCGGTGCGTTTGCCAGGTTTGATTGCGGATGAAGTTGGGGCTGGACGGGGAAGGCTGGGTCTGCGCTGGGACAGCGAGCGGAGCGGTGTGAGCGCTTGGAGCAGTGGGTTACTCGTGGAGCAGCGGGTCCCTGGTGCGGAATGGCCGGGCTGCTCCGAGCTGAGCACTGGGGGCTGCAAGAGCCTTGTCTGGTGGACCTCCGACCCCAAATTTAGTGGGGGTCCCTTCTCAGAGAACATGACTTCTGTTTACTTTAGGTCTTTGCCATTTCGTTTTGTAAAACTTTGCTTTCGTTCTTCTTTAATCGCTTTGTAAGTGCCTCCAAAGTTTTTCCCCTTACTCGTTGCGGCTGAAAGGCTGTCTGATGTCTGCTAAAACACTTTATTCTCTGATATTTACGGAAAAAATAATATACGGAGATATATGGGCAGGAAGGAAAGAACACACGGTTGGTTTAGGAGCCAAGATTTTATGGAATTCCAATAATTAGACTCTATAGTTAGAAAGTTTACTTTAACTTGTTTAAAATTACCAGCTGAACAACTACCTTTGTTGCAAACTAGATGCACTTAATTCTGTGTGACTTGTTTGACTTACAACCTCATCTAGACAGTCTGAATCCAGGGATGGAGCAAGAGCAGTAAATACTTGTGGAGATTTTATTTGGTCGTTTGGACTAGTTAGAACTCTTAATCTGGTTTCATACTGACTTAAAAGGTTTTGTCTGTAAACTAGCTGAGATGCTTTATCCAGATGAAGCATCTTCCTGGCAGTTACTGCTTAGTGTGTTTGCAGGAAAACCTCATTTTGTTCTCTAAAACATAGAACTATGCAAGAAGGAATTACCAATTTTTCCATGAGTAACTTTCCATGATTAATCTTATGTATTCATTTCTTGATGGCTTTACCTTATTGTTAGGATATCCCATGTAGATGACTTAATTCCCAGACTTCCTGAATTAACTTTTTGGGTAGATCTGTTTGGCTCAAGTACACCTCCCTCACCTGGCCAGCAGTGGCAGGTAGGTGTGCTTGGGGGGCAGGAGGTGCCAGCTGCAGAGCAAGGAGCCAGCAGACTTTCCTGCCTGGCCTGGCTGCTGCTGGGCACTTTCACCCAGCTGCAGTTCAGGATGGATGCAACGTTTGCATTTCCTTGTGCTTCAGAACACACGCTAGCCATTTAAAGACATACACAGTTACTTTGAAGGAACAGCATTCCCTGTTTATCTGGAAGACTTACAGTTGTTTCAGTGAGAGAGCAGAGGCAAAATACCATTTTAACTTCTTGGGTAAATTGCCTTTCTGGCTTTTCAGCTCTTTAGGAAATTCACTTGCAGTCATGTTTACCAAAATATGTATCTTTTCTATTTAGTTTCCAAGTAAAGGAATTGGTTGGAATCAATCAGTTAAAGAAAAACAGAGAGGGGATGCTATTTGGCAAAATAGTTCTTAAATGCTGACTTTTTTTTTCCCTAGTCAGGACAGTAAAGTATTAGGATAACTATTGTCAGCTATTGGTTACGATCACAGACATTGGCAGTTACTGTTAACCCTTTGTATCGTGCTAGGAAATATATATATGTGAAAAACTTACTCTAAGTTAACAAGTTGTAACATGTTTTCTCTACTTTGTTTCTGAATTTACACTCCCGTGTGTCTCCTTTCCTTTTCCCTTTTCCTGTTTAGTCTTTGCTCTTAGGCTCCCTTTTCCCTCCAGCTGCTCCTCGTCCCAGTTTAGAATCAGACTCTCCCATCCCTGCTAGTTGCCCATGTTTTCTTTGCCCTGTTCTTTGAAGGCATCTGCAGCTTTACTCCTTGTCTCTGCTTTTCTTGTTCTGATTGCTTTCTGATGGGAGTGGATTTCAGTGGTTTTAATACTCCTTTCTCTTTGTTTTTTTTTTGTTTTTTTGTATATAAAGCCGTTGGATCCCCTGTTGCCCAGCCCCTGAAAGGAGAGCCCCCAAGGCCCACCCTGGGTTTGCTGGGTCTGGATCCCAGAGGAGATCTGTCTCCTCCCAGCTCCCACCCTGGGTTTGCTGGGTGTGGATCCCAGAGGAGATCTGTCTCCTGCCAGCTCCCACCCTGGCTTTGCTGGGTCTGGATCCCAGAGGAGATCTGTCTCCTGCCAGCTCCCACCCTGGCTTTGCTGGGTGTGGATCCCAGAGGAGATCTGTCTCCTGCCAGCTCCCACCCTGGCCCTGCTGGGTCTGGATCCCAGAGGAGATCTGTCTCCTGCCAGCTCCCACCCTGGCCTTGCTGGGTCTGGATCCCAGAGGAGATCTGTCTCCTGCCAGCTCCCACCCTGGCTTTGCTGGGTCTGGATCCCAGAGGAGATCTGTCTCCTGCCAGCTCCCACCCTGGGTTTGCTGGGTCTGGATCCCAGAGGAGATCTGTCTCCTGCCAGCTCCCACCCTGGCCCTGCTGGGTCTGGATCCCAGAGGAGATCTGTCTCCTCCCAGCTCCCTTCCCATCCCACTTCCTGTGCTGCTGCAGCTCCCGCGGAATCCAGCCCGGCTGCTCCCTCCCCTGTGGTCGGTGTGTCAGAGCTGACATTCGGGTACGGTCAGGGTATTGAAATGCAAATGCCTCGGGTATGACGAGGAGATAGAGCTGCCCTGCTGGAAAGCACTGAGAGCTGTGGAATACCTGTGATGTGAAAAGAGATTGTAAAGAAAACACCCCACGGGGAAACTGAAAATACAACTTTCTTACCTTTCTGCTATTAACACCTCCAGATATTTTCAACCTACTTAGAGTATGAAAACAATAATCTGTAAAACATGCTTTGGTTTGTTAGTCGAAGCGAAGTTCAAAGAAATAATGTCAGTTATTTGCAGCTGTATGTAGCATTTACTGGCTGTTAGTGTCAGCCAGA
This sequence comes from Climacteris rufus, assembly GCA_013398175.1. NCBI lineage: Eukaryota > Metazoa > Chordata > Aves > Passeriformes > Climacteridae > Climacteris > Climacteris rufus. Next base: position 83,648 of record VZRZ01005077.1, on the reverse strand, counting down.
TCACCAGAGAGGGAAATTCCACTGTCTGTGTATGTAAAGTAAACGTGGATTTTGGGGATGTGGAGCCCCAGACCCAAGGGAAAAGGCTTTGGCTTCTCCATGCTGGTACCCCCGGGGTGGATGGAGCATGATGCCACGGTCTGTGAGTGTTTCTTGTGACAGGCTGGTGCCTGATCTGCACAGCCTTTCTTGGCACCACCTTCCTGTGCTCCCACACATGAACTGTGTGCAAGGACCAAGCCTTGCACTGGGACTTACCTTGGCCTGAGGCTGAAATACTTTCATTGTTTCATATGGATCAGCACAATAATGTAGAATTTCCATTACCATACAGCTTTAAATCTAGAGTGGAAAAATATAGACCACAAACTGCAATAAGACTTGCCAGTTGACTTTCACTGTTTTAAAGCAGGGTAAAGTGGAGCAATTCAATAGTGTACACTGAGGAGGATGTGACAGCTCTAGAATTGCTGCTGTGTCAGTGACAAGGATAAATGACTTGTTTTTACTTGGTAACAATCTAATTAGTTGTCCAATATTTGAGCTGCAATTTTCATAAATTGTGGTTTAGTGTTGTGGGCTCTCTGTTTTCCAAATCATAAGCAGAAATTATCAACCATGTAAAAAAATTCTAACCTTCCCTGTTTCTAAGATAACTGGCTGAGTGACTAAAGCAATTTCTTTCCCCATATCCCTCTGGGTGGACTGAGTTGATTTGAGATTGCCTGATAGTTCAGAATGTGGACAGAGGAAAACTAGGCAGTGGGTGTAACTCTGAGGTCACCTTCTTTAAACTTATTTTCTTTTGGGACCCCATCAACTGTTACAGCAGTTACCATGTTCACTCACCAAGTCACAGAATGGTTTTACTACAAATGTTTTTGGATTTGTCTGTTCAGATGACAAGAACAACAGAACTTCAGAACCCCTGGGAGCCCCATTCATCACTTATCTCCTCTCAGGAATCAGGTATTGCTGTTCAGGATGAGGACAAAATCAGTTTTAAACCACACCACTTAAAGAAGTGTTTTGTAATCAATCTGTAATGGATTTTCTTTTTTAAGTCTTTGATTCTGAGTACAAAAGTCTCCCTGACAATCCTGTTTGTGTAAGTCCTTGGAAAAATCTCCAAATAGTAGGTCCCTTAGCAGGCTTGCTACTCCCACCTGCCATGTATGGTCCTGGCCTTAACAGAGATGCTTTTGCATCAATTATAGTCACGGTTTACAGTTACAAGGATTACAGTAATGGTTATTGAACCTCTGCACTTTGATCACCAAACAGCTATGTTTTTGTTTAAAAGATGGGCAAATATGGTGTGTAAAATGTATTTAAGAGCATGAATTAGTTTTCTGAATCTCAAAATGCCTTCAGAATTCAAGATTCTTGCTTAGCACTCTTTTTCTTGGTTGGCAGCTTTTAGAGCAGGGGTGGTTAATTTCCCCATTAACTTGGGGGGAAAAAAGTATTTTATCCATATAAAGTGCAAAAAATTGTAAGCAATCTTTCCATTTGTAGACTTTATCCCACACTTTACTTAAGAGTAGTATTTCAGTTTAAAAAGCCTTATATGCACTTAAACATAAATGCTGAAAAATGCTCAACTCTCTTAATGCAGTCACTGTTGACTGCAGGAGACATTTTTAGCAAAGTTTTTGAAATCACAGTAAACAAATGGATAAAAATCATGCCAGGCTAAACATTGTAGGCTTCTAGCAATACTTGTTTTAGTAACATCTTGTCTGAGATGCCAGTTCAGTATGGTGCTAAAAAGTAAGATCACTGACTTGATAAAGTTAGTGCTATTTCAGAAAATACTGCTACTAGCACAGAATTTGCCAAGTGCAATGTTATTGGTGTTTAAGCAGATTTGGATTATTCTATCGTTGGATAGAGGTTCTATAGGAAGCTGTTTAGTGTTCACAGTTTGACCTTCCGTGTTTTTGTAAAACTGATCTCAATCCCAAAATGTTCCCTCTTGGATGCATGCCTGTGTTTATACAGGCCTCTCTACAAAGCTCACCAGAGGAGGAAGACAGTCTGTAATACAGAAGATGTAAATTCTGCCTGTATTTATATCCACTCTTCCAGCTCCGAAGGTCTTACTGTCAGAAAAGCCTTCATACACATTTAAAAGACATTTAAATCTTACACTATAAACATGAACAAATATAGACATCCTTCCACACTGACTTCATGTATATTCCCTCTTAGTGTAAGTCTCTGTACATATCACAGATGCTCTGATTGTTGTCTCAGCTGCCAAATTTCCTCTTAGTGAGTATCATTGTTTTGCTTTTATACTTATTGGTTTCCTTTCAGGGGGCTTTTGTAATGCAGCAAGAAGAAGGGAGAACAGTTTTAAAAATAAACTGGCCTCCAAATTGACCAGTAAATTCAGAAGCATGCATGTCTGAAAGGGATAGAGACACTTAAAATTTCAATAGCTCTGGAGTAGAAGCTGTCCTTAGGTAACTGTTAAGTCTTTTAGCTCCTTTTTTTTTTTTCCTTGAGTTCTGCCCTTTCTCTGTACCTTGTTTTAGCCCCAAATAATCTTCTGCAGAGTGTCCCATAAGCCTGTTAGGAACCCCATTAAAATCACTGATTCTCTCTGTAAAGACTCAGAATTACATCAATGTTGCTTTAATAAACTTTGAAGTTTAATGCAAATATATACAAGTTCAGAGAGAATAAATATTAGTACAGGAGTTTTCCATGGGGGAGTAAGTCATGTTGTGTAATTGTTTTTCTATTTGCTTTAGGCCTTGCTCATTGTCCTTCTGGGCCTTCCTCCTCTAGATTGGGTAGTTTTCCTTAAAAACAGGTTGCACAATATTCCCCAGTCTCAGACTTTTAAGTCTGTAACTATACAGTTAAGGAGTGTGACTCCTGCCATTTGGAATGATCTTTGGAGGAGATAGTTTATATAATGACTTTTTTTTCTGTAAGCTGCAGGCATTCTGAGTTTTTAGAAGCAGGGATACAGCTCGTGGTGAAGCTGGGGAGGGTGAGGAGCACATGCAGGCTCCCAGTACGGTCACTTACACGTGGTGCGGTTGTGCAGCAGCTTGTGGTGTGGTGGAGGCAGCGGAACAATTCACTGAACTTGGTGTTAAACGTACATCCAACCCATAAATGGTGGCTGCTTTAGAACTTTATATGTGTAAAACTGTGTTTTCATGCTGTGATTTATTTTTTATTTTAATTTGGAATATCAGATTATTGCTCTGCTGCTAATGAAGCTGTCAATAAGCTACCTTCCAATTCTAACAACAATTTTGAAAGTGTTATTGCAGTGAGCCAGGTTCAGATTTAAAGGCAAGTATTTTTGGCTGGAAAAGATTGCTTGGGAAGTGCAGAAAACGAAGGCATGTTAGGGCAAAGCTCACTGAAGCTCCTGTGCCTGTGAGTTTTGCCTGGTGAGTATTTCTCGTGCAGCAGAGGCAGCATCCCTGTGAGAGCAGATGTCAGTGCCAGCAGAGCTCGGCGCTCGAGCTGCGAGGGTTCCGGCTGCCCTGGCATCTTCCTCCAGGAACCTCTGGGCAGGCAGGGTGCTCTTCACCAGTCCTCTCCAGTTAGCCCACTTATCCTCTTGGAGCAGCAGCAAATCTCTTGCAAAGGTGGCTCTTTCTGGGGAGTTGTTCAGTAACTGCTACGTCAGGAGCAGTGTTGCACTCAGGTACATCAAGTAGGTGTTTTTGCAGTTCATAGAGAGACACTGTTAGTAACAGTTGCCATGAAAAACCTCCTGCAACAGCTTTGCAAGGTTAAGGTGAGATTGCAGAGTGGTTTAGATGGAGATTCCTCAGCCTCACTGGAGCTTTAGTCATGGTGAGTTCTCCTGCGTTCTGCATAATTCTCTTGTTCTGCTTGTTGGCTTGTGGGAAGTGTTTGTTTGTTGCTTTCAAAGAGAGAAGCTGAATCAGGCTCCTTTCTGATGGGTATTGCCATCAGCACCAGAAGGGGATTCAGTAAATACATTCTTTACATACACAATTGCAAATCATACTGGATTGCATAATGTTGTAAACAGCAAGAAGTGGTGCATAAAAAAAGGTGCCCAGTTCTCACCCCTCATCTTTTTTTCTTCCACAAGGCTGTAATTTTTCTTTGTAGTACATAATGGTGATAACATTGCAGGCTTTTTCCTGCTGGCCTCTGTAGATTGACTTCATTGCTTATGGTTGTACATTATCTTTGTTTATCAGTGTAAATCAACAGCGCTATTCCTGAGCAATGGAGATAGTAACCTTTTGAAGCCAAATTTGCAGAGTGAGAAACAGTGTTGTGTAGAAACATGCTGGAAAAGATAACCAGCACAGGTTATCAGGGAGTTCTGCCCACCCCCCCCAGAGGGAATGATGGAAAAGCTGTGGAATAACAATATTTCCTAAAATATTCCTGCACAACTGCCAGGGCAATTGGAAGGTTCTTGCATGCACCAATAATTCTTAGGGGAAATAACAGTAAACAGGTGATACACCAAAGCAACAACACTTATTTAAATGGGAATTAGATTTAATATATCAAATGTTACATCATTGGGTTTTTTTCCCTAGAGTGCAGTTCCTGCAGTGCTTTGCATATTAAATATTGGTCTGTCAACATGGAAAGCTGACTTTGGTTGCCTTCAATAAAAAGTTGTTAAACATCCAAACAGAATGAAATCTGTAGAAACCAGGATGAAGTATGGATCCATATAACAAATATTTTTGTCTTCAGTGGCAAGCACTGCTTGCTGGGGGGGTTGTAAGTTCAGCCACTAGTCCTTAAATTATATGGTATGGATAAAACAAAATATTTTTATGCTCTGCTGACTAAAAGAGTTGGTATGCTTTTTCAATCAAGTAATCACAATAAAAGATTGAAAATATATTGGTAAAATAAGCAGCCAGTATTCAGTTCCTAGTTGCAGTGATTGCACTGGATGCAAATACCTGAGCTGTGGATAAAAAATTACTGAGCAAGTGATATAGTTGAGAATCAGTATCAGTTTCTAAACAAAGGTGAGCTCTGCTATTCCAAAGACGACAGCACTGTCATTAGTGCAGGCACTGTAGAGGAGCACAGTCTCATCCCCAGTCTCTCTACAGCAGATGGATGTGGCTTCGTGGGTTTCTCTTGCTTGTAAGGAGCCAGATGCTTGTCCATTCAAGCTGGTATTTCAAATATGGGAACAGTTATAATGTAAGAACTTTGTTTCTTTCCTTCTCTGAACATGAGGCAATAGAGGGGTATTTAGTAATTTTTATTTGGCTTTCACCTGCCAGTTTATAAATGTCTTTAACTTAAGGTATTTTAAATCTGTAGATTTCGGCTGCTTTAAATTAATTGACTTTGCCATATGGGTCAAGGTTTCTCTTCCATCACTATTTTTCCATTACTTGTTCCAGAAGCTGAAGGAGTAATTGTTCTGCAGGGAAGGTAAATGTGTATTAGATATATAAATGTTCATTGGATGATGCACAGTAAAATATTTGCCCTGCCTGCATAATCTACTAGAGAGTTCTGGAAGATTACATCCAGAGGACAGCTCAATGGCTGGGCAGCTCCTGTATCCTTCCTGGGACCAGTGGGAAGGGTTTTGCTGTCTCAGAGGTGCACTTGCACTCATCACTCTGTATGTATAAGTTTTTCTTTGACATTCTTGTTTTCTTGGCAGTGGGTTTATGATGTAGCTTAGAAAGGAGATCTGTCACACCACAAAAAAGAAACTCTTCATTAATTTGGGAGATTAACTAGACTCAATTTGTTTTCTGAGAGCTTAAAAAGTTGGAGAATGGGCAGTCCTATCTTCCTAGGTGCCTTCCAGGCTGATAAGGAACACACTCTGTACACCACGTGAGCTCATCACTTCCATGTCCTCAGGTGCCCAGGACAGTGCCCTTTAAGAACAGAATATGCAGAGAACAAAAGCAGTGTGATTCTTGAAGTTAATTGTGCAGCACTTGGAGAGTCAGAAATCTGGCCTTTAGATAAGGAAACAAAATTGAAATACAAATCTGCCTTCTTTATTTTTTCCATGGGAGAGAAAGGTGAAGGCATCTCGTGGTGAACATAACTGTCTGTCTGAATGCTGCTTTGCTAATTGCTGGGAGCCTGCTGTGTCTGCACTGTGCCACAGCACGTGCCAGGACCTGGGATAAATATTTCCTTTAGGAAAAGCTGTACACAATGTGCAAATAGAGGGAACATGGTCTCTTCTGCCTCTCTAAGATGTGTTGGAATAAATATGTTGTTTTGAAAGGGTTTTTTTCATATTTTTCAGATGAGCAACTCTCTTGAGCTTTGTGCTTTTTATTACATAACATTTAAGTTTTTAAAGTTGTGAGCATGACCTCAAGTTTTTATTTTGGCTTTCACAAAGTATTTGCTGCTTGTAGCTATGTGAATCAGATACATTTCCCTAGATTCTACCTCTGTAAGACCTATGGTCCCCCACAGTTTGTGTGGGAGGCTTAAATATGCAGTGTTTCAAGTAGAAAATATTTTCTTTAGTACTTACAGAATTCAAAGTTATTAGAATTTGCTCTGTATAAAATTTTCTGAAGCAAAATTGGCACAACCTGTGGAAGCTGTTAGGTTTTGGAACTTTTGTTCAAATTACTCATTTTCTCTGCTTTATTTATTCTTTCACTTCATAATTAGAGGCTGGTGAATAAAGCAGACTTGGGGCTGACGGGCCTACTTTGGAATCTGACAAAAAGGCAGTCACTTATAAAATAAAATATGTCCTGGGTGAAGGAAAAAGAAAAGTGCTTCAATTGAAGAAACAATTGTAGGTGCTGTGGCTTATTTTGTTGTTTGGTTCTGCAGACCAGTCAGTTCTGGTGTTTCCATGCACCAGCTTCTGCTAGTTCATATCTTACATGTATTACTGAGTTTATAGTTTCATAGGAAACAGTTATTGACTGATCCATTTTAGCATGTGTGGAAGTTCAGCTTTGTAATTTCTGTCAATAGCTCAAGAGGACTGTCCGTAAATATCTTTGGCCATGAGGATTCAGACAAACATGATCGTTCTAAGCTATGTTGCTCTGAAATCTACAGGTTAAAAAAATATTTATATCTGAAAATCAGCTTGGTAGTGGAGTAAAAACTCCTCAGAGCAGCACATGAAGGGAGCGTTTCCCGTGTGGGGAGCATGACCGAAGTGCCCGTCTTTCCAGAACTTTGCTGGGACTTGGGTTTGCTGTTTTCCTTTCAAGTGCTGGTTGAGGAGACTTGCAGTGAGCATCCCAGCTGCCTGGGCATTGGAAGCAGAGATGCAGCAGAGTGAATGGCTTTTTAAATCAACTCCTCTCAATCAGAACTCCATCAGTTACTGATTTTACAAATGAGAGAACTGAAAACCTTACTTGCCGGAAGTCAATGATTCTGGTGTTTGAAAGAAGACCCAGAACACTCTCATGGTCTTGCTCACTTTGCTAACCCAGCCTTTTGAAAGCAGCCATGGAAAATGTTTATTTAATTACCATGATACAGTCTAGGTATGACTTCTAACCTCAGCAGTTAGGCTGAGTTAGGCTGCTGCTTCTAAAAGCTTCAAGAACATTCAAGAATGTTAAAGATTTATGGCTTTACATCACAAATTGTATTTCCAAAGGCTTATCCTGGCACTGCTGCATTTTGTTTTTGTAACTCTGTTGTATTGTCATATTTCTTGAATAACTTGCTGTCAAAGCACATGCCAGGTCATGTGTTACAGTCAGTTCGGAGCAGCCATACACTTTGCCAGTTAAATATTTCTCTCTGGGAGCTGGAAGAACTGCCTTGCATATCAGTAGCCTGCAGTCAAATCTGCTGATGAGTATTTGCTTTTCTCATGGCTGAATACTTAAAGTTAACATGTGATTTGGGAGTCATCTTTGGAATTAATTTCTATATTGTTCAGCAATGGGAAAAACTCGGAAATTGGGATGATGCTTAGTTTGTTGCTCAGTTTTTGGATTGTTTTAATCAGAAATTTAAAATTTTAGATAGGAGAAGAGCACCTAGATTGAATAGATTTTTGCTATTTTTATAGCATAGAAGATCCTGTCTTTAAACTCCAAGTCAGAAACAGAATAAACACTTGTAAGTAAGAAAGCCTTATTTTTACAAGTTTCCTCATTGACCTCAGGATCCCATTTTCCATCATTTATGACAAAAGATCAAGCAGTCTGTCTGCAACAGTGAAATGCATTCAAGTCTTTTGGTATTGTCAGACCATGACAAAAGCTTAATAAAATGAGTGACTGGCAGAATGACATGCAACCATAATTTTTTTAACTCTTCTGTAAAATATACTGAAATCTAAAATGGGACATAGTGTTCTCAAGAAAATGCTGACAGTGACAAAAACTTTGACAGTGCAAAGATTCTCACCTGTGGAGCTGAATCAGTTGGAAAGAACAACCAAAAAGTCAAAGTGGATATACCATTACGTTGTCTGAAACATTCAGTAGCAGTGATCTCCATTAAAATAACTTTGTACGATTAATTGATGCTTTTTATCGTTTCTTTTGCACAGCAGTTTTCATGTGTGTACCATAGTCTTGTCTTGAAGCACAAAAACGAGGCTGTTTCTGAGCTGGCTAATACTTTATTGCAGAGTTTCATTTCTGAATCTGCACTGGCAATTTTGAAGTACTGGCTGGTTTTTGGCAGGCTGATTTAGTTCTTGTTTGATTTAAGAATATACAAAATAGGACTGCTGCGATTAAAGCTTGGTGGTAGCTTTTGGCAAGTCCTGAGTTATTTGTGCAGCAGTATTGTACTGAGGACACGATGCATTTTAGGGAGGGGAAATCAGAACAATGTGCTGATTTGCTTGTGTGGGCTAATGTGACTCATTTAGAATGAACTCCTTTAAAAGTTGTTTTAGGAAAAACTGCCAGGCCAACCTCAGGTTTCAAATCATTTTAGATTGTCTAGCAAGCTGGAAATCTCCCTTCGATCCGCAAGGCCCTACAATTCTCCATGCTTTGGGGTCAGCAGTTTACAAACACTGCCTGGACTAATGATCTGTGAAATCAATCTTGAATCTTCCTGCTGTTGCCTTTGAACAGTTTCATTGATGGCAAAGTAGAAAATACTGTCAGGCTTTGGGGTGTGATTATAAAAATTCTAAAGCTTAAAACCTACAGAAGACAAAATGGTGATGCTTGGAAAGTTTCTCTGTCCTTGGAATGAGAGAGTTTTGGTCCTGACATTTTCTGAAGGTATGTTGTGAGTTCCTGAACAGGATTATTTTGGTAATGTGGTGCTATTGCATAAATATATTGAAGACATTTTGCCCACCTTTCAAGCTGAAACTGCTGTGTGAATGAGTCAGCTGGCTGGTTGCATGTTAAAGCTAACATTTTGTGAGTTCAGAGATACTTAACAGCTTTTATTCTGGTAATAAGATGGATCAATTTATATACAACACTTCCTAGTCAGTGAGAAGTCAGTAGGTTTAAAGCCCAATGCAGTGGTGGTTATAGGTGCCACACGATCTGCTCCTCTTGTTGAAGACATTTCTTGAAAGCTGAGCTGTCACGGTTCCTTCCCATCCAACTTGGTACCTCTGTTAGCAGAACATGCCTCAAACACATGATAACTGGCTTATTGTCCCCACCCAGTGCCAAGTGCTGTTTCATATTAAATATTTTTTTTTCCAAAGCAATTGTTTTGAATGGAGTTTCTTGCAAAGTGACTCCAGCCAGCTTCAGTCTGGCCGTGTATTTGGATATCTCTGTGGAGGATTCGTACCTTTGATTCATCTCTCATCTTTTGCACTTGCATTTTCTTTATAGTTTTTTCAACACAGCATATCTGTAAAATATTGTGTGTTCTGGCTTGTAGGTGAAAACAAAAGCGGTACGAAAATCATAGTTCTGTCTACACGTGCTGAAAAATTGCTGGAACCTGTGAGAAGCTTCGGTGTTGTTGCTTTTGGCGGTGCCAGCCGCAGTGATGCTCTCAGGCCCGGGAGGCACGGGGGGTGCCTGCCGTAGCACTGGGCTGTGGCAGGAGCACGAGCAGCTGTTGGAAGTGTCCCAGGCCCGGGGCCGTGGCCATACAAGGAGCCCTGTGGGGACAGAGCTGCTGGGTCTGCTCCGTGCGTTCCATGTGTGGGAAAGTTCAGGGGGCTCTGTGCCTGGGTGTCAGCTCCGCTGCCTTCCATCCCCGCCGTGCCTCAGAGCATCTCCAGATATTATTAGAATGGTGGAAAGGAAGTGGAAAAGAGGGGAAACGGACTTACTGAATATTTCAGTGGTTCTTTGCCAAATCACATTTTAGGATTCATTTCTATTTTAAATGCTACGGTGGCTGCCAAAGCTGGCAAACTGTGATTCCCCTTGGAAGGGGGAGGAGACTTCATTACTTCTCTGCCAGAGGAGGAACATCACTTCATTTTCCTGTTGCTTTGTTTTTCCTTTTGTAGTGAACAAAGAATTCTGTGAAAGAAAAGTAGAAAAAGCCATTTTTCGAAGCTTTTCCATAAATTTTACAAAACAATGGGTCTCATTTACACTTTAAATATGGTTTCCTCTCTTCTCTCACATCATTTGCAGGCCTTTAAAAATAGCTTGGTTTAACTTTATTTTATAGGAATGTGTCTTTTCCTCCACTAGTAGTGGTCGGGGGTGTTGTTTCTTTGATTACTTCTATGTGCATGTAAGCAAGAAGTGATCAAATTTAATCACCAAGCAATTGGCCAGATTTGCAAAAAGAAAAACTGACTAGAATTACCAAAAAGCCAGGCTGAACATAGACTAGTATCTGTACTTAAATAACTGAATCCCACAGTTTAGAATCCCACAGAAAAAAAAAAAAAAGGAAAAAGAAAGAACTGAGAGCCAAAAAAATATCTGGGTTTTCTTCCTGCCTTTGTCATGCCTCACTTGTAGCCTTGGAAACTGAGACAAAGAGGTTAAGAAACTTGCTCATTCTTAAAATGGAGATAAGATACAGTGTACAGCTTATTTTAGTTTCACTTATTGCTCTGCAAAGTGCTGTAAGTGAACAGTGCTGGATTTTTAACAGTATAATCTGTATGGTGAACTTGTTTATTTAGGACTTGAGCCAGTGAACCCTTGCTTAGTTGTGTTTCCTGTGCCTACCTGTTAGAGTGATCCCTTGTTTTAATGGGTCACTCTTTGCAGGTTAGTTCACCTTCTCCCCTGTCAGGAGGGTGCTGGATGTTTTGGTCAAAGCAGGCAATTCTGGACCTTTGAGCAAGATGCCCAGGATCCCAGCACTTGAGCACAGTACAGAGGGAATGGTTGGCTCCATGCTTTTCAAACAAGCTCTTGTTTTCCCTCCAGACATCTAAAACAGGAATTCAAGGTTGTGGGATCAAAACATTGGAAAAGGTTCTTGGCAAATTGATCATCTGTGAAATAGTTACGAGCTCTTATTTTTAAATCTGAAAGTGCCACTTTTTAGCTAAGGTCTGTTCTGAGAGCTTTTGTTTTATGGGCTCTCTGGACATTCACGGGCTGTTTATATTAATGCAGCTCATTTGTAGGCAGTGCAGACACTTTTAGAAATTGTAAGACTGTGGAGACATTTAATGGCTAAGGATGAATTGCACAGCTGTGGACACTATTTATACTTTCTGATATAGGAAAGAGTCTGTATCATGAAAAAGGCATAGCTCAGTGTTGTGAGTTATTTTTTATGTCTTTTTAATCTTAGAGAGAGGTTGCCAGCTCTTAGTTTTACATCTTAAAAAGTGTTAGCATGTCCATATCCTAAGAAGATAAAGTTCATGCTTTACCCATTCAGAAAACAGATACTGAAGAAAGGAGAGAAGGTAGATGGGCTGAAGTAAAATGTTTAAAAATCTTAATAAGGAATTCTAGAAACACTACATAAAATTTCTGGGCTGAGAGGAGTAGTTCCTAAATATGCAAGAGAAACTAAATATGACTGAGAATGACCAGGACTTGATAGAAGGCAAAGTGAACAACAACAAGTTAGTTTACAGGTTAAGGATCTGAAACCTCTGCAGAGCACACATCCTTTCCAAAAGAAAGAAATATCCAAGCCCACAGCTTTTGGTAAAAGAGCAATTTAAAGTGATTTTCAACTTATTAAAATATGTAAGGAGAAATAATTATAACTTTAATAATTGGATCTCCTCCGAAGGACCCAGAAAGGGAGCAAGTTGTTTGTTCTTTGTATATGTGTTAATGATGGGAATCTTTTAGAAGTCAACTTTAAAGGACAAAAGGACAAACACAATTATAAGATGTGTAAAATGGAAATTAGGCACTGAGACAGAAACTGAATTGCCTCAAAGATGAGAGGCTAGGATAAATTAAGAACTGGTAGATACCATCTTGGAAATACTGGAATCTAATACCTTTGACAATTACTTTGAAAAAAGTTTGCTGACAGAAGCCATATGAAATTGCAGACACTGTATAGTTCTGTGCTCCTAGTTTTATATCTTGCACATAGACTGTGGCTAATTCAAGTTGTCCCCCTATTTTATGTCTGCAAGGTTCCATAAAATTATTCTGCAATTTGAAGTACCTCTGAGTGCTTCTACATCCTCTAGGGATTTAATTGAAACATTGTAGTTTGTTCCCTTTTCTCGCTTAAAGCTCTAAAATCCCCAGGCTTGTTCTGTCTGAGATTGCTGTCTGTTATGGGAAGCAGGGGATAGGGTTAGTGGGTGAATTATGAAGTAATTTGATCAAGGGCTCTGTAGATATGATCTTTCCTCTCTTTTCTTCCCTTGTAATGTCAACACTGTGGTTTTTAGAAAATAATAACTTGCACGTATGCTCTGAAATTCCAACTTTGGCTCTGACTTGTCCTATGGTTTGTTGGGGTTGATCTGATACAGTTATTATTTGACAGCTCTTGTCCCTCTAAGAAACTAATTTTCAAATTATGTATTACAAAAGTTTGATCAAAAGATAAATCTTGAACTAATAAGATGAATAACTTACTGACATCAAAGAGAAAATGAAATGGGGCAAAGCTGAGAACCTGATGTGCTTCCAAAATGTTTCTTGTGGATGAGTACTGCTGGTCATTGTGTGTCTCATTGCCATTACTATTTCTAAAAATGAGGCTGTTTACTACCAAAATTATAAAATTTGGTTAGTAAAGATTATTTTTAGAATGTTTCATACATTGATAATTTTAATTCAGATGCTTATGAAGTCCTTAGACCTGCCAGCCATGTTCCTTCAATTCTGCTCAGTGCTCTGTTGATGCAGACTAATAAATTCTTTCTAGATCAAGTTGGAATCCATAAAGGGGACATTGTCCCTTCCCTGTCAGTCATCTCTCAGCTCCAGGTTCCTGCCTCCACGGTGCAGAACAGAGCTGCAACACCTCATGCGTGATTTCAGTACCGAGTGAAGCCGATTCGTTTACTCAGGGATTTAAACATCTTCAATTTATCTCACCTTCATTTGCACTGCAGGGAGCCTGCAGTCGTTCTCCATGTTCTTGCTGAGAGCCAGCAGCTTGCTAAATCACTCCATCTGACAAGAGCAAGTTTTTGCTTTTTGACTGGTACCTTCAGCCCACTCGCAAGTGAGGTATTTTTTTTTTCCACTCTGGAGATGTCTGGTTATGTGAGAAAAGAATGTGGATGCAGTGGGACAATCTGTCAGCCCTCCTCCTTAAGACAGAAGTTGTTTGTAGCTGGGTGAGCAGCAGCTGGCTGTGCCCCCCTGTGGGACGGCACCTCTGCCGAGTGACGCGGGAGCGACGTCTGAGCTACCTTTCTGCAGCTCCGGGGGAATCCATGGAGCCTGTTGCCTTCATGTGAAAGGCAGTGTTAAGAGATTTCTCTGAAGCACTTGGATGTGTCTATACATGTATGTCTCTTAGCATATTTAGCTTTTTCCATGCTGTGCACTGCAGTCCAAGGATGTGTGTTCAGGGAGATTGGGGCAGATTGCTGGCTGGCTCCACAGCCTGACGGGCCCTGCTGTGGAAAACCTTCATCCTCTGGATCCTTCTTAAATTGCACAGTGCTAAGTGATTTGTGATTCTAGGCTGAAAAGCCCTACTGCTACCTTAGACTGCTTGAAAGTGAGACAAACTCATGTTTTTGTTGCTGCTGCCGTGTTAGACAACCACTGCATGAATGGTGCTGCAGATGTAGCTCGTGACTTCACAGCAAGAACTGCTGAAGCCTCGCTGTCCCTCAGACCCAGGTAACTGGCGAGTCTCAGTGCAGGAGAGTTGGCTTCGGCTTCCTGGGATGGCAGGAGAGAGCAGATGCAGGAATGTCACAGTACAAGCTAATTCATTTTTCTTTAGATGTCTTTTATTTCATAAATTGTCAGCATTGCCCTGGTGACTGCACAGGTACATCAAGAGAACGATGCAGCTGTAGTTGTGAGGAGGGTCTGTTATCACACTGCAGTCTGGGCAGCTCTGCCATGCAGAACCTTTCAATGGTGAGCTCATGGCTGTTCCTCGATTTCCTTGCTCTGTAGCAGTAGCAGCAAGTGTGAATGTTTGTTTCAGACCTCTGGGTGTTTAAAACGGCGATCTTTTATTGAATGTATGGAAAGTTGCTCACTTTGTGAAAACACTGTAATACCAAGTGTGCAACAACTCAAAGCCTGCACTGAGTGACAGAATTTAATAAAACTTGGAACTTGCTGGCAAAGGAAGGGATATCACCTCATGCTACACTGGTTTCCCAGCCATAAGGAAGTTGTGTGTGATGCAGCACTGGTTAAATGCAGACATTCAAATGCAGCCATAGGCTGGGCAGTCAGGCTGTATATTCTAAAATCTCTTCATCAAAGGTTTTACAGATCAGTTGGTTTGTAAGAATACCTGATCAATCACTGTGAGAACAAAATGACTGAGATGTGTGAGAGAAAATCAGATTTTCATTTAAAAATTTTTAACTTTTTCTTAAGGAAAAGAGAAAGTATAGTTCTAAAGAGTTTTTTAAATGGGAATTTTTAAAGAAACTTGAATTAAGAAAGGATACCACTAGTTACATAAAAATGTAATTAAATATTTATGATAGTGCAAAATCAGACTTTCCATGTGCTTACATAAAGCCAAGCATTCTTTTTGTGTTCCTCTTGTGTATTTCTGTTCTGAGATTTGGGGTCAGGGGTAAATGAATGACTCTTATGTGTGTCCAGGCTCTTAAGCTCTGTTTTACCCTCTTCCTGCTGTGCAATCCGTTTTCCCAGGAGTTTGTCAGTCACAGTGGACTAATGTGCATTTATTCCCTGAACTTGGGTTAGCCAGGACTCTTGCAGTATTTCATGATTCTCTTCTGGAGAGTGATCATGTACAGTCCATCAGTATTCCTTGGGATTTCTTTTATCCAAGGTAAAAGGCAGTGCAAGAAATATTCTGGAGAACACATCATGTGGAAAAAACATTTTTCTCTAGAAGGGTTGTGTAGGTGTTTAATACCAACTCAATTTGATGACTTTGAGAGGGAAAAAGCTGCACATCTGAAGGAATGGGATCCATACTTGGATTATTACACTAATATTTGCCATTAGGCTGCCAGACTGGCAAAATCTAAAGCAGGAGGCAAGTCCTTCACCAGGGCTTGATAATCCCAATGCATTGGTGTTCTGTGATACTGTGGTGGGTTTCAGCTGGGAATGAACCACCCCCCGCAAAGTGCAACCAGCCTTTTTACCTGTGCCTAAAAGTAATAAATTATGTTAGGAGTTAGAAACAGATTAAGGAGAGCTTCAGTGTGTTACAGTCTGAAGAATCCATAAAAATCAATGTTGCAAGATGGCAGTAAAATTTCCTTACTGCCTTCATGCTGAGCTCCTACAAGCCCATGTGAAATCAAAGAGGAGGAGGATTGTTTTTATGGCATGTGACTGTTGCCTTGAGATTCTTGGTTGCCATCAGAAAGGTAATTTTGCTTAACGGCTGTGATCAGCTACCAATTCAGACATAGAGAAGTGTTGCATTAAAATAGCATTCCATCAGTTCCTGTGCACCTCTCATCGTTTATCCCAGATAGCTGTTTAGCTACCCAGAGCATCAGCAGCAGGAAAGCAGGTCCTTTCAAGGTTAGAGCTCGTCATGCTTGGATAATGCAACTCAGAAGAGCCTAAACACAACAAATCAAAATCTGTGAAATGATGCATGGCTTCACGCTTCTGTAATTTTGAAAAAGTACATATAGATTTCATTCTTCCATTCCAAAGAGCCCTTGAAGTATGTCAAGTATTTATAGCTTTGGATGTCTCACTTGTACGTGCGAGAGTTAATGACTCACACCTTTCCCAAACAATTGAAGTGCTTCCTGAACAGCAGAGAAAACATTCCCTCCTCTGCTCAAGTACTGATTCACGTTCTGATTCACATTTGTTTGTTGTCATGTGGCAAACAGCATTTGGCATGTTTACTTCTAGGTCTTAATTACCCTGCAGCAGTACTTTTCTCTTTATAGAGCTTATTTCCTTTCCCTCTCTCAACTGTAGCACAAAACAGCACCTAAATTAATCCAAAAATAAATGGCTTAGTGCTTCCTCCCATCTTCCCTCCTCTCCCGAGCTGCTGCTGCTTCTTCCCCTGACACCAGCACCTGTGGGCCCTCCACTGAACTTGAGTCAACTTGTTAAAGCAATAGAAAGTTAATCCAGTGAAGTTTTAGCAAGAGATTTGCCATTCAAATTGGCTCAGTGAAGAGGCTCCATCAACATCAGGACCAGCACACAGGAGGGAGCCACACTGGCACCAGGAACATGGTAAGGGAGAGAGACCTGTGCAGTATCTTTGTGTTTAACACAATGAAATTACAGTAAGATATTCCTTGTGCTTAACCATAACTTTTGTTAAAGATTTCTGTTGCTTTTTGTCCCTGAAAAAGCTTATCTGGGTTGGGTCAACACAGGACTGAGGCAAGTGAGAAGGTAATAGAACATGCTTTGGGGCTAGAAGAGAAGGACTAATGGCACTCTGGGATCTGGCTGTCTCTGGCCATGTAATCCCTTAATTGTTACCCAAACCTGCACTCAGACTCTGAGTGACAGGTGTCTTGCCCAAGCCATCTTAAAGAGCTGCACCTCCCATCCTGTCCCTGGTTTCATGCTGCACTGGCACATGTACTCGTGTACCTGGGTCAAGAAATGGATCCCAGAAAAACTGGGAATGAGGTGAGTGCTTATTTAGCTGAGTTTCTCTTTACCCAAATGAGTTCCACCTGTTGCCCTACAGAAGGGTGTCAGCGTCACAAGGAATGAGTTCTGTCATACCTTAGCCATATTGCATTCCATCTGGTTATCACAAATGTCGTGTTCCCTTGTTCATGCTGGAAGTGGGTTCATAGGGCTGCACTGGAAAGCGGGCCATGGAAACCTTGTGAGCTTAGCACCTGGAGTGGGGAGGTGCCTGGGGAGCTGCAGAGCTGCAGAACAGCAGCAGCAACATTTGGGAGAGCTGCTGGTGGGGAGATGACAATGGTCCAAGTTGAGTTTGACACATTACCCATACTCCCACCTTGTGTACATTTCTGATGCTTTTATTTGAAAAAGTTGGAGGTATAGCCAGTTATTGGTTGTTGAAAAATGCAGTCAAGCATTTATAGGCTAAACATAGCCTATAGGATGTGGCTAAAATAAAGTTATTTGTAGGACTTGGGCTTAGTGAGCAGCATGCTTTGAATTTTAAGTCCTGTGGACTGTTGTAAATGCTATCTGTTCTTTGCAGAAGAATTTGTAGCAGCTAGATCAGATCTCTCCAAGATGGTCCCCTTTGCATGGGTTGTGTTACTCAATCACCCTTCATTCTCTTCATTCCTCTGCCCTTTATTTGTGCCTCTTCCTGTTTTTCCTCCTCCCTCTCACATGCTTCAATGCATACATTTTTCCCTAAATGTACCTCTGCTATTTAAATGTACCAGTGGTGCTACTCGTTCTCCTACACCCAAACAACACAGATTGGCTTCCCCTTTTGGTAAGTTTGCTGTTGACTGATTACATTGCTGTGTTATTTCTGCTTCATTAATTCCACAAGTTGTGTATTTTTACAGGTAATCAATACCATAGGCAGTTTTGCAAAGCAATTTAGCAAAAAACACTGGTAGGAAACCAGCAATCTTCTTTGGCCCAAATAAACTAATGTACAAACCCAAAGTTGCCCCTCCACATCCCACACAAATGTCTATCTTTACACACGAATAAAAATATTTAAAATGTTATGAGATTACTATGGTTTCTTTAAATGAAATCACCTTCTCTTGCTGTCCCAGGTTTTAAAAATGTAATCATTGGAAACCCAAAATGCTTTCCCTGAAGCATTCTAACTAGAGCACAGATTGCAGTTTGCACGTTGTGAGGACAGGGAAGGGTTGTGCTGTAATAGAGCTGATCAGGGAAATCTGGAGTGCAAACATCCTCGGCCCGGGTGGATTAGGAGCATGACAACTGGAAGCTTCCGTTCTGTCATCCTTCTCTGCAGCATTTGAAAAAGAAATTGTACTAATAGCCCTCAGACCTTGAAGCTGGGCCTTCTGGGAGCCATTATGTTCACTCCTCTTTGCACAGAGGATAAATTTATTTTATAATCAAGTGTTGTTAATGCAAGGAAAAACATCTGCTTTTTAATGCTGGAAAATGAGCAGAATTTGTCTTCTGAGTATATTGCAAGTGGTGTTGCAGTTCTGGAAAAATCATTTTTGTTCAGGTTTTGAGAGTTTAAAATAATTCAATGTTTTAGGAGTTTCATCTTCATGGATTTAGGAGTATAACAGAAGGTATTTGTTTATTTTTAGAAACTGAGAAAAACTGCTTGTTGGGGTACCTTTGACTGTTCTCTTCTGCTGCCTACAAACAAAAGTGAAACTTGTCCAGGTGTAATCCCTGTCTTCAAAAGCAGTCTTCCTCCCAGGCTGCATTGTCCATAAGATAATTTTGATTTTCTTTGTAGTCTTGGGAATGGCTCATGTAACAAGTGGGGCTGTAACTTGTTGCAGTCGATGGTTGGTCTTGCTGGGTTTGCATTATTAATGAAAATCAGAATAAAAAGCCTGTCTGCTTTACCACCAGGTTCTCATAGAAGGAGCTTTGTCTCCAAAATATTTTGGCAGGATTATTTAGTGATTTCATTCTGATGTGTCAAATGTATTCACATATTAGCAAATAAATTTGGCTAGGATTGTAAATATTTGTTTATATAATGCATTGCAGCAGTTGTACTTTGCTAAGTTGCTATTCTTTTTCTCCCCTTCCTTGGTTCTTAGATATACTCAAATAGAAATGGGTTGTCCCTTATCCATGTGTTGAGAAATTCAGTATCACCTCCCTCCAGGTGCTAAATTGTCATTTTCCAACAACTTCAGCTTACCTCATATGGGAGATGGACTTAATGAATCTTACCCGGTCCAAACTCAGAGCCACATTAAAAAATTACCAATCTGGAATTCTGTGTGTGGTAATGACTGCATCCTTTTGGGGAGAAGCTCAGCAAAAAAAAGGACAAAATCTTTCCCCAAAACAAGGAAGTTTCTTTAGGGACTAGCTGCTGTTTTCTGGATTTTGTTCAGAGAACTATTCAAATCTGATCTTCAAAACTGAAAGCCAACTATTAATGTGTATTCAAGAGACAAACTTTGCCAGGCTAAGAGAATTACTTCCATTTTTCTATTCAGGGTGAAAAAAACCCAAAACAAAGCTGAAATGACCAATTTAAAACAGTACAAGCATTTTTTCCTGTGACTTTTACTTTGTGTGTGTAGGAGGGGGGAATTAATGAGGTGATTCAGTCAGAACTTTTTGATTATGTGATCTGCAAATTAACCAATTATGCTTCCACAGATTGATTATATTCTAAATAAATTGAGGTGATTCAAAACATACCCCAACTTCTTGTGAAATCTTGGAATAATTCTTGCAAGAAATGTGTCCTTGGACCAAACTGCCTAATGAACTCGATAGTGTTTGATAGCCACGTGCCAAATGCAGATAAATATTTTATAGTTATGGATCAGATATCCAATACATTCTGCAGTAGTGGATCTGGTATCTGCTCAGATGGAGCTTTTATGCTGTTGATTATCCTTTTGGGACTTGGAGGGAAAAGGAAGCGCTTGAGGTCACTGAAAATTGTCAGTGTTAGGGTGGAAATACAAGTCTGTTCATGTTTGGAAAAGGTGGATAGAAGTTTCTGAAGTGAAAAGTGTGAGTTTTATGACCAAAACAATTCACAGAAGTACATTACTTGTCCTGAACTACTTCACACTTTTTTTCTCCAAAGGAGTAGAAATGTATTTTTTTGAACCTGTTAACTGAATTATTTAGTGTGGTGGTATCACTTGGTGTGAGCACAGCACTGAATAAAGCTGTGGAATATCTTAATTTCCTTGGAAAAATGGCTTTACTCCTCTCAGTTTGAGGCAGAAAACAAGTTCTTGGAAAATTGGAGTTTATTGGGGTTTTTTAACCATGTCTGAGTAGAGGAGAGAGCTTGCTGTTCCATGTGCTTTCCCTCTGTTCCTTCTTTCCCCAGCCTGCTCCACCACCACCATCCCCATCTGGCACAGCCAGTCCATCCTGCAGTGGCCTTTTTGGCACCTCTGCCAAGGACAAAACTCGAACTCTGTCAAGCCTTCCTCAGCAGGGAGCTGCCTTCAGCCTTTCTGTTTACTAGATGATGCTTGTTTTCCCCCAAGCCTTGCAGATTTTAAGGCCCATTTGTAGTTCTAACCCTCCCTTTATTTGGTCAGCAGTTGTTAAGGGAGGGCATGTGGCAATAAACTTCATTTTCTTAGAATACCAATAGGGACATGTAATTTGTTGGAAATTAGTACAAGGGAACAAGTCTTAGAATTTATTGAAAATATGCTGTTATATCATGCCAAATTTAAGTTTTTACCTAAGAATTACATTAATTTTGGAAGAGTGTTTCTCTAAGTGTGTTTCCATGATCAAAAATAACTTTAAAAAAAAATGCAATGACATGCTAGGAAATTAGAGTTGCCTCTTGTATATAATCTTGAACTGAAGTAAAATGAAAAGCACAAAGCTGAAGTTCCCAATCTGGCTGGAAGTTTTCTTGTGTGGGGGATTAGTTTGCAGCCAGATTAGGAAGCACAACTATCAGGCTGATTACACAACCCACAAACACTTTCATCAGCTGCAGCTGCCAAAGGAGTGCAGGGATAGTCCCTTCCACCAAAAGTGCAGATTTTTATCATCTTACACAGATTGTAAATCCACACCTTAAGAAATGTTTTGTTAACATGCAGATGGGCTCAGAAAGGCTTGGCTGCTTCTGTGCTATTTAAAGAGAAAAACAAAGCTCCAGAAGCTTTGCTTTAAACAGAGTTTAAAGTAGGGAGTAATCAATAATTTTTTAAGTAGACTTACCACTGAATAAATTCGGATGTTTCAGAGCAGAATACCCTGTACACGTCTTGTACCTTAGCAAGCCAAAAAAGGCTCTTCTTCATAAAGTCTGGGACACTGATGTATTCCTACTGCATACATTTTGCCGAATTTTTAGCTTCAGATTAAAAGTTTGAGACAGATGTGCAGACTTGTAAGATACTGGAATTCTGTTATTCTAGATTCTTCACTTCCTTTTCAGGTGATTTTTCAGGATTGTTTTGGGGGACTTGTCTTAGAGGGCATGGGGAGGGAGGTGACCAGATGCTGGTGATAGTGCCACCACTCCAAGAGCTGTGGGGCTGTTTCCTGGTTTGTAAATTTTTAAGATCAGGTTTTTTAAAATTGCATTGGTTTCCATTCCTCTTTTCTTAGGAAAATGCTCTTTAGGCTGCACTGGCACAGTGTGGTTTTGGCTCAGCTCTTTTCACTTGGTATTTCATCTTGCCAGGCATGCTCCAGACCCAGCTCTCACTTGCTGCACTGAATAATTGAGCTGATAAAGGCACTGAGCACTTGCTCCATCAGGCAGGGAAGTATGTTTTGGGGCAGGGCTGTGTGCATGTTGCACTGTGTTGCATGTGCACTGTGGGGCTGATTAAAACAATATTTAAGTTGAGAGATAGTGCCCCTTTGTTTCTCAGCTCCTTACTTCTTGTTACTGACTTGTGTCATTTCAATGTGCAAAACACTCTTGTCCTGTTGAATGTCAGTCAGTGTTTTTCACTGGGGATTACTGCAAAGATTTTTAAAATATTTAACCTACAACAGGTAATTAATCTTTTCTTAGTAATACTGTTTGTATTCTCCAAGCCCTCAGAGAAAAGATATCACTTGGGCCTTGAGTGGATGATAAAACTGTGATAATGAGTAGTTTGCTTTAATAAACCTAGCTGTGAAATACATTTTGCCCTCTGAAGTCCAGTATATTTTTCCCCTATAGCAGTGCTCTCCGAGATGATTTATTCTTTCCTTGTTTAAGATTCAGTTTTAGTGAAAAGTGTCCTGTGGACCATGTCCATGTACAATCTGCGTTGCCATCAGCTGCCACCCTCCCTCCTCATCCAGCAGGTCACACTTGAGGGAGCTCATCTGAGATAACATCCACGGCCCAGAATCTGCAGCCTGTGCTCGGGTAGGAGCCTGAGCACAGTAATTACACACATTTCCAGCCTCTAGTGAGCATCTGCACTCAGAAAGGAACAGATCAAAACTAAGCATCTTTCTTAGGTAAAATACTTCTAACATTTTCACTTTGTACAGGAATAATCATTTGGTTTAATGTCTGAGCATTGACAATTTGCACACTGGGGAAAGGTGTGTGGCTTAGTGCTGTACAGAAAGGTGGGGATGTGTTTTGCTTTTCCTTCCCTAAAAATACCAGTCCAGGATTTCCCTGGGAGCCTGTGCAAGTTACATATCCACAGAGAAATAAGTGACTGCTGTATGAAGGGAGGAGGATTTAAACAAGGCATTAGTAGCTTATTAAAAATCTCCTATGCAGAGGGTAGAAGTTTTATGTTTCAGTAAGATTTTTAGGTTGTTGTCTGCTGCAGTCCTTCTTGTTCTTACCCTGAAAGTACGAAGGAAATGATGCTGAATTGTGACAGTGTAGCCCAGTTTTTTAAGGATGCCCTGCTTAAGGGAATATTCATAGGGCTTAATAATGTATTATTCAGCTTTAAGGTTTATTTGTGGAGATTTGAATTCAGGAAATGGCATTGTTATGCAAGAACTGGAGCAGCTAAAAGGAAAGGCGATTAATATGCTAAGATTTGGAAGGGGAAGCTGGGTTGGAGGATTATGTCAGCTCAGGCACTGATTTTCATATTTAACTATGAAACTTTTGTAAAACTTCTCTTTTTTCAGAGCTGAATTGGGATTCAGGATGAAAAAGATGTTATTGATGCATAGAAGCTGAAGATGTTTCTGATCTTTGTGCAGAACTTTCCCCATTTATTCTGGAGATCTGGGCATGCTTCACTGTAGGCATTTCTTTCCAGGGACTCATTAAAATGAATGCACAAGTAGCATCAGATCGTTTTTATTCAGCTATGTTATTAACAAAATGGAAAGCTGGAGTGATTAAGCCATGAAACTGTAACTATCCCTCGGGAACAGCTCAACAATTGTGCTTCATAGTGCTTCCTATCTGACTTTAGTGCTTCAACAGAGGAGAAAGGCAGCTGTACAGAGATGAGTTTGTGTGTGTCTGTGGATAAAGACTGGCATTTGAAGATGAGTTTGTCTTATGTTTAAAATGGAGAACTTAACATCAGGGTTTTTTTAGAGAGTTGGTATATATTTTATGTATTGCATTTTGTTGCTATAGACACTAGCTGCAAACCATAAAAAATAGAAAATGTTAAAGTTCTGTAAAGTTTCGTGCCATAAATTATATCACACAATACCATACAAAATCCCAGTAAAAAAAATTGATATCTCACATACCACTTTCTCTTACTGCTGAGAAAAGCATAGCATTACAGCTTTGATGTTATGTTAGTGTTTTGTGAGGGGAGAAAAATCTCTTTGAATGGAGGAATGAGTTGTAAAGGAGTGAGATTAGAGAAAATTAATCTATAGCCTAGAAGTAACTTAAGATCCTTGGGGAATGCATACCTTGTCCTGTTAAAAAAATAAATTAAATCCCCAGAAAGGAAAATAAAGATTGTCAATGACTTAGTGAAGTATCTAATAAAATGTTAGTATTGAAAACTACTGGCCTGAAAGCCAGTGCAAAGAGTAATTTGTTCAGTCTCTCATCTGTCTGTAAGAAAACCTGGGACTCGTCAGGGATAACTTATGTCCTGTATTCTCTGTGCACCTTGTAAGTTAATGTCACTGTGCTGTAACTCTCAGGACAATAAATGTGCATTCTGAACCCTATTTCCCACTGCAGTTGGACTGCAAGAGGGGCTTTCTGGCATTCTGAGCTGAGCAGGGCCTGGAGGGTGCCTGAAAGTACCACGGCCTCTGTGATTTATACAGCAGCATCTTAGCAGCCTCCAAAACACCCGAGCTGTCAAGTTGTGCATTTTGTGTGTGGTCTGCAGGCAAAATGTTCTGACCTGTTATGAATGAGAAAGCTGTTCTAAAACTTTTACTGCCTGAGGAGAGGAGTGTGTGTGAAAAATAAAGTTCCTGACTGCACAACTCCCTGCTGAACAGCGTGCAGGCTGGGAAGGGGCAAGGTGAGATACTCTGGTGCATAATTTTACTCCACTCTCTAGAAGTATATATAGTATGTGCATTTCTTACCTGCACATACCACAACATACCTGGTGTTTCTGGCCCCTCACTGTGTTAGGAAGTGCCTGATGGGACTGTGATGTCTTTAAGCTGTCAAATTTAAAACTTTACAATGGGATGTGCAAATAAAATTTACTGAGGACTGAGACTTTGAGCTGGAAACCTCAAAACTTTGGGAGATACTGATGTAGAAAATTCTGGGTAGCATTCACATGCACAAATACAGATCTTTAAAGTGTTGATGTGTATGATCTGTAACTCGTGGGTAGCAGATCTTCAGTGATCTACAGAAAAAACCAAATGGAGAAAGGCAGCTCATCTTAGTAGCCTAATTTTAAAAAGGAGCATTTCTGGGTTAAACCCTTGGTAATTGTCATTCCAGGAAAAGCAACAATAATTTTCACTCATTCAAACTTCACTGCCATGAAAGAATAGTTCTGGGTTTTCTGCTGTTCCTCCTTCAGAAGTGTTTGTTGCTTTTGGCAGGTGAGTATGTGAGAAAGCTCCGGATGGTTTGGTTACTTTGGAGGAGCTGGAGCTGTTTGAGAAGATAGGAATTTCTGTTTAGAATGGAAAACTGATCCTAACGGTCTCTTTGGAGACAGAATGGTCTTTCAAAAATTCTTATACTTCTGGATATTAGAAAAGCAATTTTCTGTGGAAAAGGGCATGTTGGAACTGAAATATGGCACCACTGAACGTGTGTCCAGATAAATTACACCAGTTACTGGCTTTAATTTTGATTAAAAGTAACCTTCTTACTGTTCACAATGCCAGTGTCAGTCTGGCAATACTTGCTTTTCTTACAGTATTTTTACTTCATCCACTGTACACCCTAATCCTGTATGTTCCTCTCTCAGGAGGTGTGACAGGGTGAGTGTCCCAGATGAGCAGTCAGGAATATTGTCAGGAGACTGGCCCCAGTCACTGTCACCCTGCAGATCAGCCAGAGCTGTGCCTTTCTCTTTTGAAATAGGAATAATGTTTAATTAGCCAGAACTGTGTAGGTCAGGGAGTGATATTTATAGGCAGAGACATTGTTGTGTTGGTCTGACAAGTTAATACATACAAATTTTTATTTTGAAATATTTGAGTTTTTGTATATAATTAATTTGATGTAACCTCATGAAAGCCTGAAGGAAAAATTGTATCTGTTACCATTACATATTTTTATTTTCCTTCCATTAGCATATGCTACTAATATTAAATCTTCAGCATATGCCAGACCATGCACTGAAATAATAATTTTGTCCTATCAGATCACCTTTCTTCTAAGATGGTTTTTTTTTTGGCTGCCTGGAATTAGTTGCTCTGAGTTTAATTAGGTTTAAGCTTTAAGGATACACTCTACTTGCCAAAGAAAATTTGAAAAGATACCACGTATTTCTTAATCTTTGTGTCCTGCTTAAAAAAAAACGCAATACGAAACCTCAGTAAAAACTCTGTTTACAGGAAGATAACCATTATTCTTTTCATAATCTGCATCAGCATTGACTATTTATGGAATTTATAGTTAACCATATCTTGTTTTTGTCAATTCATGGTTCTTCTGTTTTATAATTTTTAGTAGTGTTTTTTCTCCTTGTAGTCCCAGAATGTTACCAAATAGCTGATCAGTTGAACCCTCCCTGTTGATATGGCACGCTGTGGAAAAGCCTTTAAGAGGAAGGTAAATGTTGGTGTGATAAGAGGGAATTTTAAGAAACAACAACTTTAAAGACCAAGTGTCAGACACACTTAGCTTTGACAAGGCAGCACAGGGCTGTGGTTCACTGCCTGTAATAGAAACTGGTGTGAGCAAAGGAAATTGTAATTAGGGAAATAGCATGTTCCTTAATTGCTGTCATTTGGGAATGATCGACAGTCAAATGATGGTTTATGTCCTGCTTTTTGAAGGAATGTGAGAGGCATGGGCTTTAAGGCACATCTGGTTTTTAAGCATTTTTATCCTGTATCATGTAGAAATTCTGCATGTTGATTTTGTAGGTGTAAGAGAGAGCTCACTAATCATGTGGATAAGGAAGGGAAAGTGCAGTAGCTCATATGCAATGTCTGGAAAAATTCCCTTCCAGGACCCCCATGAGCAGTGTAAATGGAGTGAGAAATGAGCACCTAAAGCTCCCCGGCTCCTGTTCCTACGCCTGCTTAGCAGAGCCAGGGAAGAACACAGGACCTGCTCCTTTCCCACAGTGCACAGCTGGGCATTCCAGCTCCTCCAGCATTTAGATTATCTCCTTTAGGAGGACATCAAAACAGGCAGAAGAATATGGTAACCAAGTGTGGGATCAGATAGAAGTGGAGGTGTGAGCAGAGAGCTTCCCTCTGGAGGCAAACCCTCCTGGTTCCTGAGCGTTTGTGCAGACACAGAAGCAGTTTTAGAGCAGTGAGGTGTATGTTTGTACCAGGAGACACCAAGAAAGCCAAGCAATTTGTGTTAGGGTTGGTGTTGTTGGTTTTCAGACATACACTGCAGATCTGGCTGTCACAAGTAGCCCAAACTTGCATCATAATAATTTCTTTCCAGATACTCCTACCAGTCCGTGTGTAA
The DNA here is from genome assembly GCA_013398175.1 of Climacteris rufus. Taxonomy (NCBI): domain Eukaryota; kingdom Metazoa; phylum Chordata; class Aves; order Passeriformes; family Climacteridae; genus Climacteris; species Climacteris rufus. The sequence goes on along the minus strand of VZRZ01005077.1, from coordinate 56,519 downwards.
CCAATGGCTGGTGGGAATGTGCATCGCCTGCTTGGCCGAGTACAGAACTGAGTGCTTGGTCCCAGGACAAGACCGTGGGCTGGATTTTCCCCTCTCCTGACTCTGTGTTGTGCTGCCAAAGTGAGTATTTGATGTTGGATGTGAATTCTGTCCCTGGGCGCACGACATTTGTAGAGGGCTGGTATTTGATTCTGTGCAGAACCAGGCTAGACTGGTTTTGTCTACTTAAAATAGCAAATTCTAAAGATTTTTAGCATTTGCCATATCGAATAATTTTCAAACCTTCTTGATCTACTTTTCAGCAGTGCAAGTTTCTTAAGGTTCCTGATGTTTTGTCTCTAATAATACAGGCTTTTAAAGATGGATGGTTCTTTGGCTGACAGGTGAATCCACAGAAGAACATTTGGAGAGTATTTATTGACTGATAGATCCTAATGGCTTCTGAAATGCTGTGTCTTGGTTTGCTCTGGAAATCTGAGTAGCTATCACATTCTTTTTGTTTGTCTTTTGGGATAAGGTTAATGAGTCTTGTAAATTATTAAGGACTATGCTCTCATCTTCCAGACCTGATTTCTCTGAATAGGTGCTGTGTGCTAAAACTGCTCATTAGTAGGCGGACTGATGGCTGCCTATATGTATTATTGATGACTTGGTGGGAATTTCCCTGTCTGGGAAAGGGTTGTGGGCTGATGGAAAAGCTTTGGAGAAGCTTTAGAAAGGTGATGTAAAAAGATTTGGCACTTTGTGCATTTGTTTCTGAAGGTGTGTTTGGCCTCATGCCATGGGGCACCCACCCAGCATGAAAAGTTGTCACTGGTGAGCAGATGGAACCTTGTCTTGCGCTCCCCTCACTGTTCTTACAGACCCATGAGATTTTTTGTTCTGACTCTGATAAAATCTGGAGCGTATTCTTGTAAAAGCAATACAGTTTTATTTAGCGTGTCTTCATAAATATATTGCCATTTCTACCACTGTTTTACCACTCAAAAATGGGCTATTAAACAAAGCTAAAGCAATGAAGCAGAAAAGAAACCTAGAGTTGAGTGTGGCTACTGTAGTATCCTAGATATTATCAAAAGCAGCCTCAAAGTGTTACTGCCAGCCATATCAGGCAGAGCAAACTGGCATTATCCTGCCTGAACTCATAATCCTTGAAGTTTGAATCTGCTCTTAAAGATCTAGTGAGACAAAATTTCATTACTATGTATCCCATTAAGAGAATATATTACCAGTAAATGTAGGATAACTTTTGTGCTAAGGTACAGATTTAAAATGTTTTAGGGACATAAATCAATACCTTAAAATGAAACCCAAAGCTCAGAATGCCCGTTTCCTTGGCTCGTTCAGGATGATTAATAACTCTTGGTGGAACACCTCCACTTAGGCCTGTCTAGATCTGCCCTGCCCCAGCTTCATCGAGTGCCATGTCCTGTGTCACTGCCCCTGCTCCTCGTGGTGGCACTGGCCGGGTTTCCACCTCCACTTAGGCCTGTCTAGATCTGCCCTGCCCCAGCTTCATCGTGTGCCATGTCCTGGGTCACTGCTCCTCGTGGTGGCACTGGCCGGGTTTCCAGCTGGGGCAGCTCCCAGCGCTGCTCTGGGGGAACATGTGAGCACAGCGAGGGGCAGTGGCAGGGGCAGGGCTGTGCCAGCCCAGAGTTACATCCATTTAAAGGGTTGGACATACACACCCTTTTGAAGCATCACTCGTTTGGAATATATTATCTTCACGTTTCCGCTGAGCCTGGAAGTTTCGAGTTGGAATGGAATTTAGATTAAGCAGAGAATTTGCAAAACAATAGGAGAGAGGAAAATGTTAGCATGAGTCATAAGCATGGGACCTTCCCCCACTGTCTGCTTAGAACTGCTGAGATCCTGAGGATTAGTTCACAGAAGAACTGTAGTTTCCAGCATGCAATCAGCTACTATGTCCATTGTACTTTCAGTTTGCTGGAATAAAAGAACCACATTAGTCATCAAAACTTAGGGTTAGCATAAAGCTCGGTAGTTTATGACCACTTTTTTGGACAACACAGCTGAGATGGTGTGCTAAATGCTGATGTTTGTTAAATGTTTACTGGGTTTATATGTTGGCAGAGTGGCAGTAGGTGTCTAATAGATGCAGGGCATTTGGGTTGGTCTGTTTCTGGTTTTCCTTGTCAGCCATTGAGAGGCTCAGCAGTCAGATGTGTTCTGCAAAGCTTCTGCAAGATGTCGTGATGTCCAAGTGTCTCATTTGAATCATTTTAATGGTGAGCTTTAGATGAGACTGTAGAGGGTTTCTGCCTAGATTTATTGCCAGATCATTTCCTGAGCCAAAGTAACTCATACCTGTTAGCTGGGGGCCACACGGCCATTCTGAGAAGCAGGGAATTATGGAAATATTTGGCTTCTGAGCCAGTGGGGTTTTGAGAACTGCGAAGGGCTTTCTCACAGCCCGGCTTCCAGGCAGCCAGCTGTCCCCATCACCCTTCCTGGTGGGCTGCAGCAGACACTGGAAGCTTGGCAAACCCTTCCCTTCATGGGCTGCTGGTGTGGAACAGCCTTGGATGACACGTTCATTGCTCGCTGCAGCAACTGCCAGGATGTTGCTCAGCCCCTCTGGAACTCATCCAGCACTTTGGCATCCTGGAGAACATTGTTGCAAACACCAAAGCATATTGTCTCCAGAAACAAAATACTCAGTTCCACACCCACCCCCGTCTTCTTCCAAAGCCACTTTTTATTCTAAATTAAGTCATTTTCTTGAACTCTGGTGTTTAACCAAATGGATATTTCTTCTCATGAATTTTCAGAATTATACCATTCAGTAATGGCATTATTGACAAGAGATAATTCTTTTCTGTACATTTGGGAGGATGATGTGGCCAAACTTGGACTTTAACAAAGCCTCAAAATGTTTTTGAACATTGAGTAATAAATAATTTGTTTGGGCAACATTGCATGGTACTGTTCTGAATACTTTGGTATCAAATAGTGTATTTGCATTGGCGAAGTGAATTGTGTTTAAATTTTCTGTGGAACTTAGAACTTGTGTGACTTGTGGAGTGCTTAAAAGCTGTCATCTCAAGATTTTACCATTTAAAGGCTGCTACTCTGAGTCTGCTCCCTACTCTCCATTGCCATAGGCTCTTTCAGTTGAATGTCTCTCTTTCCCATCTCTTCAGGTTTCTGTAGCTTACCTCGTGTGTAGAACAGAAAGCAAATTAAAGCTCAGATTGCATCTGTAAAGCTCGATTTCTGTTCTTTGCTAGTCATTCCTTTCCCCTGTGCCCTGCCAGCACATGTTTGTGCACCCCTGTGATGAACCCGACCAGGGAAGTGATTCAGCTGGAGAAGGGAAACCCTGCCAGAAAGCCCAACTACCAGCATAAAGCCCTGTACTCTTGGGTGCCTGGGCTGGCAGGGGAACAAACAGCTGGGGCAGAAAAGGGAGGAGTTGTTTCAGTTTGCTCTCCTGCTGAAAAAGTTAAAATCGAGCCACAGCCTAAAAATCAAGGTTATGCCTAAAAATAAGTGATACGTAAATGGGACACACGTAACAAGAGACAACAAACACGATCAGGGTGACTTTTTCAAATCTTTGTGTTGATTTAGCCCAAGTCAGGTCCTTACTAAGTTAAATCAGAAAAGGTACCCATATGAGTGATGCTGATGAGGCTCAGGCAAGCTGCTTGATTGCTGAAGTTCCTGCAGTGAGGTTCTTCCAGTGTGGTTTCTGTGAGATGTTTGCAGGTTGCAGCCTCATCGAGGAGCACTGTGAAGGTGGTACTTGAACTGCAGTGTTGGTCACTGGTGCCCTTTGTGCAGCCCCCTTTGTGCAGCCCCCTTTGTGCAGCCCCCTTTGTGCAATCCATGTGTACACTGCTCCACTGACTCAGCTTTGGGTCTGCCCAGGCAAAGGAGGAGAACAAGCATTTCTTGTGGCTCAAGTATTCCACTTGGTTTGTCACTAATTTTTCTTTAATGCTAGAGACAAGCTTTCAGCTACACAGTTGTTTGTGTGTGTCACTGTGTGGCTTGCAGATAGCAGTGATCCAGCTGGAACAGAGCAATTGGGAGAGTATCCTCAAAGTTTCTCTAAGGGCATGATCCAATCTAGAACTCGGGGTTTCTAAGGAAGTTCCTGAGCACTCCTGCCCTGCCCCTTCCTCCCCACCCACGTTGGTGCCGCCACCTCAGATTGGTGCCCATTTAACTGGTGCAGTAACTCGTGAACACCAACCTGGCGAGAGCAGAGTTCTCTTCTGTGTTAGGGGGTGGGAAGGCACCGGAGAGGAAGCAGAAGGACAAAGGCAAGGAGTGAAGGCTGCCTTTCATCAGTGAGGACAGCCTGCTGTGAGTTCACTCTCGGTGCGGAGGGTGCTGCAGGTAAGGAGCTGTGCCGGCAGCACTGGCACCGTGTCCGTGTGCTTTGCTCCCCGTTCCTGCTGCAGGCTTTTACCTCAGCAGCACTGGTGCACGGCCAGGCTGCAGCACAGCTGGACACTTGTGCACACCTCAGAATTCAGAATGGAAAAATCACTTTCCCTTTAGCTTATAAACCCATACCTTGAGGGCATTTTGTAAAAGGAGGGAGGACGCTGTTGCATGTACTGGATGCTTTTGGTGATTGATTTTTGTGGTGAATCATGAACCTGTGATTTCTGAAACTCCCAAGTAAGTATTTGCAATGAGCAGTGAAGTACAGGCACCCAATGTTTTGGTTAGGTGGCTTTGTCACACTGCTCCCGAGGTTGTGTTTTTCTGGGGAGCATGTTGAGCATTAGACTTCATCTGGCTTCTCTCTTCTGCCTCTCCTCCATTGCACATGGAAGGAAAAATAAGCTATATTCAGCTTTACTACTTGCAAGCCCTGTTGCAGCTGACAATTTTCCATTGTTTTCTGTTCTGTTGGTTTCTTACAAGAGGTTCTCAAACTACAGTCAGCAAAAATATATGAACAGCTTCTTTTTAAATACAAAGCCTGCGTGGAACCAGTCAGTCTGCATGGGACCAAGTGCCCTGTTAGATCATGTTAAATACAGGGTTTAGGAAGCAATCCTATCCAGGTCATGCTCCCTCTCAGCCCTCTGGCATGGAAGAAAGTGCTGACAAGTGTAATGCTTTCATTCAGAGTGGTGGTATCTCGTAGAGGAAAAAGAATTTCAGCTCAATATGCATACGCAGAATTTTAACTCTTAAGTCTCACCTTCCTCAAAGATCAAGGAATAATCACTTTCCTTCCCTTATGTAAGAAAAATCACCTCAAAATTTCTTAAAAAGGAAACCTTAATATGCATTTCAAAGTATTTTGACTTGTTATATAGGTATTTTCACAATAATACATGGTTTTCTGTCTAGAGAAAGTTTGTGTAATGCTCAAAATTCTGTGTGGAACAAGGTCTGAGCCCAAAAGAGAATAACAGTGATGAGTCTCTGAGCCCCAGGAAGTTAATGCCTGTGTCTGGGAAGATAAAGAGAAGGGAGACTGCAGGAAACCCATCTGAGCTGTTAAGCTGCAGCAATGCAAAGCTGCTGGTATTTTAAATAATGGTCAAAATAAATTCCTGTTGGTTAGTGCTGGACTGTTTGAAATTCCCCTAGGTTTAAATAAAAAGGGAGAAGGAATTTTAACCAGCTCATTTGATAGAAAAATGACCTGCAGATGGGGTTTGAGAGAATAATAGGCAGCAGATTACAGTGGGGAAATCATGGCAGAGCATCAGACCTTGATGGGTTTATGCAGAGTGGGCAGTGGGGAGATGGGAAGAATTCCCACTGTGAACCAGCATAACACTTGTTTTATTTCCACTGGCTGGAGCTGTTCATGGCAGCATGAAGTTTATGAAGTCACATATGCTGAAAAGTTTAAAATATTAGAAGTGTTACATGATGTGCAAATATCAGTGGGTTTTCTCCTTTGTATGTGCTGACTTTCAAGTACAGTCATATGTGAAAAACCTCATATTTCTTCCAGTCTTGACATGCTTTGATCTAGGGCAAATATCCCTGCCCTAGTGCCCAGTGTTCTGAAATTTATTTAGTAAATATTTTATTTTATCAACACTTAAGATAATATACTGAAAATGCAAACATAGTTGGTTTTTTTTAAACCTTCATAACTCTGCCAAATTAGAAGGATTTTATGAAGAAGGCAAAAATTTTGCAGCTACCAAAATTCAATTATAAAGTGAATTTCTAAGTAGGAAAGCTCTTATATATGTATATATAATAGCACTGGAATATCTTTTTTTCCTGTCCTCTGTCTTACTCTTGGGAAAATCTGAAATACACTTGGTGTAACTTAACAACAAAAAAAATGAGATTGCTTTGGCAGACTACAAAAATTTAAATATTCTCATGAATGACACCTGCAGGGATTTTTTTTGTTAAATAATGGAAGCCAACATTTTTTGTGCAATTTACACCATTTATGAATACCGTTGCGATTTGAAAAAACATACTTTTAAAATTCCTGCGTGGGCTTCTACCACCCAGGGATGCAATAACATGGAATGTTTCATGTGTGCTTCCTGTGGGATTTTTCTTTTTGCCTTTTTTTTTTAAATAATACATGTTTTGGTATTGAGGTACTTATTGGAGGTTCCTCCAATAAGTGGGGAAGTGGGGCGTTCCTCAAAAATGTTGAACTTGTTTTGTGGCATCAAAAGAGCAACCCCCATGTCTGGAGCGAGCGAGCTGTGTGCTCTGCCCGCCGTCCCTGTGCAGCAGCTCCTGGGGCTGCTGGGCTGCCCTGGCTGTGGGGTGCTGGCTTCAGCCTGCCCTGGCTGTGGGGTGCTGGCTTCGGGCTGCCCTGGCTGTGGGGTGCTGGCTTCAGCCTGCCCTGGCTGTGGGGTGCTGGCTTCGGGCTGCCCTGGCTGTGGGGTGCTGGCTTCGGGCTGCCCTGGCTGTGGGGTGCTGGCTTCGGGCTGCCCTGGCTGTGGGGTGCTGGCTTC
>VZRZ01005077.1:22571-44702 GCA_013398175.1 Climacteris rufus | reverse complement strand
CTGTGCCCAATGGTGTGCCCAGCAAGGAGACTGCTGTGCCCAGTGCTGTGCGCAGGAAGGGGGCTGCTGTGCCCAGTGCTGTGCCCACCAAGGAGGCTGCTGTGCCCAGCAAGGAGGCTGCTGTGCCCAGTGCTGTGCCCAGTGCTGTGCCCAGGAGGAGGCTGCTGTGCCCAATGGTGTGCCCAGCAAGGAGACTGCTGTGCCCAGTGCTGTGCCCACTGCTGTGCCCAGCCAGGATGTGCCCAGTGCTGTGCCCAGCAAGGAGACTGCTGTGCCCAGTGCTGTGCCCAGTGCTGTGCCCAGCAAGGAGCTGTGGGATTCCTGTGCTGTTTCTCTGGGGGCTTTCCTTGCAGCCCTGCAGAAATTTCCATCTCACTGATGCTGGGGATTCGTGATTTGCCTTTGTATGTGGTATTAAGCTGTTCAGCAGCCTCACACCAGCCTTTCCTTGCAGGAACCTCATTTTATAGCACAGATTTCATGAGGAGAATGCCATGCACCCATTGAATGTGCCACTTTCTCCTCTAATCCCAATTCAGTGAGATTTTCTGATAACCTGTGTCGTACATCCTCGAGTGTTTGTTCCTGTGAGGGGGAGTGTTTGAGGCTGGCAGCCACACTTTTAATGTTGGGCTTATTTGGATGCGGGCCTGGAGTTGGAGCAGGAAATCCACTGCCATTTCACAGCTTTATTTGTTGAATGGAAACCAGGGAATCGACATCATGTATTCAAGAGCAAGAAAAATGGCATTTACAGCAGGGTGTAATATTTTTTTTTATGGTCCCAAGCATTCCTTTGTTTGCAATTTTGGCTTAATATATTCATGGTACCTTGAAATAAGGGTATGCCTGGAGATGGGAGTTTTAAATTGCTTTTGTTGTTGTTTTGGGCTTATATAAATGTATACATTCTGTAAAGATCAGAAGTGACCTGAAAAGAGGATTTGTAAGCGATTATTCATCCAAATGATTTTTTTTCCACGACATTAGATGGGGAGAGGAGAAATTTTAAGCTTGTTCTCTCAGACTTTGGTTTCATTCAGCTTTTTTACTTTCACAAGAAATCTTATTTTTACCAAAATTTCTAATAAGGCACTGGAGTCAAGTATGCACTAACAAAAGTAATGTTAAGTGTTTCAATAAAAATCTCTCCTCCTAGCTGATCACAGATGCACAAACTCTGTGGTTATTCCACTAATTCTTCTGAGAGATTCCAGGACACTTTTTCAAGAGCAAGTCTACTTTTTTTTTATACTATTATTTGAAATATATGGATTTTCTTTAAATCTTTTCAGGTCTGCTTTGTTTTTAAAAATGAATTTGCATGTAAAACTTATAGTTAGATTATGATAACGCTGTTTCCATTGCTTCTGAAAATACTTGTAAAGTCTGCCTTGTGTGATTTGTCAACTCAAATTATTACATTTGTATCTCTTTTCTAGAGCATGTGCAATTAAAACAGCTTTAATCTGTCTGTGTTTTATGGTAAAGTTCATGGGAGAAAATGAGCCATTTTGTTCATGGCAATTGTGAAATCCTGCTTTTATTTAAAACAAAAAATGTTCTATTAGGATTAAAGGGAAAGTGTGGGAAGAACATGACAGATTCCAGTGTAGAAGCTGTAGAAGTCTTGTCAAAGTCAGAGTACTTGAGAAACTTTAAATGGTCTTGTTTAGTTAAACAAGGAATTCAGAATTTGCTTAGGGAAGACGTGGGCTGGAGTTGTATAAAACAGAATCAGAAAGGTCATGGGAGATGACAGCAAGGCTTGGCTGTGATTGATCATTAAAGGCAACTCGTGCTTATGTGGGGAAAGTTATTTCCAGCATTGGGGTAACTCTGGGGACATTTTTTAAAGTTCAGTTAATGTCATAGATCCTTCAAATTTACCCATGCACAAACATTATTTACTGGCAGATGAATGTTGTCAATAATTATTTGTTACCTTTTAAATTAGCAGCAGCATAAGAAAGAAAATGTTTGTAATATTGTAAATGGGAAAGTAGAAGTAGTGGTCCTTGAGTATTTTGTGCTCATACTTGAAGTGAATTTTCTTTAGCAAAAAATGTTTTATGAGATGATTTGGAGAAATCTGGAAGAGAATTAATCCCCCAGAAGTGAAGGTTGTGCCATGCTTGTGCAACAAGGCAAATGCTTCTGCAGAAACAGATTTGGAGAAGAAAAATATCAGAACCAGTTAAAGCCACAGGCTTTGTGCCACTTGTCAGCAGTGCTGATGTGCCCTGTGCTGCAGCAGGAGCTGTCCCATCAGGATGGACAGCTTGGAGACACAGAAGGAACAAATATCTTTTGGGGGGGTTATAGAGATAGAGGGAAACTTGAGCAGCTGATACACACACAGCTGATACACAGCTGATACACACACAGGCTGATAAAGGGGATTGCAAAGCATGTTGTATTCAAAACCTTGTCATTGTATCATGTTTAAAGAAAATCACTCAGACTCTGCTACTTCACCAATATTTCTCCTTCCCTTTGCACTCCCCTCACTCATCTTTTGCCAAGAGCTGCTGTAAGGAAATATTTCTGCATTTCTCTTGCTTCTGTCAGTAATAATGGTGAGCTTGAAATTCTTCTACAGTGGCTACTTGCAGTACTTCAGTAAATTGTAATTTCTGTCAGATACTGCATTGGTAAAAGTTTTCTTGATCCCCAAAACCTTCATTTATCTTCCCATTAAAAATGTGTACTCTCCAACTTCCATTCTTGCCCTTTAATCTGTAAAGCACAGCATACAATGTGGTTTGTGTTGATTTTCAAGATAATTTTTAGCCTGTCGAAGACTTTCTGTCTCAACAACTTTGAAACAAAGATTTTTTGAATAGATGAGAAAGTGCAGCTGCCAGATTAAAAGACACAAGAAATTGGAAGAGGAGGATTTTGCAGATGGTTCTAATAAAACTGGGCAAACAGCACATGGGGGCGGGGAGAGTGGGTTGAAATTGAAATTGTAATCCCAGTGCAAGTTTTGGGGTTAGTTTGTGAAAGAAAGTTGCATCAACACTCATTGGAGAGTTTGAGGGCAGTTTATTGTTGCTGTCAGTTTTTCCTGTTGCTACAGCACTGCTGTCTTTTCTTTCTCAGTATCCCTGTGTCTGCTACCTGAGCTTGTGTTGCTGTACCAAGAGCCCTCCACTGGAAAGCCACATTCAGATGTTCATAGGATTTTTGTGAATGTGAAATACCAGTGAAAATCTAGATTTTCAGTAGCTGTTGAGAGAAGAAATTTTGCTTGTTAGAGCACAGAGCGGTAAAAATGGGGCAGAGATTTGTGTTGCTTCACTGACAGGTGCTGTTCCTGCTTCTTGCTGCTATCCCTTAGCCAAAGGTTCCTCTGGCCAAGCTTTGATAAACCATGTGTTCCTTTATAAGAGGTTTGTACTCCATGATTCACCCATAAGGATGGGTGACTGGTAGTACCTTCTGTCTTCTTTCTGGTAATTTTCTCCTCTTCTTAAATGGTATTAGGCCTGTAGTATTAGGCCAAAAATAAATGAATAAAAAATTGCAGTAGGACAGATGCAGCTGAGGACCTGGATAGTTCCTGGTGGTCTCAAATTCAATCACTCGTTCTTGTCACGATAGCTTGGGGTTCTTTGGTAGTTCTTCTGGATGGAAAATCTTATTGTCACCTCATTTCCAGAGCCAAAGCAATTAAGCCTTTATTTTTTGATTCCTCTTGCTAATCTTTCCTTTCTTCAGTGGAAGGAAGAGTGTTTGAGAGCACACAGGCTTTCAGCTTTCACGGCAGCCCTTGGGGATGTGTCTTCATCTTGCTGTGTCAAAAGCTTTTCAAATCAGTAGTTCGGGAGTACAAATCCTTCAAATGCGTGAGTAACAGATACTTGTGTTATTTAAGAGCCCTTAAGCATGAGCAAGTCATTAAGTGCTTCCTTTCTCCCCGTGAATCACTTCTATTTTAAACAGTGTGTTCATCGTGTATTTAATAGTTTTTAAAAGTGTAAGAAGTTTTGACTTTTAAGCTATCTTTTTTTGAGTGTCTTGTGTACCTCTATGAATTTTTATTAAAAACATATCTGCAGAGGACTGCACATTCCCTGTACTGATGCATTCCCTTTCCCTATCTCCTCCAAGTGGATATGTTCTGTGTGCAGCATTTCTTTGTCCAAGGAGACAGTTCTGAAGTGAAGAAGTTATTACTCTGAAAACAGCACCTCTCTCTTTATGACCAGGTCAGTGGCTGGGCAATGCCACCACCTGAGGGGCCTCCGTAGAGCTCAGCAATGCCCGACAGCAGTGGCTCCTCACTCTTCCCAGGGAGCTCTGGGAATTCCTGGCTGCTGTGTTTTCTGTCCAGGGATGTCCCTGCAGCCTCTGGGGCAAAGCTGTCGTGCACACGGTGTGTGCAGGAGACCTCTGGAATCCCAGTGAAGGAGATGCCATGGTTTATGGAATGCTTTGGTTGGGGATGTTGACCCTGGGGTGTTGTCATGCTTTGCTGATACAGTCATTTTGGAAAGAATCTGTTTCTCCTCTCTGTACTGTATCATGCAAAAAGGATATCTAACATGAATATTTATAATTAGGTATTTTTGCAGGGGTTTGTGTCCAAGATACAGCATGCTGAGACATTAAACAGCACAAGTGTTGCCAGAATCCTACCAGCTTGGCAAATCTGACAGCCAGCTGAAGGCCAAGACGAGTTTTTATGATAAAAATCAGGCCATGTACTGAAGGCTAAAGCATTGCCAGTTCACAGCCTGGGAAGAGTTCACTTGCAATCAGCATGAATGGAAAAACCTTTTCCAAATGATGCTTTGTTTCCTGGTGGATTTGCTTTCTTTCTTTTTTTGCCTCCTCACACAGCCAGCAATCATGATTTGGGTGGTGGGGTCTGACACATAACCTTCTGTTGCTGACCCTGTGAGGAGGTGCCCCTTTACCCGTGGCTGTGCCAGGACAGGGAGGTGCTGCCAGCCGGGGCAGCTGCTGAAGGGCAGGGTGCTGCAGCAGTGGCCTGGGATTCCTCTGTTCGGCTTCCTCACCTCGAGTTGTGAGCACAGCCAGGAGGGGACTGAGGCACACGGCAGCTCTGTCCTGCAGAGCCCCGGGGAGAGCCCAGGGGGAACGGGCAGGGATTCCTCTGCATCCCCATTGACTCTGTCCGCGTTTAGTGCCTCGTCAGAACAGCAGCTAAAAAGCAGGACAGCACACCATCTGTATCAATTAGCTTTAAATGTTTTAAATTAATCTGTAGTACGGGGCACTGGAACGGAAGTGAATGTGGAGTGGTTTGATTATTTTCTTTTGGAGTGGTAGATTGTGTTTTTGAAGTCCCTGTGCTGCTTGTGATGACTGTATCAATGATCTCTGTACCACCTGTTGCCCTAGCTACCATTTAATGGGCAGTATGCTTATGTTGGAGCTAAAATGTTTGCTGTGGCACCAATTAAACATAATGTAATGGCAGCTTTAAAGAACACCTCAGTGATCCTCACGAGCCACAGGAACACCAGATTTCTGTACAGCTCTGGTAGTGAATCTCTGCCATCTCCAGCTGTGCCAGAGCTGTTGGAGTGCAGCTCCACAAGGAAAGGCAAAGGGCAAGCAGAGCCCTTTCCTACTGCTGGAGAAAGCCTGCAGAATTTTAGGACAGAACTGCAAATGCCTGCATGCAGCTAAAATTTAAAAATGTGTGTGTTGATATTTGTTATATAGATACAGCTCTGGCAATGTTTTCCTGGTTTGGTGTTGCCTGTAGAGATGTGCCCAGAGGTGCCCACAATTTGGGAACAGGTACTGCAGGCTGATGGAGCCAGGCCCACCTCAAGCACTAAAAGAGGAGAAATCCCTCCCTCCCTGGCTTGCACTGAAGCATCCTGCCTGAATCCAAAGTTCCCTGTCCCTTGCTGTTCAAGCCAGAAGAATAGACATTTGGGAAGGGGTTAAAATTTTACACAAACACATCCTCTTATGGAGAGACTTTAAATAATCTCTCAATGCAGCTGTTCTATGCCATGAAGTGTTGGTTGATTTCTCTGCTCCTCAGGGCTGTTTTCTCTTATTTCAAAGAACACTGTAATATCCAAAAAAAAGTTTTGCTGCTGAGTGAGGTTCTCAAAACTACTGAGGACTATGGTGTTCTCTTCACCATTCCTTCTGGAGGCTTTGCAGGGCTCAGTTCTCATTCCTTTTCTTCTCCTACATCCTATTTCTAGCTAATCCTATCTGAAAAAGCAACTTGGTTGGTAATACTCAGGTTAGAAGATTCAGTCTTCTCCATCCACAGTAAGCTTTTGACTCGTCTCTAATAATCTCCATTTAGACAATGGGCCACAAGCTGAAGTTTCAGTCTAATTTAGTGGCTGCTCCCTTACCTGCCTTCAGTACAAGGGTAGTCACCCTTCTCATTAAGTCCATTTTCAAGCACATAAATATGTGTTTTCTGTTGGGATGGTTCTTATTCATCTCGCTTGTTGCTACTGATCTGCAGAGCTATTTCAGTATCTTCCTTTCAGATGTCCTGAGAAGTGTTTTTGTTGTGATAATCGTTGTCAGGGCACTTTGGTTGTGCTGCTCAGCAGTTGATGGCTTTGCTGGTGCTGCTCAATCTGTGCTGCTCACCAGGCTGCGTTCGCTTTGCACAGAAGTTAAAGTGCTTTGCTCCTTGTTATTTGTGGCTGTCGTTGTACAAATAATTTGTGTTTGCTTGCTTTCTGCCAACTTTGTCACCCACAAATGTGTTCACACTTGAAGTCACAGAAGCAGAATAGAGAAGGAGGGTAAAAACCCACCCCGCAGACAAAACGCCAGAACTGGACAGTGCTGTCTCCTTGAGTAACTGCAAAGAGCTCTGGGAGCTTTAAGCTCAGCCTCAGCTCTGTCAGAAAAGCAGGAAATGCTGCTCTGGTGGGAGCCTGGTGGTGCCTCTGCCTGGTGGGGAGCGCTGGGCTGAGGTGAAGGTGGCTTCAGTAACTCCAACCACCACCACCTGCTAACCTGTCAACATAAGGGACATAAACCTGGGCTTTCATGCTGTTAAAACATGTCACGTGTGGAGCTAGTTGTCTTCAGGTTTTTTCCAGCTCATTCTTTGTATTTCGTTTGGAAATTGTAACTAAAAATCCAAAACGTGCGAAGGTTACCTGTTCCATTTCCTAGGAAAAGTCCTTAATTCTTCCAGCTGGTTTCTGCAGGCCGTTCCTCAGCCTGTGCCCCCAACCCATCTTCATTGCAAAGCTGCAGGTGTGGCTGGTGGGCAGATAAAATTAAAGGAAGGCTGCACCTTGTGTGCTCCTGGGGGATGAAAAAGAAATGGGGATGGTAAAGATGAGAACAGAAGTCTGGTGTGCCAGCTGTGCAGCCAGAATGCTGAAAATAATTCAAGTGTCTTTTTCCACAGCTCTCTTAGCATTGAAGAGGTCAGGAGGTCACTAAAGAAGGAAAATCAACCATAAATCAGATTTGAAATTTGTTTGAAATGACCTTGTTGTCTGCCTTTCACAGAAAATGTTGCTGCCCTGACCAGTAGTCATGAAGAGAAGGGGGTGAAGTGAATTTGTCTGGAGAAGTAGGAAGTTTGGAAGTTTTCAGCTGGATTTATTACCAGTGGCTGCAGAAGGTTTTGCCAAGCCAACCATTGACATTAGAATGGATTCAGTGCCTCGGACTTAAGTGGTAACTCCTTTTTCTGACATCTTTTTATTTGCAATACAGCACCATAGGATAATTTGGGTGGATTATAGAGGATATTGTTTTGCTACTACCAGAGTTTAAATAGAGAAATCTTACAAGAGCCAAATGTGATTTTGTGAGCCTCACTTGTTAACAAACAAGTATCTGGTGGTTTATTCAGTAGTTGAAATTTCTTCCTGAAGGTTTATCCCATCTCTCCATCATTGAAAAACAAAATTAGATTTTGTTGTTTCTCCATTGGTCTTCCTACCCAATGCCCAGCAAAACTGCACTTTGGAACAGGTTGTAGAAGCAACTCTGTCCCTGTTTTTAGTTATATGTTAAGTGACTTCTGAAATATATAGAAAGACACACTTACATAGCACACTAGGAAGTTTGTTCATTTCTGCTGTCAATTGTCCTCAACTCTTTTTCCATTTCCTTCTTTTTTTACTGTTCTTTCTTATCTTGTTCTCTGCCCACCATTCATAACTGGGTATTAAATATATGAAATACTTCTATAATTGAGACCTGTCTTCCTAAGGGCAATGTGCTAATCATGAATACAAAACTGCTACTTTGTGAAGTTAAATTGGGAGTAGAAAGATCCCCAGCTCTTTGTTCCTATCCCATTTTGGGCTCTGTGCCTTTGTAAGTAGAACTGGCCACTAAAAATAAGCTTTAAGAAGGGTAGAGGGAAATTACCACACCTTTAATACCACATCAAGATGTTTTAATGTCTTTTGAGACAAGAGAGTGAAAGAAGCTGTTTGTGCTCTCCTCAAAGCCTCACTGAATCTGTGTACAATAGAATCTGCCTTAGTCTGAAAACTGTAATGTAACTGCATATATCAAAAATGACATCTCACCATGTTTCTTTCATCTGTCATGAATAAAACAAAGGAAATCTGTTACGTGTTGGGGTTTTGTTTGAAATGCTCTTCTATCCTCTGTATTTAGAGGGAGAGCGAACAGATCTGACAGTTCTTTTATGTGACTTTTGGTAGAAAAATTAGTCCTGCATCTTTGACCCTTAGAAAAATATATCTGTTCTTCTTTACCAGTCCAGGTAAGGTATTTATTCCACCCCTGTGTCATAGGCTGTGTTAGAACTTCAGTGGGAAAACAGCCAATGAGAAGGATTCTATCCTAATTTCTGTGAGGTTTAGGATGGGATTTCAGGGAATGGTCAGCATTAATTTAGCAGTTCTATCTGAAATCCACACTGAGGTTCTTGTGTCTCTGGTGAGAGCACAGTCAGACCAGCACTTAGGAGCCTCCCAGCCAAGAACTTAGAGCTCAGCCAGTGCCTCAGGTGGTCAGGAGGCTGCTGGGTTCTTCCTTCATTGACTTCCCATCTCTGGGAATTGGCTGCTTTGTTGCCAGAGTTGTTCCTATGTTGTGTCAGTGTCTTATGCATTGGCAGGAAGAGAGGGCTTGCAGATTCCATCTGTCTGCAGTGCTGACAAATGAAGCTCAAAAACGACTTAGAAGAAAAGTGCTTTTCTTCTTTCAAGTTTTCAGATTTACTGTGCTCTTGTTAATGTCTTTTCTCTGTTCTCCATGGCCCTGCAGTCCTTTGAAGGTGTGCACAGATCCTTATATCTGATACACTGATGTGTCTAATGAGAACAAGAAAAAGACAGAAAAATAGTTCCAGCTCCCATGTCTGTTTTGCAAAAGCTGCTGAGCTGGAGCACTTCAGTGGGATTTCAGGTCTCTGTAGGGCACTGTAGAGCCAGAAACATGAGCAGCACAAGTTCAAAAGCAATACTAGTGACAAACTCTTACCTGTTCTCACTAAGGAAAAGCCACCACCTTGGTTTGTCTCTGTGCAGCAGGTCAGGAGAAGATGCAGACAGGTTGCAACCACCATCATTTTAGAGGAAACATTTCTAGAAAACCAGAAGGTGATGTTTTGTTTGTTCCCTTGTACATCACTGCCTGACAGAGCAACTTCTTCATGCATCCAGCCTGTGTCAAAACAGCATTAACTGTAATTCTACCCGGGGATAAGGGCTTCAGCTGAGGAAATGGATTCCCATCGTTTCTGCATTCAGATTACTGTTATTTAGCTGATAAAAGTGACAGTCAGAGGCCCAGGAACAGGGAGAACAACGCTGTGTGATAGATTTCTCTGCTGGCACGGGCAGATCCCAATCAGCTGAACATGAGGAGGTTTGTGTAGGTGAGGGAGGTGCTGGGTGAGGCGAGTGGGAGGAGGCCTGGGCAGAGGCAGGGGTTGCTGTTCTGCACAGACAGATCTCCTTCCTGCTGGAGCTGCTCCGGAGTGGCCTAGGTGGGAACTGAGTGTGCATATTCTTTCTGTCTCTGAGAGCAGCTGGAGGATGTTGCCTGGGAGGTGCTCTTGGCTCAGAGATTTTAAATGGGAGGGTTTTCTCTCAGCTTGACAACACATTTTTTCCACTTGACTCACTGACTGAAATCTGAACGAGTGATAAAATTTCTAAAAGTAATGTTGAATTGGTTGGAATAGTAAAAAGTGCATTTATCATCAGGAAGGAAGAGGAAAATAAGGGGAAAGATTCAATGAAGAGGAAGTCACCACCTTCCCAGTAACAATGGGAGGCTGTGAGCAGCTGGCACACCTCTGAGCAGGAGCCTGCCTGGCTCTGCAGCTGCTCAGCAAGTTGCCAGCAAGAGAGGATTCTTCTGAAAGCCTTCTGGGGCTCCTCTGCCGTGCAGGACCCACACACATTCTGTGGGATGCTTTCCATTGAGGAGACACAGCACTAGGAACGTGTTGGCATAGGGGAACTCGCCCTACAGAACATGAGCCTGTGTGTGCATGAAAGGAAAATGCCCACTGCCTCCTGCAGAACCCACTTTGTTTCCAGGAACAACACCAGCCTCTGTTGCTTCTCTTTGGCTGGGCACATAGGAGAAGAAAGGAGCAGGAAATACTGGCACTTCAGTGCCAGTTGGGAGGAGCCTGTTGTGATGGATGTGTGCTGTGGATAAAGCCAGGTACCTGCAGGAGGCAGGGAGGGGCTACTGGCTTAAATGGATTTTTAGGATAATAACCATAGTAACAGTCTTTTAATGATCTTACATTTCTATACTGCATTTCCTTTGTGCATTCCTGAACAGTTTTCCAAACTTCAACAGCTGTATCAATTTCTTGGTACTTGCAGTTTGGAAAAGCATTGGGAGTAGAGGACTAGGCAGAACAGGTCAGTTGTCTTCCCTGTCAGGGTTGCAGGAATCATGGAATTACAGTGCTAAAACAGGGAAGAGATAGGGGAACATTTTGACTGCAGTTCTGTATGAACTAAAGAAAGATGCAGAATCTGTGATCTTTAGCTCTCTCTCAAAAGAAGCTGAAGATACTGAAGTCAGGATGTGCTTGGGCTGGGGGATAAGGAAAAAAGACTTTGTTCTTCCCCCAGACCTGGCTTGCTCATTTGTCAGGTCCAACCAGGCTTTTCCAGCTGAGGTTTAAATGGCTGAAGGCTGATTCAAAATGGAAATAATGACAGACAAAGCAACACTAACTTAATATTTATTCCATGTCCTTATATGCATTTCTTTCCAGAGGGCAGCTCAGATTTTTCAGCAGCTTGCAGTAGTCTCTGTTTTCACTTAGGCTTATCTCTGAAATTTGCCCATCAGAGGTGTGTTAAAAATACTGTCCTTGTCAGTTTAGCTGATAGAAGGCAGCTGATGCTGTGTTTGCTGAATTCGTGCTGGTGTGATGGCTGGAAATTTCAAATACAGGATAAAATGGAAAAATCATCTCATAAGTGTGTGAGGCTCCAAACCAGTCCTGCTCTTCATTTTGGACATGCTCCTCTAAGTTACATCCAAACAACTCTGCCTCTGGGTATCTTGTAGCTCTTTTTGTGCTGGGATGGCAAATTGCTAATTGTGGGAGCAGGGAATTTTCAGTGACTGTGAGATGAGGGGCCTTGCTTATAGTGAGGTATCCACGTTATGTTTCCTTAATATTTGTAGCAAATTCACCTTCCCTGAATTTCAGTCTGGTGAAACTCATGTATTTTACTCTGTCATTTCATTTATCAACTGTTCAGTTGGTGATAATTACACTGTATTTTTCATGCTGGGTCCTTTCATTTTCCTTTAGTCTTTTATTGTGTGATGTGGCCTTGGCAAGAAACTCATTCCCATTCTTAAAAAAAAAAAAAATCCTGAACACAGCTCACACCCTGCTAATTAAGAAAATTATGAACTTCTAGGGTTGAAAAAGAGAATCAACACACTTGAACCTGCTGCAAGCAATAATCATTTCTGTAGAATGCAGGTAGTCCCACTATCCCCAGGTTCTGGGCACTGTTGGATTCCCTCAGGTACTACAGCACCCACCTCATACAGGGAGCTGCTGCAGCAACATTTCTTATCCTCACCTTTAACACAAAATAATTGGAGTTTTGGAGGCTTCTCAGATTGAAAAGCTTTCTGCAGTTTATCCAAAATGCAACTTTTGCTCTCAAACATCCATTTCCCTGGGGTTGGACTAGATGACCTTCAGAGGCCCCTTCAACCCTAACGATTCTGTGCTTCCTTAACTCTCCCCAGGATAACTCTGAAAATGCACTCAGAACCAACTGCTGATGGTGCACAGTCTTTCTTCCTTTGTTCTTCCAAAGCAAGAGCTCTTTCAGCCCAGTTGTTCCTATCTAAAATATGAACATTAGCATATATATATTTTAAGCAGAAATACTTCACAGGCAAACAGGCAGGGCTTTAAAGAGACTTCAAAATATTTCCAAAAATGCCTGCCTTGCTTTCTTTTTCAGCCTTGTCTTATGTATCATTCTTTATATGAGTAAACCTACTTTTTTTGCTAAGGTTTTCTTTTTGTTCTGTTACTTCCTGTTTCTGGTAATATAAATTCTGTGTATTCTCTTGGGGAAAACTGCAGGTTACACTTTAACTTGCACTGTGATGGAGATGCTTTGTGATTTATATTACAGTGGCATTCCAAAGATATTTCACAAAATACAGACTTTTCCTACTGAAGGAGTGTGGCAGGCCATGTGCAAACATAACTGGGATTGTTTATTTTTCCATACTAGATAAGAAGGTGTGATGACAAATAAAATATAAAATGAAAGGAATCCCTATTCTGGATTCTTTAGATTCCTGCCTCCCCACCCAGATTTTTTGTGAGCACTGCAGGCTGCTGAGATGCGTGGTGGTTTTCTGCAGTATAGCCCTGCCCAAGATCTAACAATTCCTGATTAGTTATGTTTCACTTTTACTATGCCTTTACTGTGCTGTCTTGCTGTTCTTATGAACATCTTTACCAGGGTAAAGTATTTCAAATTTTCCCAGTGATTTCTTGAATTAGTAACTAGAAATAGAAGTAACACTTGATAACAAGCGGTGACACAGTGTTTTCTCCTGATCAGTGCAGCACTGCCTGGCTGTAAACCAGTCAGAGGGATTGAATCTGTCCAAAAATCCCTGTTTCCAGGGAAAGTACTGCTGAAAATGGAACTGAGAGAGAGAACTTGATCTTGTTGGTACCAACTTCCTCTTTCAGTTTTTTGGCTGCAAAGGCAGTTCAGATACCTCACAATTCAAACATGTATTGTTCTACATGCAGGAGGAGAGGGCATCAGCAGTTCTGACTTACATTTCAGGCTTCTTGAGCACTGTCTCTGCTGTCCTCTCCTGTAAGAGTTTCAGATATGTGCATTGGCAGTCAGATCAGAATATTTGACTTTTGGCATAATAGTGTTTGCTTTCAACATCCATATACAGCTTACTGAGGAGGATACACACACACACCAATGTAAAGGTGCCATACCATGAGAAATAAACAAGTATTACTACAGCAATTTCCACTGGAACAGTTTGGGGTTTATTTGACTACATCAGCGTTGTGGTTTCATTGTGTTTCAGTTGAGGGCTTTAAGTGAGTGAATTTACAGATATTAAATGAATCAAAATCTGTGAGTTTTGTCTTTTTCCTTAAAAAGACATTTCTTCTGCAGCTGAAGAAAGATGGCACCAAGCTCATTGAAGAAAAAAATAATCCTTGCCTGACTATGCATGTTACTGATTTTCAAGACTTAGCTGGTAATATCCATTAAGCTTGATTTTGGTGATGGATACAAAAATTAACCTTCAGTATCTGAGTGGTAGTGACATATTTGAGTCTTGCATCAGTCAGTATTCAGTTAATTATCCAAGTATCAGTGCAAAGAGAGCAGGCTCCAGCTGGCTGTAATTAGGGCTGGATTGTTCCATGCCTTCAAGACAATTTTTACATTCATGGGATCTGCAGCTTTCTGTTGTCCTCATTTCCTGCAACATAAAAGCACTTGTATGTCAAAGAATGAAAGGGGGCAGATAGTGAAAGAGGCTGTGCAGATAAATCTCATTAACATCTTTGGCAGTCTGGCTGAGAAATAGGCATTGTAACTTCTAAATAAATTTAAAAAAAAAATAAAAAGGGACAACAGCCCCCAGGAGCCACAGACAGAAAGTGTTATTTCAGTTGACTGGGAGAAAAGGTGGATCTTTAGAAAGCACAGTGGGTTCTATAAAAGCTGAAATCTGCTCTGTAAATTTTGGTCTTAATGAGAGACCACCAGCCTGTGCAGGAAGAAAGTTGGATGGCAAATCAGGAGTGTGTGTGACAGAACAGTCGCTGAGGAGCCGTGGGATGCAGCACTGGGAGTGCCACAGATCATTTGTTGGAGGAAGGCTCTGGGTTTTGCCCTTTTGCTGCTGCATTACCAGCACTGCAGTGCTGACACTGGCTTCATGGGGTGTCCTGGCTGTGGGAGACACCTCTCAGCTCCCTTCAGTTCTCAGGTCATCATGACCTGTACAGCCTCTTGTTACCAGCCTCTGTTTCAATTCATGAGCAAGACTGGCAAGTTTTCAAATTATTGCTCTATTTGGAGAAGAAACAGCCTTTTGTTTAGCTTGCGTGTAAAATTACACGTTGGTGTTTCAGTGGGATCCAGTGTGGAAGGAACTAAGGGGCAAAAAATGGGCAGTCACTGTGAGCCCAAGAACTTCAGAACAGGATCTGTCCAGGCCATGGTGCTACACAAAACCTGCTTGCTGTTCACCTGCTGAAATCTCCACTGACGCTGGTTGGGGTGCAGAGAGAGACACAGTCACAGTGTCACTGCTGATGCTCATCCAGCTCCCTGACCTGACAGAAACCACCCCTTCCACCCCATCCACAGGTGGATTTGCTGAGTTGGAAAGCTGAGGCTGTGCAGAGATGTCAGGAGAAGTGGTGAGGGTGCATGAAGGTGAGCATGGCCTTCTCATTTTAGCTTACAAATGCCTTACAAGCATAAGGGCCTAAAGGAAGTTAACAAACCAGTAGTTAGCAAGGAAAGATGTACAAGTTAAATTCCTTCTTTATTAAGTATTTTTGTAGGTAGTAATAGTTGTGTGTGTGTATTTTCTGTTCAGATTGGATCTATTCAGACAGGCATCTCCAGCAGTGGCTGTGCAGATACCTGAGCTGCATTTAGCAAATGCTTTTGCCATGTGCTCATAGAACTGCTTGTATTGAGCTGTGTCTGAGCCATCATCCTGCAGGGCACTGGGTGAACACAGTTCCTGTGTCACAGCACTTCAGTGGGGCAAGTCTGAAGAAGAAGAAAATAATTTTTTTTTGTGTGCTGAAATAAACTTTGTCACTTTTCTTTTGTGTGCTTGGTTATTAATAGAGAATTAATGTTTTGCTATTTACACAAGAATGCTTTACTTACTGACCTTCTGCTGTTAAAGTTTATATTCTTTGAGAATAGAATTTAGAATCACAGATTGTTTATTGACAGAAACCAAGTCTCTTAATCCTCAGTACCTAGCTAATTTCCTTGAAACTTTGCTATGACTGCTATGCAAAACCAGCTGAACAGATAAGTTATGATACCCAGTGTATATGCACAGCCCTGTTTCAGCTCTAGCCATGCAGCAGAGATCACTTAGCTGTGGTTTGGTGTCAGTTTCTCAGTCTAGTGCCCAGCTGTAAGCTGTGACATATGAAAGCGAGAGACGCTGGAGAAATGCAGGTTCATCTACTTTATTGCAAAGCTTAACAATATTTATACCTTTATTCTGAAAGCTATTTTTAATGGCAAGCTTAAAGCCAACTAAGAGTTCCTTAATAAATCTATCACCTTGCTGTCTGTGTAATTCTTTCTTTGAGTCTGGGCCATCGGGGTGGGCAGTGTTCTGCTCTCTCCCTGCTCTGGTTGCTGCGGGTTCTTTCCCAGGCTCGCCGTGGTGCTGGCACAGCCACTATCCCTTCTGTAACCCTCTCTTTAACCCTGCAGTGAGCCAGGGCAATTGATGGACTGTTCTCCCCCATTACAGGATCAGAGAACTGTTAAGGTTGAAAAAGACCTTTACAATTGAGTCCAAGCACTCACCCAGCACTGCCAGGTCCAGCACTAACCCATGTCCCCGAGTGCCACATCCACACAGCTTTGAAATTTTCACCACTGCCCTGGGCAGCCTGGGCCAGGGCTGGGCAGCCTTCTTTCAGGGAAGAAATTTTCCCTGGTATCCTCCCCTGGCACAACTTGAGGCTGTCTCCTCTGGCCTGTCCCTTGTTCCCTAGGGAGCAGAGCCCGACCCCCAGCTGGCTTCACCCTCCTGTCAGGGAGTTGTGGAGAGTGACAAGGTCCCCCCCTGAGCCTCCTTTTCTCCAGGATAAACACTCCCAGCTCCTTTGGTCCATCCTCACCACATTGGTGCTCCAAACCATTCCTCAGCTCCATTGCCCTTCTCTGGACCTGCTCCATCCCCTCAATGTCTTTCTAGTTGTGGTGTCCCCAGCGTGACCCCAGGATGTGAGGTGTGCCCTCAGCAGCACCCAGCACAGGTCACTGCCCTGGTCCTGCTGCCACGCCATGGCTGGGACAGGCCACGTGCCCTTTGCCTCTCACCCACCTGGGCTCACGTTCAGCTGCTGCCACCCAACACCTCCAGGTCCTTTCCCACCTGGATGCAGCCACTCTCTCCCCAGCCTGTGATGCTGCAGGGGGTTGTTGTCACCCAAGGACAGGACCCAGCACTTCAGCCTGTTGAACCTCATACACCTGGCCTTGGTGCGTGGATCTGGCCTGTCCAGATACCCCTGAAGAGCTTCCTGCCCTCCAGCAGATCAACACTCTCCCCCAAATTGGTGTTGTCTGCTACCTGGCTGAGGGTGCCCTTGATCCCTTCATCCACATCATTCCCACAGGCCAACCCTTCTCCCTCCCTTCAGCCTGGGTTAGCACTGAGCAGCCAAAGGAAAGGGAGGCTGAGGGGAAGTAATTAAAGTCCTTCCCTCCTCCCAGAAGTTCCCTTGCCTCAGTTTTGATTTCCAGCAGGGCACTTTGCTGCAGGGCCCATATGCACCAGTGCTGGTGGCACAGTGGCTCTGGGACTGTGACAGGTTCCACTGGGTTTGTAGGACACACAGCCACAGTCTCCATTTTGCATGTCTGTATTTCAGTGGTTTCTAACAATCTAAAAATGATCTGCTTCTAGGTAATTAAGAGAATTCAATTATCATGACAAAATGTTAAAGTTACAACTTACAACAAAATCCAGGAACTCTTCAGAACCTCCTCTGTGTTGTGGTTCATGAGGTGATTTAATCCCATAGGGACCCTGTGTTGCCAGATGCCTCACCTCATAGAGAAGTTTAAAGCCTGTATCTATGTTGCAGCTTCAGCATAAGGGATAATGGTTGCTAATTGTTGAGTTGCACGTTGAGTGCAGTAAGTGGTGACCTCTCTCTGCAGTGCTGTGCCACAGAAGGAATGGCTTTCGTGTTGAAAGCCAATTGGAGTAGCTGTAATGCTTCATGCATCATTTTAATGGCACTCTCAAAAAGCCTGGTATCTCGGTATGTCATTATCTCAGACTCTGCAGTTGTTGTTTCTTATTTAAATGTCCTATCTCACTTGAGATTTAATGTAATTAGAACCAGCCTGTGGAAAAATCTTTTTCTATTATGTCTTAGCTATTGTTCCAGTCAAGATGGTAAAGCAAATCAAACAGGATATAATGAAAATGATAAAACCATTTGCAAGAGACAGTTTTCCTGAGGGAAGCAAAAGGCAGCACGACTTTTCATTTTGTTTTGTATTTCTAAACTTGGTGTGGGCCTGGAGTGACTCCACTGAGACTTGTCCCATACACCTGAGAGCAGAGACATATCCAGCTGGCAGGAATGTGCCTTGGCTGATACAACAGGGAACCAGAAGCACCATAGCAATAAGCTTCTTGCACTGTTATTGCTGCTGTCCCAGCCTGTTCAGCCAGCACTAGGTCTGCTGCCAGCAAAGGTGTGTGTGTGTGAAGGAGCTGGGCCTGCAGTAATGAGCATCTCAGGTTGTGATTTCTTCCTTGAGCTGTGGCATCCTGAATGGGGAGGTACATCCAGAGTGTGGTGTCCAGAAAGGCATTGCAAAGGTACTTGTACCCAAAGCCTCAGTGTAATGTGTCTCTGGCAAAAATTGGTGTTCCTGGTGCAGAAGGATAGGGAAAAGAATGTCAGAGGCTTTCTTGGTCTGGCTTGGAGGCCAGATCACAGCAAATCAGAGCCCTCACTGCTGTCTTTGCTGGCTGATTTCTGAGCAGTTCAGATGTTACTACTCTATGTCTCTTTGCTTTTCTATTAGGTTTATAATTTGGTGTCAAAGCTGTTTTGCAATATCTTTTCTCTTTCGTGCACAATCCACTTACTGACAGGCTTTTGTATTGCCAGGAAATATTACAGAAATCTATATTAATTCTCAGCAGTATTGATAAACTTTAGGTCTGAGAGCTCGACATGCAGTGCCTGCAGGGGCATGGCCAGGCTGGCAGCCCTGCTATTTCTGTTCCCAGCAGCTGGAGGGAGTGGAAGGAGCGGCTGTCCCGTGGCACAGGGCTCTCCAGCCTGGCTCTCCAGGGTTTGCCTGCTGCTCTGCTCTTGGGTTTACCTGGGAGGTGCACGGTGCAGCCACCTGGGTCTGTCTTCACACAAATGCCAGAAGCAACAGATCAATCTTGTTTTTCAAAAGCCAGTGATATAGAAATTCAAAGGATCAAAATTCAAGTAATTCAAATCATATCAAAGAATTCATTAATTTAATACTTGCAAACTATTGTAAAACTTTAGATGTAGTGGGGAAAAAAATCTACCTGAAAAAATCCTCATTTAAATGTTTCTGGGTTTTGATTCTGACTAATTTATAAATCACCTGTGCGCAAGTTTGTTTTTTCTGTTGCCTTGGTCTCTTTGGAATTGAAGCAACAGTAATTTCTTCCTCTGCCCTTCTCCCTGTTCCTTTCTTGTAAAGAAATGATTAAATACTCAGAGTACAAATGCTGCACATGAATATTTATAAGAACTTTTATAACATTTAGCAAGGCAATGCTTCATGGCTGTCTCTTTCTGAATGCACATAAGAAAGTACCATAATTTCTTTGAAGCTGCACTGAGTCATTATTTGGTACTGGTTTGGAAGGAACTGTAGGCTCCTCAGGGCTGCAGTTGTGGATGATGACAAAATGTGGAGACCATTGGGGTGTTTCTTACTTTTCCGTTAAAACACTTGGCTTGTGTTTAGTATCTCATTAGAATACATTTTTCAGGCATCACTCACATTTAAGTTGCAGAAAATTGTGAGGTAGAAATCTTGTTACCAGAATTGGATAAATACCTGATTCCTGTGTTGATATTTTGGCCCCAGAAGAAACAGAGTTAAATGTCTTCTGCTTGGAATACTGACACTGTGGGACAGTTGAGTGGCCCTGGAGTACACTCAGCAAAGCACTTGGAGGGTCCTCCTGTTAATGCAGAAGTGTTTTAGCCTCCACTTCTCTGCATATTGTCTCTCTGTAGCAGGGCATCCTGTGCATACCTAATGGGATGTGTAATGCCTCAGTGTTGTCGCACACCCACTTCTGGAAAGCAAATGGAAACTAGTAGCTCTTAATAGCAGATTTATCCCCTTGACATCCTGGAAGAATTTAGATCAGATTAAGCGGGAGAGGAGAAAGAAGAAAGGCTTTAGTAGTAAGAAAAAGGGAGAGGGGGGTAGAGTTGTGATTTGTCAAAGTTGAAGATAATTTTAGGACTGGGTTTGGAAGTTCCTTGCTCATAACCTTATTATAACCTCTCCCCTTCTCTGCTGTAAAATAATTGCCATAAATTGCATGTTCTCATGCCCACAAGGTTACTTTATGAATTGAAGACTTAGAGTGTTTATTTAAAAGCTGGAGTGTATTATCTGTATTGGAAGTTATCTGTTGGAACTTGTTACATGATGTGTGAGTCTGTGTGGCATGGTGACCATTTCAAACAGTGTGGTGGTGAAATGCTCCCAGCTCCAGGGCTGGTACAACAGACCCACTGCGAGGGCAGAGTGGGAATCATTCCCAAAACCATTGCTGTGGGCAAAGCCCTGCCATGTTCCATGGAATCTGCTACAGCAGGTGTCCAGCTGGGTGTCAGCACATCCTTGCCAGTGTGTTCTGACAGGCTCATTTCTATAAGGATGGCCTTTAATGTTCTGGCTGTTTACATCTTTCACTGGATATGCTGGCCAAGTTAATTCTTCCTGGAATTTCTTAATAGTATAATTTTTCTCTTTTGTAATCATATTTTCTCAGTTTTAAGTCCTCTTTTATCTGGTCACACTTATTTTAGCTTTCTGCCTGTGATGTGTATGTCTTGTATAATCTCAATCTGAAGATCTCAGATTATACCAACATATTTAATACTTGTGATTTGTTCCCTTTTGTGTATGTGTTTATAAATATGTATCATATGTACTTCTCTGCTGCTGTAGTATACAAGCTATACAGATGTATTTTTAAAGAAGGCACTGTTTGTGTGACTTTAACCCCTGAATTACTCCTACACTTAACTTTCAGATGGTGTTGTCGATGTCCTTCCCAGATGTTTTGGGCACAGTAATTATTAGAACTATTTTCATAAAGGACAACTGAAGGAGACTGTCAACAAACAGTTGAGTTTACATTTCAATTAAAGCTGTACACTTGAGGTATTACATTTATCACTATATATTTCACCAGTAATATTGAATGAAAATAATGCTGTCAATTGTGTTTTAGTTGTGCAAAACTTCCAAGCCTCTGACCTCTGACCATGTGAGAGTCACAGCTTGGTTACCACTGGAAGAAAAGTGTGTGCTCACCTGAGAACTCCTGAGTATGTTTAGCTGCAGGAGTAATGCTGGATCTTGGGATAACGGTCCCATGTTTGCATCTACAAGGAAACAAAGGCACTATCCACATTGTTGTGCAGTAGCTCATCAAATACACCCAAACAGATTAAAAAGCCTGTAATGCTTGGAGAGTAATAACTACAAGAGCTTTTGAATCACATTCTTCATAGGGAAGATTGAAATTGGACTTCCAAAAAATTGGTATGATTGCTCTTCCTAATTTATTTCTTTTCACTTCGTTTTTACACTGTAAAAATGAAGCGTGCACCAGGGAATGCATAGGCATAGCAAGTGGTAAAATTCCAGGGACCTTTGGAGACTTTCATTTGTCTCTGGATCCCTGCATGTTAGAGGTTCACGGAGGTTCGAGGCAGAATTTATTTTATTACTTTTACAAAGCCTCAAGCTAGTTTTTCCATCATACCCTAAGAAACAAAACCCCTCACTCAAGTAGTGACCTTGCTGCTAGAGCTTCATGTCTTACTTACAGCCAATGACTGCAGACACCCCACTGCTGACAAGAGGCACTGGGCAGGGCGAGGGATCTGCCTTTTCCTCCTTTACTCAGGCATTAATGATGCTGCTGCCTCACTTCAGCAGGCAGCCATCTCATTATCTCTGTGGAGACTCTTCTGCCCTTTTCCTTTCCAGTTCTTCTTTCTCCAAGTTTAGCAAGTAATTAAAAGAGTACGGTGGCTGCAGAGTGAAAATGGAATTTTTCCAAATGCTGTTCCTTGTGAAATGTAAAACATCGCCCACACATCCCAGGGCACTGATTGAAGATCTCGTCACATTTGTCTTACTGGAGATTTCAGCAAAATCATCTGCTGAGCATTTCAGTCTACCCATGTGCCTTACAATTCATCCAGGCTCCTCTGAAAAGAAAAATGGGAACGTAAGACACGGTTAATGTAGCGGTCTTTATGTGGAGAGAAGAGATTTAACATAGGACATTAGAGAGATAGGCTGCAGTCTATCTTCTGACTACACAATGCTAATTAGCATGACGAGCCCATCCTTTTGTTAAGGTGTTGGATTGGATCAGCCTTGGAAGAGCTCTGGACTGGAGCAGCAGTGCAGGGTGTTGGGGCTGCCTGGCATTTGGCTCTGGATGGGGCTGGCAGCAGAGCAGGAGCAGTGCTGGGCTGCAGAGTGGCTGCTTGGGCAGTCCCAACCCTGCTGGCAAGGCAGGGCAGGGCAGGGCAAGGCAGGGCAAGGCAAGGCAGGGCAGGGCAAGGCAGGGCAAGGGACGGCAGGGCAGGGCAAGGCAGGGCAGGGCAAG
>VZRZ01005077.1:0-16519 GCA_013398175.1 Climacteris rufus | reverse complement strand
TTATGTGACGGATCATTTAATATAATATTATATAATTTTATTTCTCTCAATTCTGAACTAAACTATCTTAATCTCTTTGTTTCACTGAAGGGATGAAAAGCTTTCCATATTAAAATATTTCTGTGGCTGGTTTATGCAGCATTTCTTCCTGGGATGTCATAAATAGAACTGAACACAATACTCAGTAAATCATGTCATTGATTTTCTCACACAGAAAGCATGTAATCTGCTGGTTGCCTGGTGTATTCTGTTGCACCATTTGCATGTCCTGCCTTTAGGAATTGGTGGAAACTTCTTAAAAGCTTAAAACAAAATTGTTCCATTTTTCTTTTGCCCTTTGGTTCATTGTTTGGTGGGAAGAGCAGGTTTCCTTCACAGAAGTCATGATGCCATTCAGCCTGAGCTGTAGTGATGCCTGGTTCTGGTAAGGGACAGCATCATTTTGTGTAGCTCAGCCACCTGCTTCCCAAATTTCTCCACAATTTTTGGTGCTACGCAGTCCAGCCCTGCTGTGCTGTTGCTCATCATTCATCAGTTATTTTTAATACCTCCGTTTTTTTATAATGGCTCATAGTGGTTTATTTTAAAATGTCATTCTCTCAAGTCTCCATTTAACAACTCCTAAGGCTGCCAGGGGAATTGAGGCTGCTGGAGGGTGCCCACTGTGCTGTACCCGCCGTGTTCCAGCTGCCCCTGGCTGTCAGCCCCCACCTCCCTCCTGAGATACCTGCACTGTGGCTTTGGCTACTTTTTAGTAAGGTCTTTCCCATCCTTTCAAATCCTATTTTGTATTTTGCTACCCACAAGTAATTTGCTAAACTGAAATGGGTATTTTCTATTTTTTTTTTTGGCAGTTGTGGGTTTTGCTGCATCAGGGGTTCAGAAC
This sequence comes from Climacteris rufus, assembly GCA_013398175.1. Lineage (NCBI taxonomy): Eukaryota > Metazoa > Chordata > Aves > Passeriformes > Climacteridae > Climacteris > Climacteris rufus. The sequence goes on along the minus strand of VZRZ01005077.1, from coordinate 15,633 downwards.
TAAGATCTTTGGAGCCAGGGGCTGCAGTGGTGCAAGGGAGAGAGATTTAAGTAAATGGAAGTTGCAGAATTGCTGAACTCCATAATCCAGTGATGATCCACACTGTTTTCCTTCTCAAGCTGTGCTCAGCAGAAGGATAACCACAACTGTTACTGGGTTTCTGACTATAAAAGCACTATAATGTTTTTCAGGTATTGCTTTTTGGTTTGTTGTGAGCACATTCTGGAGAGGTTTGGTAAAGTTCATTCCTCTGAGGGTTTGCGTGTGCTTAACAAAAGGAAAAAAGATCAAAGGGCAGAATTTCTAGTGAGCCCAGGAAGGGTAAATCAAAGATAATTAGGTTGGTCAAGATAAAGTCGTACAGGTGCACATTTAATATGCTGTGAAGGGCTTAATTCTCATGCTTTTCCTTAAATAGAGTTGGAAGAAACTGAAATACACTGTAATTGAGGATATTTTTTTGGAAATTATTATTATTGTGCTTTTTCCTGTCAGCTGATGCGATTACTCTTAATCTGCTGCTAGATCTTGGAATGTTGTAAAGCCATTTTTAGAAAGCCAAGTAAACAATTTATAGTCTGGGTTACCTCACTGGATTTTCTTTTTAAAAAGTGAAAAATAAAAATTATTTTCCATGTAAATGAAAAAGTATTCCTAAAGAATATACCGTGCAACATTGTCTGAATTGCCATTATTATAGGAATAGCTATAAATATATATGTCTAAATGGTCCGTATAAATTTAAGCTTTTTTTCCTTTTGGACATTCTTCCATTTAAGAATATCAAGAATTCTTATTATTGGGACTCAGAAGAGTTCATATTCCAATACCTGCTTTAGCTGCCTGTTGGGCCACAGCACCAAAGGGCAGAGCTTGGCCTTATGACAGCTTTGTGTGTTCCCAATGTGGTGATGCAGAATCTGGTCAGAATACCTGGGCAGCTCCTGAGGATAGTTCTTGCCTCTTCCTTGCTCTGTGGCCTTATCTCTTTGGGTTAGGTAAATTGCAAAGAAATGCCTGTTTTCTTCTGAAGCATCACAGATTGTCTAGCCCTGGGCAGGGTTTTGCTCCAGTTCGTTGGTTATTTCTATCGTGTTTTATCCTTGCAAGTTTTAGGGAGGAAAAAAAAAATCATATTTGAGGGTTTCCTTCACTCACTTCTTATGAAATATTTCTGTCGTTTGAATTCTTTTAAAAGGAGAGAAAATACAGTGTCAGACATTAAAATGGAAAAAAACCTATCTGCAACAAGATAGAACCTTTCTTTTTTAACAAAAGTGATAATGCCCAGCATTTATGGAAATGTCCATCTGTGCTTTCTGCCAGAGTCACAGCTCTGGCTTGGTACTGCAATGAGCTGATATTTAGCAAATATCCTTCACTTTGGGAATAAAGTTGTGGCAGTCCATAGTGCTGCTTGCCATTGCTTATTTTGTGGGTTTTCCTGGCACACCTTGAGTGCAGTGAGTGCTGTGCCTTGACACTCCCTGGGAGCATTCCCACCGCCCACTGCCACCCAAGCAGGACCTGCACGTGGGACATTAGAGACTTTCAGTTTTTAAAAACAGTCTCTTAAAATGTCTATGACTACAACAAAATTTAAAAGAAACAGAAATCAAATAGTGGCAAAGAATAACCATGCCTTTATGTCCGCTGTGTGAGAGTTGCACTATCATTTATGATGCTCAGTGACCGTCCAGATGCCTGTAAGTGGTTCAGACAAACCACAAAGCCACGGTGGGTTTGTGGCCTTTGGGCACTCCCCTATAGGAAACCCAGGTTGGATTGGCACTGCTGATGGTGTCAGTCTGAGGACACGGCTGGCAGTGGGAGAGGTTTGTGGCTGTGCAGCCGCACTCGGCTGGACTGCTGCCGGAGGAGGCCGATCAATGCAGTTTATTCTGCAGCGTAAAAATTGCAGCCCTGTTTCCAGGGACAGCAGATCCAAAGGTAAATGGCTTTTCCCTGGAAGAGGACAAACCAAAGGAAACCTGTGCCAGTGTGTGGTGATCCCAGAAGAAACCAGAGAGTGCTGGTTACCAGCTCAGGCAAATGCTGGCCTTTCGTTGGGGGAAGTTTTTTGCAGCACACAGCATTGCAAACACGTGTCTAATAGGTGCATTCATTTTCATATGCTCATTCACTGAGCAGGCCTGATTAATTAGTGCATGTCACCATCTGGTACTTATCGAGACTATTCATTTTTAAAATGTTGAAATTGTAGGGAATGTTGCACACCAATTAAGTTCCTTTTAATTGGATTATTTTAGTATAAAGTATTACTGGAGAAGGCCTTCATTGTGATTCAGCCAGCATGCATCCAAAGGAGACCTGCCAGCCTGAAATTACCTAGAACAAAGGGAAAATGCCTGAAATGCATGTTTATTACTATCTTCATGCACTCAGCAAAGATGATGTCAACAAATAAAAGAGCCACAGAAACACTTCTGCATTGCTGTGCAAGGTTCAACTTCCTGACACGAGGGTATCTCAGCTGATCTCTGCTTCATCTTTGCACTGCAACTCCAAATCTGTCATCCTCTCCCTCTGACCTGAAAACTGAAATATGCTTTTGCCTGCTTGTCTGTTTGATACCAACTCAACAGGGCCAGGCTGAGCCCTCCTGTACACACTTGTGTACATGCTGAAATGAGGAGCATTAGTCTCATTTACACAAAGAATTATCTGGCCTTTAAAGCTGATAAATTATCTGTGCTGACTCAGCCATCTAGTGAATGAAGTATCACGATCTGCTGTTGGGAGCAGAAGTTGTCTGTCTGTACTTGCTCCTGACACTGACTCACTGGGCGAATTTTAGTTACTTAACGTCACTGCACTGCAGTGGTTCCCTGTATAAATTGTGAATAGTTCTGTTTATCAGCTTACATAAAAGGCTTTGAGATGCAGAGATGAAATGCAGACTGTTGATGTTATGTATTTGCTATTAATACTTTCTTTACAAGGCTGTTTTGTAAGTAACATCTGCAGTTGTCATTGCCTTGATTTTGTGTAGATTGAGTGGCTTCAAATAAATTTTGTCATCTGAACTACTCATTTCAGAAGAGCCAGGAGCTCTTCTTCACATTCCTGTTCCTTAGCAGGTACATTGCCTGTCACAGAAGCAGGGAAGTTATGGAAGAAAAAATGCCTGATCACCAGCAGCTGGAGAGATCTGATGTGTGACTGCCTGGATCTCTCATTGACCTGCTTTGTTTTGGAGATAGTGTAGGAATCCAGAAATTAACAATATCAGGGTGATGTTTTCTTGTATTTGTGTGCATTTTCGAGCACTTTGATGGCCTCTGCTGCCCCCTGCCAAGCTGCAGCTGCTGGTGACAGCCACGGGAGCAACAGCCTGCTCAAAGATTTCATTTCTCTTATTACTCCTAATGCCTCTCCCCATAATTATCATTCATAATAGAGAATCTGTAGTTGAAAAAGTAATTTTTTTTTTAAAGGGGGAGGAAAGCAGCAGGAAGATTGCTTTTGGTTGTACAGCAAGGAAGAAACTGTCTCCTTTTTTTTAGAATGCAAATGCTTGTTTAGACATACGAAGGTCACTATGGGTTTAATCTGAAACAGCGTAGGAGTGCTTCTGATTTCGGAGTACGAAAGTAGCACAATGTTGAAATTGTTTTGGTTGTTTTCTTAAGATCCATTTCCTCTTGTTGGAAGGTGGCTGTTTCCTCTGGGGTGCAGCTGCAGTGTCAGGGCATGGGTAGGAACTGCTTGTCCAGCTGTGCCCGAGCCACTTGGAAACCCAGCTGGAGGTCACAGGCCCGGAAGTCAGTGGCTCTTCTGTTCCAGACTGTGTCACAAATCATCTTGGGCATCATGGTTGTGTCCAAAGCAGTTCAGTTGGCTGATGGAGAGCCCAAGTCTAAAATACCGACACAAGCTTTGTGTGTGTTCTGTGTACAAGTTACACATCTGCACTTGCACAGTTAGCAGGTGTGTGAGTGCAGGCGGTGCTGCTGCCACGGGGGGTGTGTTTTAGGATAAAGCACAGAGCTGGAGTTGTTACTCCCACTGGAGAGCTGTGGTTCTGCTGAGTTTCCTGGAGTTTCCTGTAGGTGCCATTGATGTGTTGAATGTAGCCCTCCTTTGGCTTAGAAGAAGTGGCTCAGCATCAGTGTGTGAGCACGAGGGAACAGCGTGTGGGACCCAGGCAGTGGGACACGCCGGGCTGTAGCCACAGGAAGGTCTGCAGTGCAGGGCTTGCATTGCTGCCCTGTTGCTAGCAGAAAACACTTAGCCTGGAAGACCATAAAGCTGTCTGCCTTGTGATGGGATTCCAGAGCAAGTGCAGCTTATGCAATTTCAGAGAAATAAGATCACACGGGTAAATCTTAAAACCCACACACAAGCACTAACCCTTTTTGTTTAAATTGTTTGTTCAGAGCTTTTATGTAATGGAGAAATATATTTTCCAAGAAAGCATTTAGTTTAGATTCCCATTAGTGTAACTTTACTCCTTTTATTTGTTAAACACGTGAGGGAGCTAACCAGAGTATAAAATCCTTGTATATGCTCTCGCTCTCTCTCTGTCTGGTTTTAGGGGAATTATTTTTTCATTTAATTTTACAATATACGGCCTTGTAAAATGTTGAAGCAACAAATCTTGAGAGAGATCAAGAAACATACAAAGGCATTTTACTCTGTATATGTAAAATAAAGTATAAAAGATCTCAGTCTGGCAGACTTTCTATCTCTTAGGTCATACAAAGAAAGCTTTTGGCACTGGCTTTTTGGCAAAAAGCTTTGTCTGGAAACATATTTAGTCAGCATATGAAATCTGATAGCCCTGGTCGCACGGCTGTGTCTGAAGACACTAATAGAGTTAGGCTTCAGCCCCATCTGCTGTTGGATTGGGATTGCTCTGTTGGTTTGCCAGCACAGGACAGCCTTTGCCAAAACACAGAGCAGGACGTGAGGAGACTGACAAATCCCCCCCAGCGTCGGCTCTCTCACGATCCTGTTGTTTGCCAGGCTGCTGAGAGCCAGGGGTGCCCATGCTGGATGCCAGCACAGCCACCCTGCTGCTGAGCTCCCACCACGGGCTCTGTGGGAGCTGCCTCTGCCCCTGCAGGGGTCATCAGTGCCCTCCCTGCGTACCTGGGTGAGCCAGCAGCGGGGATATTTTCACCCCAAGGCCTGTAAGAATAGAAAACTATTGATTTCCAGTGCCTGTGTTTACAGAAGTAGCAGTGGACATAGAGAGTCTTTCACCTCAGTAAAATGTCTCCGATAATTTGAGTTATGCAACAGTGACAAAGAGAACAGACTCAAGGATTTGGCTCAGAAGGCTTAAAATCTTCAGGCATTAATTCATGAAACTCTCAAATCCTGGATACTCCTGTGACTGTAAAGCACAGCAGATTCGTGTTTGATTTTTACTTAAAGCTGATCGTTTCAGGAAATAAAAAGATTCACTTTGAAAGAGATTTTTCGGTTCTTCTTCAATTGTTATTTCTGGAGGGGTTAGGTAGAAAAGCTACATGTGAAACAAATCAGGGACTAAAAATCCATAGCTTTGTTTCAAGGATATCAGAATGGTTGATTGCCACTATGGTAAGCAGAAGGAGAAAAAACAATGACTTTGTAGAAAGATTTCTACAGTATTTTTATCTGACTTTTTCAGGACATCAGGACAGCCTGTCTGTTCAGCCAAAATATCTCTCCAGTTGTCATTTGACTTTGATGAAAAAGGTGCTAAAATGGCCGAGTTTGGAATTGCTTATACTTATTTTCTCACTTATGCTGAGCTTATTCACATTCAAAGCTAAAACAAATTAACTCAATTGCATTTAGGAGAGCAAACATACTCTAACTTTTCTGTCTCATGTTTGAGTAGTTATGGGGAAAGCATAATGTGCAGTAATCTTTGGGTTTATATCCTCTTCCCGCATTTGTTTTATTGGACAAAATTAAAGGTCAATGGTCCTGAACTAGTCAAGAGAATTACTTTAGTCTCGGTCATTGCCATTTCTCTCTCTTTCTGCTTTCAGTAACATAGGGCTTAGCTGCCAAAGTTTTAATTCTTTATGTATGGGAAGAATGATATTTGCAATTTGGTTTTGCATTTCAGTTATACAGTTTTGTAAATTTATGTAAAAGAGTGAAGGTGTCAGCAAAAGGCTGCTCCTTCCAAATTGTCCCTAGTGTAGAAAACATAAGGATAATGATCAAGCAGATTCTTCCCTGTTCTCATCCTCTTTCTCTTTTGTGTTCCAGCATGATCACTGTTCACAGGAGTAGCCATACTACGTGAGCAGAGTGGAGCCACATGGATGAGACTCTTACCATGCACTGAGCAGCACGGCACCGAGCTCTGGGAAGATGTCTGCTTGCAACACTTTCACTGAACACGTCTGGAAGCCTGGTGAATGTAAGAACTGCTTCAAGCCCAAGAGCTTGCACCAGTTACCCCCGGTGTCGGAAAAAAAGCCCCTCTCCCATGGAAACCTGAAGCCCAACGCAAACCAAAGTAACAGCCAGCGTGGGAGGAACAGCGGCAGCTTCCGGCCGCCCGTGGCCAAGAAGCCCACGATAGCTGTGAAACCCACCATGATGGTGGCCGAGGGACAGGGGCTGTGTGGAGAGCTCACCACGCTGGAGCAGTGCGAGAATAAAGCCCTGCCTGCCGCCTGGAACCGCAACAAAGCGGTCTTGAACAAAAAAGCACTGAACAACAACAATGAGGAGGAGATCGAAGGCTACAGCCACGGGCCTAGGCCTTATGGCAACGGCGAGGGCGTGGGGAAGATACCAAATAACAACAACAATGGGCTGACAGAAGTTTTGAAGGAGATTGCGGGTCTGGATACCACACCTCAGCTCGCTGGAAATGAAACGAACTCAAGAGAAACCTTCTTGGGAAGGATAAATAATTGTTACAAGAGATCATTAGAAAGGAAGATCCCTCCGAGCTGCATGGTGGGCGCAATGAAGGATTCGCACGGTAAGCACGTTATTCTGAGCGGGAGCACTGAAGTCATAAGTAATGAAGGTGGACGTTTCTGCTATCCAGAGTTCTCTAGTGGAGATGAGAGTGAAGATGACACGTTTTTTGGCAGCATGCAGGAAGAGCACGAGAGCTGGGATGAAAGTGATGAAGAGTTGCTAGCAATGGAAATTCGCATGAGGGGCCAACCTCGCTTTGCTAATTTCAGAGCTAACACCCTGTCTCCTGTTCCATTCTGTGTTGACAAAAAATGGAATACTGTGCCCCTTCGGAACAAATCTCTCCAGAGGATCTGTGCAGTGGATTATGATGACAGTTATGATGAAATTTTAAACGGTTATGGGGAAGAGACTGTGATTCTTTATGGGCAAGAGAGCGTGCAGAGCATGGTATCTTCTGATTCTACATCTCCTGATTCTTCTTTGACAGAAGAGTCTCGTTCTGGGACAACCAGCAGTTCTTCCCAGAAGCTCTATAATGGAGGGTTATCTCCTAGCACTCCTCAGGACCTCAAATTGATTGAACCAGAATATGAAAGTCTTTGTGACAATCAACAAGTAAAGGACGTGTCAAAGGCGCCCAGAAATGCTCTGAAAAGTCTAGAAACTCACAAGGCAGTCCTTGCACTTCGCCTGGAGGAGAAGGATGGCAAAATTGCTGTGCAGACTGATACGCAAGAGAATAAAAGTTCTTCAGATGTTGCTGGTCAAGCCGTAACTATTAATTTGGTGCCTGTGGAGGAGCAAGCTAAACCTTACAGAGTGGTGAATATGGAACAACCAGTGTGCAAGCCATACACCGTAGTGGATGTATCAGCTGCCATGACCAGTGAATGTAAGGAGAATCAGACTGAAACCTCAGAAACCAAAAAGGCATCGTCTAACCCAAGCTCACCAGTAACCCCAGGCACACCTATTGCATCCTCTGCAGCATCACCTGTATGTGTAAACGCTAACCTGAAAAAATCCAGTGCAATCAGGTACCAAGAAGTGTGGACTTCTAGTACTAGTCCAAGACAGAAGATACCTAAGGTGGAGCTAATTGGAAACAGCTCAGGACCTTCTGTTCCTCCCAGGAAGACAAGCCACAAGTCAGCTCCTACTTCACCTACAGCTACAAACATTTCTTCCAAAACTATCCCAGTTAAGTCTCCCAATTTATCTGAGATAAAATTCAACAGCTACAACAACGCTGGCATGCCACCTTTTCCTATTATCATTCATGATGAGCCCACTTACGCTAAGAGTTCCAAAAATGCTATTAAAGTTCCTATTGTAATCAATCCAAATGCTTATGATAACCTGGCAATCTATAAAAGTTTTCTAGGGACCAGTGGGGAGCTGTCCATCAAAGACAAAACTACCAGTGTGATAAGCCATACGTATGAAGAAATAGAAACGGAAAGTAAAATGACCGAAGCCATAGGCAGCAAACCCACTGAGTTGTCCCAAGCAAAGGGGGTGGCCAGTAGCTCTGAGTGCAGGCTGGGCTCAGTGGCTCAGAAAGTCCAAGAGTTCAACAGCTGCCTCAGTAAAAGCCAGGTGTCCCCACAGAGAAGTCACAGTGCTGACCACAGCTCCCCATCCAGAGTTCCAAAAGCCATTCAAGAGCCTGCAGCAAAAACAGACGTGACACTGGAGGGCTCTGCTGGCAGCAGTGGTGGCAGAGAGAACGCAAGCACGGTGCTCTCACAGATTGTGGCTTCTATCCAGCCTCCACAGTCTCCTCCAGAAACGCCTCAGTCTGCTCCCAAGTCTTGTAGTGTAGAAGAACTGTATTCCTTACCCCCCGAGGGAGATGCTGCTAAAAACACCCTGGTACGACCCAAATCTCTGTTTACGTCACAGCCTGAAGTGGAGTCCTCCAAGTCTGTAGAAAACACTGCCGTTAAAATGCAGAAAGATCCACTTTCACAGGCAGTTGCCACTCCCTCTCCAAAGTCAGCGCGAGCCACCCCAAGTGCCACAAGTCCCCAGGCAGAGCAGGCACCGCCATTCCCCCCTCCCCGCTCCACCTCCTCTCCCTACCACGCCAGTAACTTGCTGCAGAGGCATTTCAGCAATTGGACCAAACCCAACAGCCCCACCAGGTCGACAGAGGCCGAGTCCATCCTGCACTCGGAGGGGCGGCGTCCTGATGCGAAACCCAAACGCTGGATTTCCTTCAAGAGCTTCTTCCGCCGCAAGAAAGCTGACGATGAGGAAGAGAGAGAGAAGGACAGGGAGAAAGGGAAGCTGGTGGGTCTGGATGGAACTGTTATACACATGCTCCCCCCTCCTCCCGTTCAGCGGCACCACTGGTTCAGCGAGGCCAGGTCGGACTCCAGCGAGAAGCCGTCGATCGTGTTCATGTACAGGTGTGAACCGGCACAAGCGGAGCCCAAGGCTGACCCCGCGCACACGGCCGGGCTGGAGTCTGCTCTTGCAGAGGCTCTGGCAAAGGACAAAGGAGAAACCCAGGAGAAGCCTCCAGAGAGCTCGGAACAGAATGTGGCGAGCTGTTCCTCACCAGCTCAGGCTCCCAAGAAAAGCCCCAGGTACCGCTCAGCTTTTTTAGTCACTTACTCGGTTGTGAGCTGTCCTGCACGTGCTGCTGAAAAGGGAGACACTGAGGTGTTTTATTACGTTAAGTGTCATTTTTTGGAAGTGTATTTATTGTAGGTAACTTAGAACGTATTTTAAAACATTTCTGTTATGGTGGATATCAGAAAAGATTTAAAACATTTTCAAGAAGCATTACCTGATATTTGCAGTTTGTGTTGCAGGTTCACAAATACGTCACAATAGCCACGTTCCATTGAATCAGATCCACTCTCCTGAATTTCTGTGCTGTGAAAGTGTCTGTATGTTATGGGAAACTACAGAATTTCTCAGGAGAAATAGAAGGCAACTACTGAGAAGTACAATAGAAATTAAAAGAGCTGTGACTCATGGGAGGTGCTGTGCTAACTTTACCTCACATGCCCAAGAATATAACAGATGTTAATTAACTACACTGCAATATCACTGCAGCACTCCCAAAATAAACCTTGTAAAAAGGTAATAATAGAATTAGAGTACCTATAAAATAATCTGATCTCTGTTTTGCAAGGCCTTTAGTAGTGACTATGCCCTGTCCTCTGACAGTATTGGATCCAGTAGAGCTGGTTACAACATCAGTTGCAGTCAGTCACACGGGCACAGCGTGAATTCCCTGCGTGCTGACCACAGCTGTGGATGTTAGAATACGTCTTCCACTGTTACTACACAAACCAGTTCCAAAGTAGCCTCAAACCTGCATTATCTAATTCATTATAACAACAACCTAATGGTAGGAAATTAAAAATTTTGTGAAGTGTGAGCCTCAGAAAATGTAGAGGGACAGTGTTCTTTGGTTTTCTTTCTCCATGTTCTGTACAAGCAAAGTGCAGTGGTTTTTAGTTAAAACAGTTTTAACGTTGACTTAAGCTAATAGAAATCTGTGTGAGCATAGTTAGAGCTTATCATAAACTGATTGCCACTTGCCGTAAAGTAAAATAACTTGGATTTCTTTATCCAAGAAAACAAGAAAATTGCTAGAATAACCCTTGATAGGATTGCAGTCTCTCTAGATTTACCCTAAATTGATTGGTGAGAAGTAGGCGCCTTCAGAGGGCAAGTTAAGAACTGGAGGAGTTTGTGCTCTCAACCCACTTTACAGCAGCCTGCTTTTTCCTCCTGTCTCCAGGGGAAGCTGGAGAAAGTGAGTTTGATTTTGGTTACAGTGCCATCAAGAAATTCCCTTGCTCCCACCTCCTAGTACCCTGCTCTTGTGCTGGCAGGACAGTTCCTGTGCTGTGGTGGAGCAGACGGGGAAGAGATCCAAGTGAGAAAGAACTTTGCAGTCATCGTTCAGCCCCATCAAGGGGCTGCTGTGACCGGGAGCTGAGCAGGAAGGGGCTTCTCTTGGGGGGAGGGCAGGAGCAGCCTGCCAGGGATTCTCACACTGCCCTGGAGATGGTGCTGTTGGAATGTGCCACCTTCCTGCACTGTGGCTGGGGTGCCTTCTGCCCTTCCTTTTGAAGGCAGTGGGTGACTGTTCTCTCATCACTTATTCCCAAAAACATGTTTACGCTTTCGTTTTTTGCAAGTCACAATGATAGTGGTTAAAACCATATCTCAGCATTTTCCCTGGTGAAAATTGCAACTTTCCAAATGTTAGAATTGGAATTTCTTCTTTTTGGCAAGATTGTTCCCTAGTTTCTACAAATTTCAAAGAAAATACACTGAGGTGGTGAGTTGTGGGAACACTGGCCAGTGGGTAGCTTTATCCTTCAGTTCTTGTATTCTTGATGCATTGAGTTATATGGGGTTTTTAATTAGTTTTTAATATTGTTAAAGACACCAAGTGAAACTTTATAGTGTCAAAAGTTTGAGTGATTTGGTGGTGTTGTTTAAGGAGTTTGGCTTTTGCTTTAATGTCCTGGTAGGTGAGAATCGGGATTACCAAATTCCATTTTTGCACAAGCAGGAGGCATAACCCATGAGATGCTGTGCTTGTTTTGTGTTAGCCCTCCAGATATAAGTACAAGGTTAGCTGTAATTTGGGCTAAAATATGTGCATGAAAAAGATGTTTAGAATGTTAAGCCTGCAGAGGGTTAGAGGAGGATGGAAGACATGAAGATAGCAATCACTGAATGGGACACTTCCCCAGCTCAGAATGCCAAGAACAGCAAGCTTGCTGAAAAAACAAGCTGATGACCTGGAAAATAAGATAAGCTTTAAAAATGTCAAACTACTGGGGGGTCCTGAAAGCAAATTAAATGAAGATACAGTATTTCCTTACTTCACAATGGATTACAAAGCTGCTAAAGATTGATAACACAAGCTCAAAAGGGCTTGAAGGTATTTGAAGTTATCACTAGAAAGGTCAATTTTCCCTTTGAACAGCACTTGCAAAATAGTCAGTTTTTTGGAAAGCTGAAAATTATCTCTCTGTTATACAAAGGAACTTGGTTTTGGTTTATCAGTGTGATTGTTTCTTTCTGTTTGATGGCAGGATGCACATATGCTGGTTCAAAAGGAGCTAGCAAATGATGTATTAAATTTACAAAAACTTTGTAGATAGATTAATTTTTGCTAAAAATCAGCAGTCATGTCAGCTTTGTCATTAATTAGTATGAGAACACCTGTAGTTCATGAAGCAGCAGTTGTTCTCAGGCAAAACCTAAAACTGACCTAAAAGAGAACATATTTCTGGCCTGAGTCACTGTAATTGATGAAGGTGGTAGAGCACAGTATGCAATCCACTCATCACAAGCTGAATAAAAAGATCCTTCAAAGGCTTTGTTATCTTCTGGATCAGAGTGTTGCCATTGGAGTTTCACGAGATAAAGGCTTCTCCTCTCCTTCATTGAGACATCACTGCTCATACCCAGCAGCAGCTTGTTAGATTGAGACATTTCCTCAAAGCAAAGTGCAGCACAGTGTCCTGCTGCTTCCTTGGCTGTCTTCATAAAGCACATCAGAGCTGAACTAATGTGATCTGTGCACAGCCATCTCTGTTTCACTTACAGGTTAAACTCCAGAGTATCCTTCCACAGCTACAAGTAAGCCATAACTTTCCTTTATGGGATCTTTGGGCTAGTCTTGGATGAAGTGAAGATAAAACTGTGTTTTTTCTGAAATACTTATTTCAGGTAGTGAAATCTGTACATTGATGTTGTTCTGGTTCAGATATGGAAGCATTTCTTCTTAGCTAAATTTGGGATTACCAATCTAATTCCTAAACTTGTGTTAATTTTTGCAAAGGGATTTGAACTCATAACCAATAGATCTGAGCTCTTTATAGAGGAATATGAGTGTTGTGACAGATCATTCAGTAGAAACAATGGGAATCACTGTTCTTCAAAAATTTAGTCATATATTAAAATCAGGATTTCATCCAGAGGCAGGCAGGAATAACCACCACTGCCACATTCCACTTTCACATTGTCACTGATCCAGTCCTGCAGATTCCACGACTGCTTCAGAAACTGGTTGGGAAGATAACAAAATCTGTCAAATCACAGTAAGGCTCTGTTTAAAACAAGGACCTTCCCAGTTTGGAGGGCCTCTGGTATAACTCTCACCCTAAAAGTGGATTCAGGTTCTCATGTGAGTCCAAAATCTTTCAGGTACAGCTCACGGAAAGTGGTGAGGAGAATTCAAGGATGTTATAGATGAAAGAAATTTCTTGCTTGAGCAAGTCTGCTGAAATGGGAGAAATTCTCACCTGAAAAGCTGAGGTGGATCAAGTCTCCCTTCTTGTCAAATCTGTGTTGGTTTGCTTTTATCTTGGTATCAGCAAGCTCTATCTACCTTGCTCAGCAGTGCTTAGCAGTGCTTTTAAAAGTACTAACCACTTATCTTCCACTATGTCATCAATTAAAAACTTGTGAGATTTTTCTCTAGAACATCTCTGTGCTAACAGAATTAGAAATTCCATACGTGCATTAAGCAGTAAGTTTGGTAATGTTTTATGTGAGAACTTGTAAACTGTTAAAGATCCAAGTAGAAGAGATTTTACCATTTATTATTTTATGAATTTAGATTAAGAAATGGTAAATCCTGTATTATTTTTCCTAACTCCTCAAATACAGTCTGTAAAATGGAAGGACTGAGAACTTAAAATGGGTAAAGAAAAATAGCTTTTTTTAAAATGCACAGTTAATCTATGAAACTCATTGCCATTAAGTTTCAGTGACACTAAAGAGCTTAGCAGGATGTCTTTACTGGATTATCAAATGTACTCCCTTTATCCATGCAAACATCACATTATACATGATCTAAAATAAGTTTTAAAAAATTAAGAATTCTCATGCTTCAGGACTAAGCCAGCTTCTCAGTAATCAGAATTAGGAATGAGTTTTATGGCTGAGTTGTTTCAGGTTGTCATTTGATAAGTTTGTTTCACTTTCCTCTTCAGTGGCTGTTTCTGGTGGTGAGGAGGGACTGAACTTCAGGAGCCACTGAAATGTTTTCTGTATCCATAGTGCACTCAGATTGAAACCTGGGCACTGGTTGTCTCTGCTCAGTGTTTTGCAGGAATCAAGTGGTCTGTGTTCTGAGAAGGTCCTGGGTCAGATGGCCTCTGACCTCCCTCCAGCCATTAACCTCTCTGCATTTTTCCTCAGTCCTGAATTTTCAGTTTAGGCTTTATATTGGCTTTATTAGCTTAAAAGTGTAGGGCCTGAGGGCATCTCAGAGCGCTCTCTTTGAAACTAATATAGCTACAAATTACAGAGTTGTTGTTTTGTGTGTGTAAAACAAAGTCATCCTCTTTGGCATCTCAGACTGTACAGCTGCCATTGATCCATGCTGGGCTGCTGTCCACTCGGGAAGGAGATCAGAGTCTCTGCTGCCTCTATGGCCACATCAACTTTTCTGTCTCTGTCACTAATTCCTGCCACTGGCATTTATGTGTTGTGTTGCACAGAACTGTGCTCTCTGGGCTTGACCTCTGGATCTGACCCTAATTCAGGAATGCACTCTCACAATCACTTCTCATAAGCATTCTACTTTATCTCCCTCATATTCATTGCTGTTTATTAATCACGCTAATTGAGCAAGCCTGCTCTGAATAGAGGAGAGCACAGGTCACACAGTAGCTGTGCTTCCAGTGTCCTCACCAAAATGAACACACTACACAGGCAGCTTTCTGGATTCTGCTGTTCCCAAAAGACCAAGGCAAGTTAGACCACATCATCTTCTGGCTATCCTCCAAAAACTGTGAAGGAGGAGAGCCCAAAGGAAAGAGTTACAGGCATTTGTCCCTGCAGAAAAATAACACTTTTAAAACCATTTTGAGCCTGTGCACATGTGAATAACAAGTATTTGAATTCAGTGGGGTGTTACCTGAAAGACAGTCATTTTTATGGCAAGTTATTTGCTCCACATAATCTCAGCTTCCTAGGAAAACAAACCTGTTCTCTGCATGCAGAGGGCTGCTCCCTCCACTAACTGAATAGTTGTTTAGTTTCAGAAGCTTGTGCCCCAGGAGCAGAGTTCTCTAAGATAAATAATTTCTGTGAAGTTTGTTTTTGAAATAAAAAAGGGAAGAGAAAAAGACTTGGATAGAGGAGGCTGTGCCCACTGTGGTAGAAGTTAAATATGAGCTCTTATGCAAGGCATCAAAGAATCCATCCTGGCAAAATATCTATAAATATCCCAAATAAGGAGATAGCTTTCAGTATCACTTGCTACCAACAAGCAGATAGAAAGACAAAACCAGGCTTTAATGGTTCTGATTTGAGAACTGATTATCAGCTGCTCTTCTTTCCTTGAGAACTTGTCGTTTTAACTGTTTGGTTGGAGCAGCAGGGGATTGGTTCTTGCAGCTCCCTGACCGAGGATGGTTTCCCCTTGTGCTGCTGCCGTGTCCTGCCGGAGCCGGCGAGGGGCTGACATGTGCACTGTGTACATCAGCCTGCTCTCTGGGCTCCCTGCTAAGATTCTAGGAAGCCTTTCCCCGCGGATTTCACGACCTGACCTCTGATTGCTCTGGTTTAAAATGTATTCTTTTGAGGCAGCGAAAACAGATTTGAGATACTCTGTTGCTTTTAACAATAGGTCAGTGTGACTAAAACTCTTCTCGAGAGCTGCCCGTGCTTTCCCCGCGGTCAGAGCCCTCCGAGGGCCGCGGCCCTCGCAGCAGAGCGCGGAGGGAGCAG
>VZRZ01005076.1:201866-225733 GCA_013398175.1 Climacteris rufus | reverse complement strand
GCCAGAGCTCAAACCACGACACAGTCATAATTTGAATTCCATGTATATCCATGGTGACAAGCTTTAAACAGCAAAGATGTAGTTTGCTTGCCACCAACTACACAGTAAAACACTCCAAAATTATTGTATAATTGTCTTCTGCTAATGCTGTGTAAAGCTGGACATTGTAGTTCATAGAATGTGGGCACTTTGAACAGTCTCATTTACATGGTTTTTCACTCTTTTAACTGGTAAAGTATTTGTGTAACAATGATTTCTTCCAAGACTTGCTATTCAAGGGCTTTCAGATTTCCATCATACTTTTTCAAGGGAAAAAAATAAACCATTATTACTCTCAACACCTGGTAACCTTAGAGAGATGCAAGAGTAACAGGACTGAGATAAATAGCTGAACAATAAACTAGGGAGGGGTTTCCATCTCATACATCTTCAACAGTAGTGTTAACTAAATTCCATCAATAGTGTAAAATTCTACCTTCAATTACATCTGTGCAACCTAATGGAGAGACCAGCAACCGCAAAGAGAGATTTTAGCCTTGTAGACATTTTTTCACCAGTAAATATAAGACAGCCTGAAAGGATATATCATGTCTGAAACCTCAGGCTGAGCATGCAGGGCTGCAGCTGGGATGATTTTCATTTTTTACCTATAACCTGAGCAAATATGATACAGAGTCGCTAATCATAAAAAAATCCTATCATGTTGCTGTTGCACTGACAGAAGACAAGAGTGTTCTACAACCCAGGAAACGGATATAGCTCTATTGTAACATCAGTGTTATACTCCATCTTAAGTTATATAATTTATGTGTCATGAACCTGGCTCAAATCTCAAAATCTACATTTGCTGATCTATAACATCATCACTTCAAAATTGGCATGTTAGATGAGAGTGGAATAAAACTTGCTGTTTCTAAAAAATAGCAAACAGTAGCCTGAACATATTTTGTAGTCCCTCTGAAATATGTCTGAAGAGTATATTTCAGAAACTCACATAGAAAATAAAGACTGCTGTGCTGCCATTAAATAAGAAACTATACTGTAAATCTAAGATACAGTTTTCATTATCAAGGTGAAATTTCTTGAAGATGCTGGAAGACTGAAAACGGACACTTACCTGCTGAATCAGCCTAAAAAGGAAAAATGGCTCCTGCACAATATGGCTAATCCTTTGCTATCACACATTGCTGGAATATTTCACTTAAAAAGTTATCTAGAGAAAATATTCGTGAGGTTATTAATATTTTTATGGAGCTCCCATGACAGCACTGCAGGGAAGTTTTGATGCAGTTGCTGTATCTTTCCATAGAGCTCTGCACTGTGAATTTCGATGCTTTTATAACACTTTTAGCATGCATTTAAAATATAGAAAACTTATTTTATCAGCTTCTGTTGATGGTTGCAAGATCTCACTGCAGAGACCTTTTTTGAACACCCAGGTGTTCAAAATACAATAGAAAAGGATTTACATATATTATTACTTTTAGGAGAACATGATATATGAAGGTATAAATTTGGGAGCGTTGAGCAAACAGAACTCTTCTATTTCCTGGAAATCTATTCTATTTTACAGAAAAATTTGTACTTATTGATACAAATTCCAGGCACAAACAGCCAGTTACAGACAATAACAGACCAACTTGTGGAACACGAAAAAAGAATTATAATAAATATAGAATTGTATTATTGAGAACTGGTATTTGAAATACAAGCTCAAAGACACTACATGGGAGTAACTTAAAGAGAAATATACCTAGACAAGTATTCACAAATGAATCATGCTCACTGTAACCAAGGAAAAGTGCATGAAAAGAGCAGTGCACTCAGAACCAAGTGAGAAGTCACCCAAGCACACTGACAGACAATACCACCTCTGCTCTTCCCCACATGGGACTGAAGCACCTGTACTGAAGGTCACCTCTGATGTGTTCCAGCCCCACAACCCCAGCCCCACATAAGGCAGCTGGGGCAGCAGTTAAGGTATGCAAAAGGACTGCATGAGCCCCCACCCACCCTCCCTCTTTCCATTGCCTTGGGAGCTGCATTCAGTCTCATGCTGTGGCTTTTCTTTTTTACTTGGTGCATTCTAGGCACGTGTGTTCCTAGCTTTCTACATTGCTAATTCTTGCTTCTCCTCAGCTTGGCTTATTTTACCTCCTGGCTTGACCTCAGACCTATCTTGTTGCTACAGGCTTTTCCAACGGTCCCTGAACTGTGGGTAGCCCCAATTACTGCTATGGGACTTGCTCTTCTTAAGTGCTTAAGGACTGTATTGTTTGCTTGTGAGCCTACCTGGCCATCATCCTCAGTTCCTGGCTTGTCCTCTGTTCAGGACCAGCTCAACTCTTGATATTACCTCCCGCCCTCCCAACAAGTGTTTCAGATGTGTATGAGCAGCCATCTTTACAGAGCCTACTGAATCAGGGGGAGCCCAACAAGTTGCAACATTACTAGGGAAGTGCTAAAGCTGTAGTTCTGTAGTATAACTTCATGTGGAAGTAGAAGCTCTTCTGAATGTCAAGCTGTAAATAATGTGTCAACAAGTGAGGTATTTGGTGTGCATAAGATGTGCTGCAAGATGGAAAATGAGAAACACTAGCATTTAAGAAGTGGGATTTCCTTACCTCTTTGTTCTCTTAAAACACAATTATACAACACAATAGCTTGGAAAAGCATTCTTACTGTAATTAGTCAAAGGTGATACCACAAAGGTCAATTCACAACATGTAAATTTTATAGGTGTATTTATATGGATATATATATAACTACATAGGTCTCTAAGGGTTATACTTAGACATAAAAGCTGAAGAATTTAACTGAGCGTTTGTCATAATATACCTAAATGTTTAAGGGGACTTCAGAATCTGTGGAGATAATGCTGATATCTGAATAAAATTGTGTATAGAACTTGTAAACATTGATATTATCACTATAATATATATCCCAAAGGAGAGGGAGACTTTCTGTCAGTATTAAAACACTAGGAATGATTCACAGAATTATGTCCTGTAGATTTTTCTTGCTATGGCTGAAAATACTTTAAGTCTTGGAGACAAAAAAGCATGGTAAACAACCGATAGGTTTTAATTCTAACATTAGATTTGTGGTTTATAAAAATGACTGCAGAAATAAGTACTCAGTAAAGCTTAAAAGCTAGATTCTGTTTAGCTAGTTATCAACATAAATGGTTCTATTCCTGAAAGTTCTCTTTTTCTAAGTGGAAAAGACACTCAGATCCAGGACACGTCTTGTGTCTGTTAGAGTTGTCATCTAAGAGTAAGTTTATTAAAGTCTCAATAAGATCATATAATCAGCTGTTTATACTATCAGTAAAGGGGTACAAAGATCAAAGAGAAGCAGAAATCTGAACACAGTCTTTGCACACAGTCTTGTGTTATACTTCAGCTGAATTTTGGTTCTTAACTATAGGGATCAATCATCATTAAAACTGCAGAAAGCAAGCTGAGCAAGCCATTGCAGTATTAGCTATATGCACCCAACTGAAACCACAGCACTCAGTTACTGACATTTCTTTTCATTCATCTGTGCCTCTGTTACTATTCAGTAGGCCTCCCCCTGTGTCCTTGCATATTGCTGTATATGCATATTGGAGATTATGCACTATCATGCTCTATTTCTCCAAATTTTCCTTTAAATAAAAGATCCCTAGGGCTTTCTAGATGCATGGCTTTCAACCAGTATAAAGCTTGGATTAATGGTGCCTATAACCTCATCTCCTTTCTGATAGGTGTTTTTCAGTTTAGCATATGCGTATAGGTTAAAATGACAGGTTCACCACCTGATGTTTTTATTAAGTAGTACTGATGTAACCGTAAGTGTTCTTTGGTCATCAGAAAGATTCAGATCATAAGAACATTAAGAATGTGTTGAAAGTCAAAAATATTGAGTGGATCAGACAATATTCTTTAAAATTTGCGTTTTGCCATCAAGAAACTATTAGCCTGGAACAAGTATAGAAAATAAGCTACACTGCATTCATTAGTCTGACCAAATCATCAAGTTTTCAAGAGATGAGTAGTGAAGTATGACTGGTATTATGCTCTTACTAATATTAATTAGAGTTTAAAAAAAAAAGAAAAAATAAAACAAATATAAAACCCATTGTGTCAAAAGCATTAGCTAAAAAACAAATGCAGGCTGAAAGAATAATCAGCTGCCTGACTTACAAAATTCCACCACACTATTTTTGCCTTTCTGACAAGGGCAATGAATGTGTTAGTCAAATGTGGATGGTGAAGTAGCCATCCACCACCCCATATTTGTAACAAGGAAGGAAGATTCTGGGATTTTATTTATTGGATTTCCTCATAGTCTCCCTGAAATGTGTTTATGGGGACTGTATTTATGTATAATGTACAGAACCCCATCATGTGTCAGTGCACTAAGTCCTTTCTTCCCATACTATGAGGACCTTGTATGTTACAGTTTAGGCTGAGCAAGATTCAGCTGCAATTAATCACTTTCAGTGCAGCTGACTAGGATTTGGACTATAAAAGCCATTGTGCCATTGCCTGCTTGATGTTCTGACTTCCCTGCCTTTTGGCAAGGACATTTCTCTAATTTTTAATAGTAGGGATCAAGGTTGTGCTTTTTCTCTGTTTTGAACACTGGTGCAGCCTGGAGAGTCAGAATGATACTGAGCTTGGCTTTCTGGTTGTGTTTCTCACACCAGAAACCAAAGCAGGCAAGGAGCTTGCACTAAAAGCCGCACTAAAAGTGTGGTTATCATGGACCCAAAATGGAGCCACAAGCAAGATCTGTGTCTGTGATACAAGTAAACTGAGGTGTCTGTGTCAGAATAATAGCATTGGGATTTTGTAAAGGTACACTGAAGTTTGTTCTTGTAAAGATGTTTTGAGTCTAAACTACCCCTCATCTTGGCACTCAGCTGGCTTACAAACTTGAGCCCAAATTTGCTCATATCTTCCTTGAGAGGTTGTTGATGTGTAACTTTTCAGATTCTCTATGAACCCATAATGTAAATACTGATAAATTTAGTTCCTAAAGTTACACTATTCCCAAAGAATTCTCTGTCTCTGCTAAGAAAATTAATCAATAATTGACTTTTTAAAAACTTCTATATATATACATATATATATATATATATATATATATATATACATATATTTCAGAGAAGTCAGTACTGGATTTGTAAATGCAGGGACTGAAGTAATTTTCGCATCAGGCTGGGTGAATGGCTTTTACAGCCATTGTGTGTGCTTCTCAACATCATCCACCTTATGTGTAGCATAGGCATATAAAGGTATCACCTGCATCTTCTGATCCACACATGCCCTCAAGAATTTAGCATGGTGGCTTTCCCCAAGAGCTGGGTGCAGTGTGTTTTGTGAGAAAGCAACCTTAACCCACCATATTTCAGAGTATTAACAGACAAAAGGCTTTTATGCTGTTTATAATTTGCTTTAAAGACAACTCAGTAGTTTGTTTTCTTTTTTAACTTGAAATGTTACCTTTTAAGTCAAAATATTACCTTGAGCTCTGCAATATTTAGTAGGAAAAGCACTAGCTGGCACATTGTCCCCTGAACTAGCAGAAGTGGGGGGAAGAAATATTAATCACTTACAACTTAGCACATAAGCTAGTTCTATGGTTAACACTATTCCACATAACTAAAAGTATTGGATTGGAAACTTTAGAAGATGGAGGGAAGGGAAGCTCTGACTACTGCTGTAAAAAACCTTTTTGTTATTGCTTTAGATTGCACATTATACTAATCCTTAACATCAATTTACAAAAGCAACTTTGCAGGCCTATCTCAAAATTCTACAGAAGTTATACCATAAAGTGATGTACCTATTCTGGAGATGTTTCTCCTGATTAAAACGTGATTAGCATATAAAGAGTAACAGAATAATGCCAGTGGTGTGAAAACCCCCAATCAGTTTGACCCGTTCTATATGGTTCAAGCAGTGTCCAGTAGGAAAGAAATTAATTACTTATTTCTGTGGGATGCTTCATAAAATATTTAGGACATTTTCCATTATTCTAGCAAATTTCATCCTCCTAATATCAAAGGGAGTAAGATTTGACAGGTAAACCAGTGGCAGCTAAAGTTCTTTTATCCATTTTCAAAAATCACTGAATATTTACCTATGCTTTGAATTCTAAGTACCTAAGTAATAGAATTCTTTACATTTTAATATTACTTAGACAGAGGAACTAATGATTTCTGTGCATTAAGAGGACCATATTATCTAAATCCCTGAAAGTTCAAGCTTACAAATTATTTTTGTAATTACACCAATATACATCTTAACACTCTTGGAGCTTTGTATTTTCTATAGAACTTTCACGATTTTTCTTCCTTTTTCCAAGACTTTCTAATCTTTAGAACAGGTCCTTTTTTTTTTTTTTTTTTTTTTTTTTTTTTTTTTTTTTTTTTTGTGTGATCTTATTAGAAGGTGGCACTGTAAGAACTCAACTCCATGTCCTTTTGTTGGTTTTTCACTTCCTGTTCTAGACAGAGACCTACTGATAAGCTAGGAAATAACTCTGAGAAATAATAGCCATCCCCAAAGAAAAGTGCAAAAGTGGAAGGGGGATATGTGAAGGTTTTGTTAGGACCAGAGGAAGACTAAAGTTATGTAAGACAATCTTTAGGACTGGGAGGACACGGATGGAAAAGAGAACTCAGGTTCAGGAAAAGTGTTATAGGATTGGGGATTTTGAAAATGTAAACACTAACAAGGGGTTTGGAGTATTCCCTAATACATCAAGAGCAAAATCAGAGAGTAGAATCTAAGAGATGAAGGGAGCATGAAAGAAGCCCAGCCTTCAGAAGACTAGAGGCTTTCAGAATATTCTAAGATGAAAGGCTTGTTTACACCTGCTCTGTGAGCCTGCAATCCTTCCAGACTTTAAATTGCATTTAAGGAACTGCTGCGATGTCTTTCTAGATAAAGATGATACAACCAGAGGAGCAGACACAAAGAGAAACCTGAAACAAAGGTGTGATCCTAGGTTTGCATAATCCTGCTGTTTGATGCTACTCCAAAGAAATAAATTATTGAGCTAATTGATATGATCAGTGGCAATATGCTTGATCTGTTTATCTGGTAAAATGAAGTATAGACAACTTGTACAAACACAAGCTTTATTTCCATGTCAGTTATATTCAAGAGAAATGCTGGAAGGAGCATAGCTTTCAGCAGGAAGACTTAAACTCAGATATCTCTCTTATTGAAGGTTTAGCTTATTGAATAAATTTCCTTTGATTTTTCATTTGAATTAAGATATATATAGATAATAATTTGTCAATTATTTTTACACAATTATCCATATTTTTCAGCATAAAATTTTGACAAATTTTGATTTTTAAGTTAATATATTGTGCTGAGATTGTCCTGCATCTTTTGCAGGAGCTTCTAACAGTTTTAATAGTCTATCAAAACAGGACTTATTGAACTGGTGTTATGATGTGAGGAAAGGAAGAGCAGATAATATGCAAAGCACTGCAAAGTGTTTTTATCCAACTGTCATTGTTCTGCAGCACAAAGTTGTTCAATTTCTTATTTGAAATAAGAAGTGGATCAAGAAAAGTATCTTAATCAACCTACTTTTGTGTTAATTACACAAATAATTCCTGGCCCGCTTCCTACATTTTTCCACCTAATTTTCCTTCCTAAAGTGTAAGATGCGAGGTTTAAAACACTGTTTGACACTGATTTCAAGATTTGGACATCTTTCTCTTCGAAGTGTGTGTTTAATAAGAGAGGAAATTAAGACATACAAATCTGAAGTTGCTGGGTATCAAAGAATAGTAGACTTTTTTTCTATAAATATGGATGTTAAAATATTTTCCTAATAAAAAATAAAATTCTCATGTTCTGAGACAGGCTTTAACAAATCTGTCAAATAACAGACTTTAAAAAATCTTTCAATTTTTTATTTTATAACTTAATCTGAGAAACTGGATGAACTTCTGATGATTAATATTTCTGTTTTGGAGACCTCAAGGAAAAGTGTTAATATTTCTGTTAGTACAGCTGGTCTGGATTGCTTTTTTTTATATTTATAGGTATATTTTTATTCATATTTGTTTTTTAGCTAATATGAAGCAATATGAACTCCAAATAAGTTCAAGATTTTTTTTTTCAGTTAAATAATTCACTCCAGTTTCTTTCCTATAGATATGTAGGACTTCTCACACTTAACCATTAGCAATTAATTAAGATCAAATGTTAGTGATGGGCACCTGAAAAGAATTTGGGGGTCTACAGAACACATATTTTGGTGTAGTACAGAATTTAGTACTAACAGGACTGGTGGCAGTACTCAGTCCACAGCCATGCTTAAATGAAGAACTCCAAAATATGGATAAATTATATGCTGAAAGTCTATCCCAATAACAATATTTGAACATCCACGTTTCCATGAATTGTTCTTAAAGTTTAGTATTTGATCTCCATAGTATCCTGCTAGTCTCTAACTCGGGGTGTTGACACAGATGGGCTGGACATACATATATGCAAATTGCACTGATGTGAATGACTTTAAAAACGATAGAACTTGAGTCCGTGTTCACAGTTCTGTTCTCACTAGAAATAGTTACCTTTTGATTTAAAGGAGATATTTAAAATCTCAACCCTTAAAGGGAAAGTCTGTGTTCTAATTCTTTGTGAATAGCAAGGGGGGGATATAGAGATATATTGATTGTGCTGTGCTAGGAACTTGGTGAGAGGTAGTAGTGTTCAATAGTGAATAGGAATTAAAATACTGAGGGTTTTTTTGTAACGTAAATCAGCAAAGGAAGGAGAAAAATTGCTCTACAATTCTCTCCTTCAAGGACTTCCATCTATTTGTAGGAAGAACCACATAGGACTATTGTGCTATAAAATCCATGAACATCAATTCACTTCCTAAAAGTCCCTTCGCTGTGCAGAAACAATGATCAGACTGTCTCGCAGTGCCAAGCACCAACTCCCTCCAGACTCCTTTATAGAAGCTCATTTCCCTGCTGTTTCCAGAATCTGTCTCCCTTTCCCCACTTCCCCCTTTCAGCTGGAGCCACTCAATAGACTGAAGGAGCTATTGTTGTCGCCTGTTTTGGAAAATGGCAGATAAAGATGAAATTAGTACCCACCACTATTCTGAAGGACTCCAACACCATGGTTTCTCCTTAAAGTGGTGTGAAGTGGGGTATCCCAGCCTTTGGATTTCTGCTCTTCTATTTTCAGAGTATTTCCCTATTTTGTTGAGAAAGAACTGTGCCAAGATATCACTTCTTTCAGTCACCCAGGTGGATCTAGAACCTTCTCCAGCTGAGTTAGAAGATACTGTTGTCATTGTGTGTGAGAAAATGATGTTCATCTCCCCTGCAAAAAGTGGGGCAGCCTCTACTGTACTGCCACTAAACTCATAGCTACAAGACTCTTCAAACTCCCTCTGACCACAAACCTTGGCCAAGCTGTGACACAATACAGATGTTGACAACCATATCCTCCAGGAGAAGAGGAGACAATTCTTCTAAATACTCTGGTGAACCCAACTTTACTTTAGAACCAAGTAAAATCTGGAGATGATACTTACTATCTTTATTTCTGTGGGAGAGATTGAAATATATTAAGATTTGGTTCAGTGAGAGACAAAGTATGACCTGAAATCACCTGAATACAGATGCAGACAGAAAGTTTATCTCACATCACATCACTGAATATTAGATGAGTTTCATAAGTTTTATTGTTTTTAATTTGGGAGAACTGGAAAAGAATTAAGTAAATATGAAACGTTATACAAAAGTGAGTCCCAAGATGGAGATTTGTATAAAATGGTTATTAACAACATTCTAAAACTGAAGATATAGGGAACGGTACAGGGAAGGACTGAAGGAGGCAATGTTTGAGAAGAACAGTAAGTGGGTGGATAAAAAGGAGGAGGATGATCTTCAACCAAAAAACTCCAAAGTCTCACTTGCCATTTTAAAGTGTTTTTTCCTCCCAGCATACTTTTACTAAGCATCAAATGGATTTCTATATATAGATTTTCCTTCACTGATTTGTGTGGTACTTAGCCAGAAACCTTGAGTAACTGTTTTATATCTTGTTCCACAATTTTAGTGCTAGACACAGGTTTAGTGGTGATATAGCCTATTGATTGCAGAGAACTTATCACAATTCTGATAAATTATTTCTGTCTCATAAAACTAGAACTTCAGTAACTTTTTGGAGAAAGGATATCCTTAATAGAGAACAATGAATCCTAGGTGGAGAAATTTCACTTCAATGAAATAACTTGTTTAAGATGTTGTTTCATAATATTTTGTTTCTTTCATATCCCATACTTTCAGCAAATGCTGACAGGTTCTTGATTAACTTGAAATGTTTCCAAGAGTCTGGCAGCTAACCATCTCCTATGGATCTCTGTTGCTCTCTGAATGTGCCATTTTCAGCCGTCTAATTGGGAAACTGCATTTCCGCATGCTCCAGATTCTAGTAATTCCAAATATACTTGCCCTGCTGAAATGAAAAATCATTTCATCTCAAAAGCTTCACACACAAACATGATTAGTCTGAAGGAAAAAAAAAATCCTAACAAGATTGAAAGGAAACATCCTCTCTGTTTTTTTTAAAACATTTCAAACCATTGCCCTTCACTTAGTTGTGAATGACCTCTGTAATACACTGATTTCAAACCGAAATGGCTTCAGTTAATTGCCTATGCCTGTTTCCTGAACTAAAAGTTCCTACTTATTTACTTTCATCTTGAGGTACTGAGAAATGGCATTGGAGGTGCAAGAATCCACATTAGTGATAACTACTACAGTGTATGTTAGCACATGGACATTGTGAGTTTCATTTTTCTATCTTACAAGTGCAAAAGAGTTTCATTTAAATTTCAGTTTACTGGGAAGGAAGCACAGAGGAAATGAGGAGTTTCACTCTTGAGATCAAAGAGATAAAACCCATATAGATGAAAATCCTAGAATTTCCAGGGGCTCAATATATGTCCTTAGTGAGTGAATTAATTAAATTTTACTGGCAGAGCTGAAAATTACTTTCTAAGATTATATTTCTAAGACTCATCTCTCTACAGCATAATGTACATGGAGACATATTCCCTTGTTAATTTTGCCTTGGTACTGAGAGTGGAGCACCACAAATAGGGCAGTTGATTACCACAGAAAGTTTACTGTTGTGTTTTGTAGGTGTGCGTCTACATGTTTACACAACTAGAACTTAAAGAAAAGCCAGTGTTAGCCTGCTACTCCATTGACAGAACTGCTGCATATCTGAGTCCTCCTGTGCAGTTTTTCCTACGCAGATTGCTTTGGATGAGCTTGAAGTGTGTGCTTGGGATTTCCCCATGTATTTTAGCTCTTTGTCCTCAGGCAGCTCCCATGAATCCCTGCATACATTCACCATGTGTGTCTCAGTCTGAGGGCACATACACCACAGAGGGGATGTTCCTGAGAGCACTGACACTGCCTGCTACATTGCAGAAAAGTAGCTGGCCCAGTTAAGCAGACACAGTAAGGGTCAGACAAGTGGAAAGAAACACAGATGTGCTGCACATGTGCAGTGAGACTACAGTTGGAAGCCCTGCAGCTGACTGTACTACAGGTAAAATGTGGTGATATATACCTGCAAAACTGAGAAGGGGTTAAACCACCAGGGAGGAGAGAGTGTGAACTGTTTTCCATGTCTGTGGTAAACAGCATGAAAATGAATGGCCTTAAATGGTAGCAGAAGGTTTCCAGTTAGACACTGGCTAT
Organism: Climacteris rufus; assembly: GCA_013398175.1. Classification (NCBI taxonomy): domain Eukaryota; kingdom Metazoa; phylum Chordata; class Aves; order Passeriformes; family Climacteridae; genus Climacteris; species Climacteris rufus. Next base: position 213,981 of record VZRZ01005076.1, on the reverse strand, counting down.
GTTTTCTTATGTATCAGAACTGCAAAGCACCAGAAAGGGTGGTTTAGGGAGACTGGAATCTTCATTACTGGCAATACTCAATGACACGTTAAACAGGCACCTGTCAGGAAATAGATCCTGCTTTACAAAGGACACGAGGCTAGATGATCTCCCCAGGTTCCTTCTAGGTTTATTTTCTTATGATTGTATGCACAATAAGTCTGACATATCCCAAAGGTTTCCGAATACAATGCATGAACAGACCATCTGTGCAAAACAATCTCAATATGCCTTATGCTTCCTGGAAGCATTTTACTAAGCGAAACAGAAACATAACAGTTATATCCATTTATAAAAATGTCTGTCCAGAGTCGTTGGGTAAAATGTCTGACAGAGATACCAATCAAAAAAATGCTTTGTTTATTTATTTGGCATCTCCTGTTGAATTTGAATAATGTCTGACTCTCCCAAGAACAGTGTATGTTGAAGATGCCTAACATCCTACAAGTGTTAAGGTGTAGCTGTTGCCCTGAGTTTTGCAGTTCTTCGATGTTTTCATTTTTCTGTAACAGTTTCTCATGCACTTTCTGTAAACATAGCCATATTTTTCTAACTGTGTTCTGTTGTTTGCATTCCTTTCTCCTGGGCAGAGGTATTTGATGGATATTTCCTTTGACCAGTGTGATTGAGGGGTGGCGATTTCTCCCTCCAATCCACAGTAGTTTCTAAGAAGACATATAAATAAAGTTCGGGCCAGTTCTGGCCCAGTCTTGGCTCCTCTCTCTCCAACAGGTGTCTGCGTCTTTCTTTCGTGTCCAAGTGCGACATGTAGACATGCCTTTTATTGAAAATTACAATAGGATCCCATCCCATGCACTCATAAAGGAAAAGATTCACCTTAGTTAAACCTCTAAAACGGTATTTTAATGAGTGTTTTCAGGATCAGGTCCATATTACTCCTGTTTAGGAAATGCATCAAACCAATTTCTTTAAACATTTCCTCATAGAAGAAAAAACAAGTCTAAAATTTAATTGCAATACTAGTGCAATCAGTATTTTCCAAGCTGTCTTTAACTGCAGTATTAACACAATAGGCAGTCATTTGTAAACAGCTGAATTGAATGGTTGGACATAGAATCAAAGCCTTTAATTGTTTTGAAATTCCTCAGCTTCAAAACCGTGAGGTTCATAATGAAAATTGCTCCTGGATAAACCACTTATAATGGAAGGCTATGTAGGTAAATACAATGATATTATGGACTTTTAAGAGCCAGCGAATCAAGTATTAAATCACTCAAGATCACCTCTGAAACCCTCTTGAAGTGATAATCATGCCTCCAGTTTATATTATTTCTGCAGAGTTGCATTATTTTTATAGACATTAATATTATAATGACTTTTGGGGTTCATACAGCATACACAATGAAAACTTATAAATAGAGTAATAATCTTTAAAATCTATTTGCTAAAAATGTAATATATAGTTAATATATAGCAACCTGTCTAGTCAGAGAGTGGAATTTGGTAAAACAGCTCAATCTCCTTAACGTGAAGAACTGAAGAAAGTATGTGAAGATATCTCTCACTGTCTTTTCCCCTTGTTTGTTGCTATTGCTGCTTTCTTTTGTGATAGTAGTTTGTAGTACCCATTAGATCTGGGGTAAGTTCAGAGCCACAAAATAATGTATCCTGTCTGGTGTTCATGCTGCATTGAATTTGGCAGTCTTGGAACCTCTCATTGTAAATAAGAATTGTGATAATGTAAGTTAGGAGTTAGGGAGAGTTTAGTATAGATTTTGAGCCCAAAAGAAGGAGTCCAAAGAAAAGGTGAAGGATACACACAGAAAGAATAGACAAAGTTTGCCTAAGATTTCTAATACTGGTTTTGTTTTCCACTTACAACTGATCTTGTTAAAGTTCCACATTGTAAATTTGACTCTGATGAATCAACAGACAGAGAAAGCAAGCTAGAAAAAGCAAGCTATCTGAGTTTCACTAAAAATCTAAAGGATATCAGACTAATCCTTCATCCTGTGGGGGATGAAATGGAGTTCTATTCACAGTAATATGCTGAGAAGCAAGTTTTCTAAACTAAATGTTTAGTGTAAGCCTTTGATGCATTGGTATGTTCCAAAATTTTATTAAATAAACTAGAACTCTTTGGTTTTTTTTAATTCAGCACAATTTTAAATCGTGCTGCTTTTAAATAGTTAACATTTTGAATAGCATACTAAAAAATCTCACCTTTGTTTCCTCTACACAAGAAGACAGAGAAATGTCAAAAGGCTGAGATATGGATGGGAAAGTCTGGGTGTGGAGACAGTGAGGGAAGAGTAGTAGAATAAAATTGGCATGGGTTCATAGCATATTTTTCAGAAGGTCACGAATATTGCCATACATCTACATTCAGCTTCTAAGACACCTAGATCAGAAAAGAAAGACTGCCTAAAACAAAGAGCACAGGAGATGCCCAGAAGAAAGTGAGGGACACATGGAGCCAAACAAGAGATTAGAGCCAGTAAGAGATCCTGGGAAGAAAACAAAGAACAAATTGGAGTCATTAGACACCCATATAAACAGACCAAAGCCAGTGAGTAAGAGCAACATGCTCATCAGCAGAAATGCCTAATGACTCACTCACTTAAGGCTGGAGACAGAAGATCACAGCCACTGACAGCTGCTAAGGGATGCAAAACCAGTACATTGTCCCCAGTTGAAAAAGAACTTGGGAAACGTGGTGAGGACTTGTAAGCTAATGGTTTTTTCCTTCTGCAACATGAAAGAGGCTTTCATCTGGCATCTAAAGCACTCCTGGGAAAACGGCTTTGGTCCCTGCAGTGGAAGAAAGCTGAGACTTAATATTTTCCTTCCCAGGGACTGTTAGGAGAGGGAGTAGAAGCCTCTACAGTGACACAGGCATTGGGAAATGGAGGTGAAAAACACCACTCTGGTCAAATCCGTGGAGGAGAGGAGGAAGAAGGGTAAAGGGATTATTTGAGGTGATGGATAGAGTGTTGCCTGAGGGAAATCAAGGAAGAATCCTTGTGCTGAGTATTTCTTATTAACTCAGTGACTTCCTACTCAGCTTGCTGGGTAGATATACCCCATCCCAGGGCACCAGCTTGCCTCAGGCTCTGTGATGAAATTTAAGCTCTCTAAGACAGGTGCTGGGGTTAATAAGCATCACTTGCAACTGTTTCATAGAGAAAACACCTTTTAGTTTTCTTGATCCCCTGATAAAATTTAGAAACATTGACAAAGTAAATTTGGGGTGCATCTTTTGGTTTTGTTTTCTTTGGTAGGTTGGTTGGTTGGGGTTCATTTTGTTTTGTTTTGTTTTGTTTTGTTTTGTTTTAATCTGTCTTTGGCTTTGCTTTAATTGGTGAAGTGACATGTCATTTACTTAATGATGGGAACAGCCGAACACTTTGACTTAAATCAAGTTTTTTATACCTTCCAATTTGGAGCAAAGATGGCACAAAAATACGTTAACAGTCCCTTAAGACAAAAAATAACTGGCCAAAACACATGATGCAAAGGATAGTGATCAGGACAGAATCAGACCTTAGGCGAGATAAATTTGCAATCTCATGGGCAAATTTTTAGATCATATGAATCTGTCTAGTTTCACTAAAAAATACTTTTATCCCATCACAGAATGTGTCTGACATTGTCTTCAGTAATACTTCTGTGACTTCTTAGAAATAATATTTTACTTGAATCTTTGGTGGTAGGATAGTTCATTAATATAATCCTGTTCAGATAACTCAGTTTGGGAAAAAGTCAGGAGAGAAATGCTACTGAGCTCTGTACCCTATGTTGACTGCAGTTACAGAGCTCACTGATACCTCTAACGTAATGTAAAGACTGAGGTTCTTTGCTTTATATTCTGCAGGCTGATGAATTACTGCTTACATTGGTCTTAGTGGTTTATATATATATATTTCTTGCTATCTTGCAAGTCTTAGATTGTGAAATGAAAATTTAGATTTGTTGATGGTTTTTAGTTGTGGGGTTTTTTTTGTTTGTTTGTTTGTTTGTTTTTTTTACTGTTGTTGGTTTTGTAGCAGCAAACCAAAATGGAAAATAATGTAGTTGCAGTCTATAAACTCATAATAGCCAGATGAGAAATCTGTGTCACTCTTATGTATGATTGAAGTATTTGGTCTGTTCAGGAAGTGACTATTTTAGCATGACATTAGTTACTGCAAATTAGTAATCAAGCTAGACAAATCTAAAGGAATAAAAAGAAAGATTAAGGATGTAGTGAACAATATGTATGTCTCTGCCAGTCATAACAGCTGTTAAAAATGTCTGTTAGATGCTTTCATCAGCTTTGCTTTCATCCTTATTCTGTGATAGTTGAAAAGAAATGCAGTTAGATGATGCAGCAAATGATAGTTGAAAAGAATGGTCTTTTAAATTTCCTTTTAAAATTTATTTCATAGGATGAGTTACTTTAGACAAGACGTGAACCAGAGGGCATGTAAGAAGTATGCTGAATAAAAAAGAAAATGGAGATATAAATCACATAGTTGGAGCCTCTGTCATAATGAAAACATTAAAAGAATCTGGAAGACAATACACTGTAAAGCGAAGTATATTTGCAGGAAAAGGCTAAGCACTACAGATGGCATGGACTTGATCCCTTATTGAAAATATCACAAAGTTTCTCATTGGCTTTAATGAGTTTTAGGCTCTTGTGATATGAATTTGAAAGCTGAAAGCGGGAATATGAAAGAGTCTTGTACCTAGGGAGAGAAGAGCACACCTTGTTCTGCCAGGGATTATTTTAGCTGTGTTTCTGCCAGTGTGAGGTTTTACATTGTAAGGCATCAGTTGAGAGCTGGAGAGAAGCTCCCTCTCTTTGAACACAGCAGTGAAGGGAGACAGATTTCTAGATTCCTACCAAAAGACAGGCTGGTTTGTTACCAGCTTGAATGGCAAGAGCAGATATAAGATATAGTACGAGAATTTTTGTTGCAGATATCATTCAGCAAATTTCAGAAAATGACGCTCATTAGGACTTATTTGAATAGATGGAAAATGTCCATTGCATAAGGAAGGAAAGATAGTTAAAGCAGTGGAAACTTTTTATTTTCAGGGAAATTTTTTTGCTAGGGAAGCAAAGGGAAATGCAACAAAGATGAAAAATTGGCTCAAACACTAATAAATCTTCAAGGGAAGTTGAAGAAAGGTTAAAAATTTGAAAGTGTGACTAGAGAAGGGATTGCTTACCGCCTAAAGAAATAATATTATTTGGGCTGAGCTAGTTCTATACCAGCAAAAAAATGCTTTAAAAATTAAGCATTTTGAGAGGTATGTATGTAACTTTACACATGACCATAAAACACACAGAGAAGAGATGATATAATGAAGGTATGGCAGCAAATAAAACCAGATTAGGCATCAGAAAGATGTATGGATACAGGTGAGAATTGCACATAAGTATCACAGAATCACAGAATCACAGAATCTCTGGGTTGGAGGAGACCTTCAAGATCATCGAGTCCAACCCTTGCCCCAACATCTCAGAAAAACTAAACTAAACCATGGCACCAAGCGCCACATCCAATCTCTTCTTAAACATGTCCAGGGATGGTGATTCCACCACCTTCCTGGGCAGGCCATTCCAATATTTGATCACTCTTTCTGCAAAAAATTTTTTCCTAATATCCAACCTATATTTACCTTGGCGCAGCTTAAGACTCTGTCCTCTTGTTCTGTTAGTTGTTGTAATGTAAATGGTGAAAGTTTGGATGAGACAACAAAACAGCAAGCATTAGTTGTATGGCTTGTGCTCTGTTCAGGACCTCAGACATCAAATAGTGCCACCAGAATTATTGAAAGCAGTTATTAATATGGCAATCATGATAGAGCATAGCTACTGCCAGGTACAAATCATTCTGGAGAGACAAGATATAAGAGTAAAGATAATTAATACTACTGCATGTGGTTCTGTATCAGATGCAAAGAAAAAAGGATAGCCAAGGATAAACAAAAACTTGCTTCAAGAAAATATTCATTTTAGGAAAGGTTTATAAGCCAGATTTTATTGGGGTAGTACTGTAATAGAGTCCCTGGATCAGATTTGGATAGGGAAAAGTGTGCGGGAGTAAAGCAGGAGAATAAGTACAGAAGATAATGTCAGTGCTGAAGACCTTCATCTCTTAATGGTAGACCTGACAATGCAATTACAGGTCTATATATTCTGGAATCTCAGACTGACAAAGTTTTTCATCAGCTAATCAATAATGAAAAATTATGCCAGAAATTATTTCGGTAAGATGTTAAAATACTATCAAAATGGTGATCATGGGGGTGAAAGAGGGTTGGGGGGAAAGCGGTATCCACAATCAAAACTTTATTTCTTTTAAAAAGAGGGTTACTTGAGTTCTGTGATAAACGTTTGAATTTCTGATGCTCAAATTAGTTCAGTAAAGAGAACTGGCTAGTAAAAGTATAGGAACTAAGAGCTTACGGGTTTGAATATAGAAGAGATTCAGAATTTCCTGAAATCAAAGAAATCTGATTTCTTAAAAAGGTAAAAATGTTATCAGAAATTTAAATAGATTCAAAATCCCTCTTCAGGCATATTAGGATTAAAGAACGAATTTAGAAAAATGGGGATGAAAAGCTTCATGTTTTAAAAAAGTTGATGTTACAGATCAAGAACTGCAGGGATGAAATAAATATAGCCTAAAGTAGGGCTGATCATAAAATATTAAAATCAATCGCAAATATTAAACATTCTACATACAAAAAAAAACAAGCTATGCAAATAAAAACAGAATAAGGAAAAAGTGGTCATTAGCAGTTCAGATGATATTGATACAGTCCAAAAGACAAAATGAAATCTTCATCTCCTTTTATCCTAACAGGGGGAAATGGTGAATAAAGTAGAATACCAGACTACTAGATATGAGGATAGAGAAATTTCCATTGCCAATTCAAGTCGATATCATTCTTCAAGATTTTGAGGGACCAACCAACTCTTAGTAGGAAATTAATTGGAAAAAAAAAAAAAAAAACCCCATGACAATAGTGAACAAATGAAGTGTCTGGTTTGATAGTAAGGATTTTTAGTAGGTCAGCATGTTCTGGGACGGAGAACTGTTTGAACTAAATTATGGTGCTAGTGGAGAACAGGGGTTTTAAACAAGTCACAACAAAATTAATCTGAAAATTAGAAGGTTTAAGTACTGCAGGAGAGGTGGTCTGAATGAATGAGGCTACCAACTGGAGCATAGTCACGGAAACTGATACAAGTCAGTCTAAGAAAAGCTATACTTAGCTGTGATATCTCAGAACTAGACTGCAGAGGCTCCTTCTAATTCCTAATTACTGGAGTAATTAATTGTAATTTTTTCATTTTTTTTCTTACACAATTCTTCCCTACTCTGTGATTTTTTGGAGTTTTAAATGTCAAAATTAATTATGCAAGGGAGTTCTCCTTTGTCCCCTTCATTTTGACAGACTTCAGTCTTTTATCTTAGACATAATTTTTCTTGCAAAATTACACTGATTATTCAAATACTGAAAGCAAAAATCAACAGAAATCGAAAATGGAAAAATTAACATGAATTGGATGCATAGCTTAAATGTATTAAAATCTAAGTTACAGACTTGATTCTCTTTTCCAATAACTTTCAGGACATGTTTCTTGAAATTATTTCAGAAACATTTAAAGGCATTCAAGCCATCAGTACAGTAAAAACAACACCAAAATCCTAACAAAAAGTACAACAGAAACTACATAAGAAGAAGATTAAATTCTTTGCTCTAGCAATGAGTTTTGCTTCAAAACATCCTTAGTTCCTGCTGTGCCTCTTTAGCAAAAATGTTAGTGCCTGAGTCTCTGCCTGGCCTTTGCTGTAATTAGTGCTAAAGTTCTGTTCAAAGTACCTCTGAACAAGTTGTCATCCTTCATTGCAGCTTCCGTCTTCAGCAAAGCTAAGCTTCTCTTCAAAGTATGGAACATCAAACGAGTCTCAGCATTTTCAGAAACAAACTTTAGTTTGATACTCCCTGTGTCTTTCTGCCCACAACCCAAGCACTCTTGTGGTTAGGCAAAAACTAATTCCTTCCTCTGGGAAGTCCTGCCAAGGACTGGGAATAATGCATGGTTTTGATTTTTCTATGCTGCAAAAGTCATAAAATTTCAAAGACCCTCCAGCTAATTTTATTAAGGAAAATGACATCACTCAGCAGTCCTGAAATTCTAGTTCAGTGCACATAGGGGAGAAAAAAAGGGCTAAAGAAACCAAATAAAATCTCTCAAAGTATTTTATTTATTTAAGTTTCAAACCTCAGACACTATGTAAAAGTAAAGTTTTCTGCTTCTAAGATGTCTGCATAGAAAATGTTGGGTTTTCATTTTTTTTACCTATCTTTGTTAGACTTGTAGGAAATTTCAGCAGCAGAGATGAAGAATGCAATTAATTTGCTGAGAAATATCTATGTACACATATGAGTTTTTATATCCATATGCTGACATGTGCTATACATCACTGCAAACTACGAGATGAAACATTTGTTAGACAATCCCTAAGCCAGTAAGTTTTATTTTGACTTACATAAGTCCCTTCATCAGTCAGATGAGATTAGTGCCTACACTGCAATTCATTAAAGATTGCACATAATTTTCTTGAATCTTTAACCAAGTGATATTGTCTGTCAGTACATTCAATATATCTTGCACTGAAACCTAGACTTCATTATTGTTGATTGTTTAGAATGTTTTACTTTGTATGTCCCCTTTATTGTTCAGCATATTTTCCTCCAAATTTTTGTTCACACATTGTTTAGAATGTTTTACTTTGTATGTCCCCTTTATTGTTCAGCATATTTTCCTCCAAATTTTTGTTCACACATTGTTTAGAATGTTTTACTTTGTATGTCCCCTTTATTGTTCAGCATATTTTCCTCCAAATTTTTGTTCACACATTTCTTTCATGTCCTTAATTTAGCTTCAGCACTTTCCAAAAAACTTACAACTTAACCAATGGCAGCTATTTATCACATCTCTTTTTAGAATATGTCAGGTTTTAAACATACCTCTGTAAAGTAGTAACTCAAGATTGCTGACTTTTCTTTAAGACAAGTAGCCTATAACATTGGTGGTAGAAATCATAGCAGTGTTCTTAGGAAAAGCTACAGGAAAATGCCATTACACAAACTTTTGCTCCCCAGCCATTAGAGTACCAGTTTTCCTTGACTCAGTTATGATCCTAGGTGGGCAACAGTCTGATTTGCACAGATTTTCAGTCTTTTTAAAATAATTTCTTTAGATATGCCTTAGAGACAAGAAGATCCATATATGTTATAAGCAGAAGAAGTCATATAAGAAGCCATATACAAAATCACTGTATGACACCTATGGGCTGGTTTAGTGTTAAGCTCATGCTTAATTCATTGGAAAGGCTCTGTACTGGGTTTGCACGGCCATCTCTTGGTACTGGGGGGACTACAGGGGCAGCTTCTGTGAGAAGTTGCTGGCAGTTTCCTCCATGTCCAGCAGAGCCAATTCCAGATGGCTCCAACACAGACATGCAACTGGCCAAGGCTGGGCCAATTAGAAATGGTGATAACATGTTTAAAAAGGAAAAAAAAGTTATTGTGCAGTTGTAACTGCAACCAAAGAAGAGGGTGAGAACATGTGAGGAACAACTCTACAAATACCAAGGACAGTGAGGATGGAGAGGGAGGATGTGCTTCAGGTGCCAGAGCTGAGATGCCTCTGCAGCCCATGGTGAACACCATGGTAAGGCAGCTGTGCCCCTGCAGCCCATGGAGGTCCATGAGTGAGCAGAGATCCACCTGCAGCCCATGGAGGAGACCACGCTGGAGCAAGTGGTTGGATGCCTGCGAGGAGCCTTTGAACCTGTGGGGAAGCCTGTGCTGTAGCAGGGACCTGCTGTAGCAGACCCATAGAGAAGCCCACACCGGAAGAGGTTTCCTGGTAGGACTTGTGACCCCATGGGACATATGCTGGAGTAGCCTGTCCTTAAAGGACTGTACCCCATAGAAGAGTGACTGACATTGCACCAGCCTGGGGAGAACTGTTGCCTGTGGGATGGACTCATATTGAGGCAGTTCACAGAGAACTGGCCCCCATGAGATGGACTTAGAGGTTGATAGAGATCTATCTCCTGTGGGAGGAACCCCATGCTGGAGCAGGGGAAGGACTCCTCTCCCTGAGCAGTGGGCAAAACAACATGTGATGAGCTGACATAACCCCCATTTCCTGTTTCACTGTGTCACTGCAGGAAGGAGGTAGAGCTGCAAAGGGGGGAAGGATGGGGAGGAAGATATTTTTAAGGTTTATTTTACTTTTTATTATCCTGGTCTGATTTTGTTGGTAATAAATTCAACTAATATCATTAATTCTAGCCTGTTTTGCGCATGATGTTATTTGGTGAGCGATCTCTCCTGGTCTTTATTTCAACTCATTAATCATCTGTTGGATTTTCTCTCACGAGGCGAGCTGTGGAGGGAAGTGAGAGAGCAGCTTCAATGGGTGCCTGGCATTAAGCCAGGGTCAACCTACTACAGACTCATTCCAACCTCAGCTGGAACAGAACTTGGCCTCAACTTTAACCCTCAAAGACAACAAAAACATTCTCAAATTGCATGCCACAGCATGTCAAGTCTTGTGTGACACTGGTGATACGTTTCTATGCCTACCGTTGTAATATCTTTACATCACTTAGACTAGGGAATCACTGCTAATTATTAGCATTATTGTACCCATCATAAAAAATCAGACTAGTCTGTTTCTCTTCAGTAGAAATCAAAGACATGCTGTAGATGAGAACACTGCTTACTCTAATCTCATATATTCTGCCTGACAACAATCATTGTAAATTTGAGAAAAATGCAAGAACAGTGTGGTAACCCATTTTTAGAAGTTTTTTTCAATTCCCCTCAATCAGTCATTGCACATGTCCTGAAGCATAAAAATGTCAATGGATTGTTTCCATTTTCTCTAATGTAACTCCAGAAGATCTTATGGTGAATTCTAAAGTTGTGTGTACATATTATGAATGTGAGAGACACCTAGATGGATTTCAATTCTGTTAGAGCAACCCAAACCCCAGAAACTCCATTACCTCTCTTGTTCATTATTGATGGAGATCAGGTCTATTACAATATGACAGGTTTATTGAATAGACACAAGAAAACACATATGAAGCTACAACAGGCTATTACTACATGGAATAACACAAAGAAAGCTACTAGTAAATTTAGTGTACAATAAAGGTACCTATATTATAGCTACCCAAGGAAATGTGGAATTAGGAAGCTGATGCAACTTACCAATTAGCAGAGGTGTACAGGCGGTTTCCTTTCCCTCAACTCCATGGAGAGAAGAAAATACAGGAATTCAACGTCTTGGATTCCGGGAGAGAAACCTTTCCATACACTTCAGAACGTGTATGGGAGATTGCTCTACCAAAGGAAAAATACAGCTGTCTTTTATAGTTAGTAAAATCCTATTTGTCTGTCAGTCACAAATTTCAGCTTATCTTTTGCATCCTGCCCTTTCGGGCCAAGGATGTTTATCAGCACTTTCTGTGTGTCCCCTTCGTCCCAGGGGATTCTGGGGCTACCAGGAGAGCACACATTGCTTAGTGTATGCATCAGTTCAAACAGATAAGCTCTTGTGGTGCCCAGGGGGTGAAAGGTCCCGGCTCAATACATTCCATCTAATTATTAAAAAAATGTAGATTCTACAATGGATTAATTACACTTTCAGGTAACTAAATGTTAATTTTAGTTAACTTTAAAATCAAATGTTGTTAATGCAATTTTATTTATCCTTTTTGCATTTCCTTATACATTTAAGTGTCAGGAAGTTTTTCTCTTGAGCCATGGCACTGGATTTTCATTTTGCTATTCACATATTGTGATATGAAAGTAACGTTTTTAGTTTTGGATGAATGGCTCCAATGGCAAGGGTGATTTCAAAAGCTCCTGTCACCCTCCAGACTCTTACTATGCCTGCTCTTGTTATTGCTCCTGCAACTTGCTACGTTGTCAACTGTGTCAAACCAAATGACTGCATGGCAAGATTCAGCCTGGACAAAAATACTGTCTTTAAACACTAGTGCCTCTTCCTCCCTCCCTCCTTTTT
>VZRZ01005076.1:189239-201849 GCA_013398175.1 Climacteris rufus | reverse complement strand
TTTTTTTTTTTTTTGTCTCTGTATGTTTATGTTTTAAGTTGCCCTCAGTCCACAGGGGAATCCAGCAAACAGCTGAATAAAGAGGACAGTGAGCTATGACAGCTTGCCAAGGCAGAAACTTCTTCAGCCATACCGTTTCCACAAACCCTTCATCTTCAAATTGAGGCTACTGTCTGTTAGAAAAGCTATTTACAAGGTTGGATTTTCCCAGAGAGTCAGGAAGAAAGTTACATTGCTTATATATAGTGATCTGACAGGTATAGTGATGTGCCCCTGTACAGAGAAAGGCTCAGCAGCTCTTATTTCTAACCGGCTGATACAGGTGCAGCTCTTGCATGTTGCACTTTAGTTGGTTGTAAAGATTGCTTTAACTTGTTTGAGCAGGTGTAAACTGATAGCTTTGCCTCATATAACTCAACAGCTTCCCAACTCACATCAAGTACAGACCACATTTTTATTTCTTAAAGCCTTTCAAATATAGTGTGTAATTTTCACTTTAAATTAGTCAGGAAAGGTGGTCGTGTGTAGTCATTTCCTAGTTTTATGTAGAGCAGTCAAAAACCCAGATTGTATTAAGTGGCACAGTAGATATTTGTCTGATAACAAGGTCTAATTTGCATATATTTATCTGCTCAGCTGTTCATGAGCTTTGTGTTTTTCTCCACACTCTTAGAGTTGTTCTTAAGGCTTTGCAGATGAAGTAGCAAAGACCTGCTATCTAGAAAAGCTTTCCGTCTTACAAAGGCTGAACAAGAGCTGAAGGAGAACAAATAAAATTATTTTACCAGCAGTTTAGTTCCTCTAGATTTGCTCTTTGTTCAGGTGTTTGCTTTTTTTTCTTTTCTGAGACCTTAAGCAGTTTTCAGACCATTATTTATATCCAAGATATACCATTTGTGCCTCAATTCCAGTGCTGCTTGTCCTGATCTGTTGCTGAATTCTGGTTTTTCCTGAAAGTTGTTAGCACTTAAATATAATGTACAGAAGCTGTAGATCATGCTCAGAAACCATCTTGGGTTTAAAACTGCACAGAGAAAGAGTCCTTCATCAAACTGTGGCTCCAAATATGTGCAAGTTTATAGCAGCCCTGACCACATAAAGTAGATGACATTAAGGGTGGTCTTTTTTTGTGGTAAGAACACTTTATATTTTTCTAGCAATTTTGTTTTGCTTTATCACTTTTTTAAGCTGAAGCTGTTTTTCAGGCTGAAGGTGAGAGTCAGTCATTAGAGAAATGAACTTTATCCAGAATCTGGAAATCAGATTTCTTTGGATTTTATTGTTCAAACTCGACACGTGAACTTTCGATTTTAGTAAGAGACAAGGAAGGAATGTGAAGCACTGATACACGAAGTTTTTTGCTACTGAATTTGCAGACACCTGGTCATGTCTGTGGAATATAACCTGTTCAGCCATACAGTGCATCTACAGCAAGGCCGATGTCACATCAGCTGCGTGTGTATTGCACTAATGAGTTGAGTTGCTCAGGGTCGGACTGTGAGACATAAATTCTCTGTACATTAAATAAATACATTGTACATGAATAAATATCTGCCTGCTGATGTTAAGTAGTGAATGAATTCCTTATTTCACTTTTCTCAGCACACAGATTTTCCTTTAGTTATTAAACTGTCTCTATCTCAACACGCAGCTTTTCTTACTTTTACCCGCCTGATTCTCTCTCCCATCTCAATGGGATGGGGAAGCTGAGCAAGCAGCTGTGTAGTACTGAGCTGCCTGTGGGGGTTAACCCAAAATCACAGTTAGTGAAACCATGACAACAGCAGCATTGAATAGGAACAGCACCGTGGGTGACTTAAAATATTACTTTATTTTTGAGATTAGAGTAATCAATTTTGAGTAGAAAACAAATTGTATTATATATCCACTTCAAAATTATATATTTGATATAATTAGATATGTAGGGAATGGTGTTAGTAGGGTTGTTTGGATGAAACGACCACAGTTTGTATTTCTGCAAATGTTGAAACAATAAACCTTTCCTTGGTGGCATCATGCTGTCATAAGGCTGAGTGAGAAAATTAAGACCTGGAGTGCAGAGACACCTCTGATTGCACAATGCTTATCTAGAAATGCAAAAGCTAAGGACAAAAATGGAAAAAAAATGGAAAAAAAAAGACAGGGCTCAACTCTAGGAGGAACCGCTTCTCACTGGAAAAGATTTGAAACTTGCCATAAAAGTCTGGTGAAGCAGATAAAAGCCTACCTGGGACTTTAACTTTCTCATCTCCAGGGAAGCTTATGTTTTTTCAAGAATATAAAGGATTTATTGGGCAACAGTATGTGACAGAAGAAGGTGCTTAGCAGACTGGCAACCTATACCGTACACTTGTGAAGAAAGAGCTTTTCCACACTCAGGGCTTCCTTTGAGTTATCAAAGATATTACTCAATGAGCATCTATGTCCTGACCTCAAAGGTGGAGATATTTGTGTTCTTTTGTGTTCTGCCATTAACAACTCTAGTCTGTGCAAAGTCTTGTCGAAAGACATTTGAAACAAGGTGGCTGTTGAACATATTTTCAACCTAGCAATCATATCGAAAGACTTAACAAAGCTTGTCTGCACATGGGTGTTAGTATACAGCATTCAGGACTGTGATTTACAGCACTAGCTACTTGATACTATTTCCACACATTGACACTGATAATGAGCATTAGTTACTCACAAACTTACATAAAGTTTCCCTGCCCTGGGTGTATAAGCCAGCAGCTGGAGGCAGACAGCTCTGCCTCTGCTGTTTTCAAAGCAGAGGAACAAAGTAATAGAGAAACTTAAGTTGAAAGGCTCATCTCTGGATGCAGTGGTCAGGTTTATTTTAGTTTTTCTACTTAATGCAACAGATTAGTAAACTACATTCCATCTAGACATGAGCTAATACCCTGCGGCCTTAGTACTCTAGGTATCCCTTGCTTGGATCAGTTCTCTAATTCATGTTATGATATTTGTCTGCCTTCAATATACATTCAGAGTATGCAGGCTAGGAACTAGTAATGGTTTGGCTAGAGAAACTATAAACTCACAACCTAACTAGTTGAAATTAATTTCATATAAATCCTAAGAGGATTACCGTGTCACATTTGGAGATGTAAGCTATACAAATCTTTTTTCTTTTCTCTTTAGTAGGGGTTGGTTTAGAAAATTAGTGAAGTATTTGTATGATCATTAAGCCATTAAAAGCACTGCTTTCCCTATCAGTGATCCTTGTAAGAAAGACAAATTTTTTTCATTTTATTGTGAACCAATTATAGTATCTTCCATAGAAACCACAAAAGAAAGGAGCTATACAGTCTTATTTAATTATATACACACTATTACATTTTTATTAAGACAGAATTACGTCAAAATGATAACTATTATTTCTACTGTGTCTACATAAAAGGAAAATTCAATATAGTACTAAAGGTTGGGCAGTAATAGGACAGCATTAGAGAACTCTAAAGCAAAAGCTGTATCTTTTAGATCTTTTTCAAGATTATTTTTGTCTTATTCAATTGCATTTCACATGTGCCTTTTGTAATGTGCATTCAAAGAGGTCAATCCATTGGTTTTAGAGGAGAAAATGAGTGATTCCCATGTTAACTTCTATAACAGGCTGGTAATTGAACCATCACAGTGTGTGTGCTTTGTTTCACAGGCAAAGATATTGTGAAGTCCTGAGTCAGCAGTATCTTTATTGATGTAGATATAGGGGTTATACAACCTTACAGTGAAGGCTTGACAATCCAGAATCAGTCTTCCTAGGGCCCCAGCACGCTCACTGGTAATTGTTGTGATCACTGTGATCACTCTTTAGGAGCTACAACTCCTTTTGCCACTGGCAAGTACTTTCAAAGATGCTGCTAAGCATGGCTTTCTTGCAAAACAGATGTATAGTATCTCACAAGGGGCCATACTGTGCCCAGAAATTATGCAGATGTATGTACAGAGAAAGAGGAATCAACTTTTTCTCTTCATCCAGAGCCTGTGAGGCTTGCACAAGGACATTGCCTAATTGTAGCCTTTGGACTTGGTGGACCACAGGGATTTCTCCTTTGCTACAATTCTAGAATTGTAAGACTGCCCCAAAAGGGAAGTGGGAGAAGAAGAATGTTTCTTGTAAGCCATCTATGTCTATTTGAAATATGTAGAGGAGAGAACATAGGTGATGCACTTTGGAGATCAATTACCCAAGCAGCATTCAAGTGCCTTAGCTTTATGGTTAAATACAATTAAGAAGGTACCTTGTATGCAAATTATCAAAACACACTTGATTTACTCATTTGCCCTTGAGGTATTGCTGAGAAAAACCCTAAGTTAATAGTAATTACCTCTAGAAACAAACTAAGCAATGTCTCAACTTATTTCCAAGGGCAAATTCCCTCCATCAGTTTCTGAACTGTGAAGTCTTTAAGCTTAGTCATTAACATGTAATTTAGATATTGATTATGAGCCCTTTAATTCAGGTCATGAAGTGTCTCATCAAAATCTACTTATGAAGTCTCGCACTTCCTTCTGAAATTGAAATGTTCTGGACCTCACTATACAGACATAGGAATACCCTTTTTTTGTGTATACTTTTAAATAATTCCTCTAAAAATTGTTAACTTGTGCTTTAAACTTGAACACAACAAATAATTCAATGAAATGTTTCAAAAGCCATTAAAATAAACTCAATTCCTATTCAGGCATTATGTCAAATACATTCATAATAAGGAATACTAAGTTCTGGCCTTCCTGTTTTGTTTTGTAGATACCAATTCTATAATTTTTTAAACTTCTTTTTTCTGTACACGACTACTTCTGAACTAGATGGTTATAGTTGTATTCTTCATTCAGGATTACTCTGATGTAGCAATAAATAGCTGCCAAAAATATTCCTGTTAATTTCACAGGGTTTAAAACCTATTATAACCACTAGCAAGCTATTTTTATGTGCCTGGAAGATCCAACGTTAAATCAGACAAACCTATTAATGAAACATCTTTTTCTGGATATTAGGACTTAAGACCACCTGACGTTTTAGATTTGGCCACAGAATTTTGACTTTGCTAATTTGTTGCATTAGTTCTTATCTCAGCAAAATATAGTGCATTCTATTCATAGAATTAACCTTTATTCTTTGAGAATATATGTAAGTAAGCTTAAGATTGTTTTGCATGAACTACAATTGAAATAAACCCACATAATTTTCTTACAGTTGCCAAATATTTGCAGATATTCTTTCGTAGTACTACCTGTATTGGTATTATAGGATAGTAGAAAGTAAGATACCCAGTCAAAGTTTTATTACCTATAAAAAAATAAGGGAAAAAAAGAAAAAAAAAAGTAATTGGATCAATTCTTACATTTTAACACATAATGAAAACCAGAGGCAAAAGAACAGCAGACAGTTTATTTGTCTAAGGAAGAAGGACAAAAGTTAATATACAGCCTTTAAACCAAAGTTTTAGACAGTTTTGACTAATTACCATTGGTTAGTTTGGCATGTTGTTGTGGAGCACATAACATGGTGGATTAGGTGGCAGCCAGGCATTGCTGATGCCAGCCTCCTTGAGGGAGAAGAGACTGCACTGTAGTACAGCCACTCTTGATCTGTTAAGTATTTCTAGGCTCTCAAATAACAGCATGAAGTTCTTTTTCAAAGGATTTTGCCCTTTTACATACATTTGGTTCTTCTGATGAAAATAGTATTTTGTGCTCTAGAATGTGCATAAGGAGTAGGAACAACCATATCACTGGACTACAGAATATGTGTGCTGAAATCCCATCTACTGGTTATCTGTTTGGTCCCTTGATGAAGGATAAAAGTGACTTGCTCTTGTTGTGACAGAAGCAGAACTATATTATACTGCATTGGCTATTGCTGCTCAGATTTTGTCCTCACCACATCAACTTAATTTATATACCATTTGAGTTGATTATACTACATGAATTAAGTAGCTTTGTTTGCCATAATCCTTTACTCAGACGTCTGATTGTAGAGTTCAACACTCAAAGAAGTAGATGCATATTATTAGCATCTACTAATGAAACTAATTATCAGCATCTACCCTGAAACACACTAGTGAATGCAGATGCAGTTTTGCTTTGTAGTTCTGATACTTAATATTCATAGAGATATTTTTCACTTGTTTTAAAGGCCAGAAGGGAGCATTATGTTATCTACTGTGACCTTATGTATATCTGCCATTGCATATCAGCCCGTTGATGCCAACAGTTTATTTTATAAAAGGACATTTGGTCTTGTACCACAAATCAACATTTAGATTCTGTCTTTTTCCATCAGTTTGAGTCAGTGCACAAACATCCTTCTTTTTAAAAATTCATGTCCTCTTTCTACCTTGACTGTGTCTGGATTCTAGTTATTATGGCTTATTAAACCTTTCCTTTGCTGAAGTAGAAAGATCTTTAATGCCAGGTATCTGCTCCTCAAGGAAATACTTATGCATTGTGTCAAGCCACCCTTCAATCTTCTTTTTGACATGCTAAACAGATTAAGTTTTTAAGTCTCTTCCTCCAAGGCATTTTCTCAGCACTCAGTGATTTTTGATTCTTTTCTCTGCCTTCTCCAATTTGTTAAACATGAACAGCAGTAGAATATGCAGTATTCCAACAATGCTGTCAGCCACATCACCCTGAGAGATTAAGTTCCCACTTCTTTGTTTACCACCAAGGATCAGGTTACACTGAGGTTACTGTGAATTGGTTTTCTCTTCTAAAACCTTTTCAGGTTTCCCCTATCCATGAACAAGGACTGAATTTATTTTTTATAGATTATAAAACATTATTTTCTTGAATATCTTAAGCTTGCTATGTGATCTAAGTGACTCAACAAGATGTGTGATAGTGACAAAACAGTGATAGTGACAAAACAGTTATAGTGATAGTGACAAAACAGTGATAGTGACAAAACAGTTATAGTGATAGTGACAAAACAGTTATAGTGACAAAACAGTTATAGTGATAGTAACAAAACAGTCTCCAAGTTTTCTCGGCAATATGTCTAAGGCATTTTTTGTGCTAGAACAGTAATAAAAATGTTCAATAGTAACACTCAGCAGCTCTCAGCAGAGCACCACCAGAAGCACCCTGATTTGATGACTATGAACAAATATTCTGATATTATATGTAGCTGTTCTAGATCTACTTTGTTAAAGTTACTTAGTATTAAATTGTTAAACATGTAGTTGTGTGGGAAAAAAAACTGTCAAAAGACCAAATTTATTAGCTTTACAGTTACCGTTATCCACCTAAGGTAATTAAGAAGCCAAGTCTTCAGCTTTCTCTTAAATAATGACTGTTTTCTGGTGTTGCTGATATCATGTTCTGTGACTTGTGGTAGGGCATTACAACTGTAGCAGATAGATCATAGTTAAATAAAAACAGGTGATTTTGATATTGGAGGCTTAATTGCCGTCAACCTGAAATTGCTTTCCCAGAATCTTAGCAGACTGTCAGTAAAGCCTACAAGATTAGGATGCTTAGATGCCACAGAACTGCCATAAAGACTGTTGCAGTAACTTCACGTGTTCCACAGGAAATTCCATGTAATTTCTTTTGACTTAAAGATTATATTTTTATATGTTAAATGTAGTGCTACTGTTCAAAAGTTGTAGATATTATTCTGTGTTTTAGTAGTAATAAGTACAGAATTCTAAGTAAAATACGTGAGCACATGTCTTGAAGGTTAGTTATCTATAGCAGGAGAGGGAAGATAGGTTGGCCAACAGAACCATCTCCACCTTAACCTGCACCACTCAGGTGTGACACCATCACAAATACACATACACTCTTCATTTTAAGGCAGGCATAATAATGATATGACTTCAAGAATGAATGGTTTGAGACTGACTTACTCAAAAGTGAAATAATGTGCAATATGCATGCATAGATATTATGTCAGCATAATTAAATTAGAAAATGTAATTAATCTAGCATCTCAAGTAAATTTGGGTGGATAATTTTAATTTACACCTGTCCAATTATAATGTAATAACAGCCTACTAAATAGGGATGGTAAACTATTTGCCCTTTGCACTGGTTTAAAGGTCTTTACAAGGTGCTGTCAGTAGAGAGCTAGGTGCACAGGTTTACTTCAATATTCTTTCATACTGCTGCTAATTCATCTGTGCCAGGTATGACTTATTGAAATGTTTGTGAGGAGCCAATGTTTCAGAGCGAGTTTAGTCCAGATCATCAGGGATGTATACAGGAACTCTAAAGAATGTGATGCAGCATGGTGCTCTACTTGCATTGTCTGCAATCTAAAGACAAGACTGAGATGTCGACCTTGGAATTTAAATACTTAAAATGTTTAAAATTTTATGTGTCTTTAATTACACACATCAAGTAAGTCAACTTCTCATACAGCTAAGGAGAAAATGGTTGGTTTAGACAAAAAAGAATATATATAATGTTTCATATGTATCCACTATGGGAGGGACAGGCTGGGCTGGAACAAATTAGGATATTCATAATTTTATTATGTTTTTTCTATAGTCACAGCTTTGCAAAGAGAAGGCTTCTCAATTCATTTACTAGTGCATGGAGGTATTTCTTCCAATCCTTAACTTTCTAAGGGATTGCAGTTTTATTGTCAGTTGGGAAAGAACCTGAAGTTCATTGCAATTATCTTTCAGATCCCTTATGTGTTATAACTTCCCAACTACTTCCAGAACAGAAACCATGTAATTACTCACAGTTAAAACTTTAAAAAGCAGGTCAAACCTGTATCTTAAAAGAAAAACAGAGCAGATAAGAGTACGAGAATTAGGTTGGGTGTGTCGGATACTCTCAAAACCAAGCAATACCAAGCTTCTCAGGAGGGTGTCTGTTACCCAATCTACAGAACAGAGGTAATGAAAAAGCCAATGTTCCCTCCCATTGAAGTAGAACATGGAGTTGAAGCATTCAGCTTACAAGAAAAACCTTGATAATGATTTCAGGCTTTCTCAGTATTTTCAAACTTGCCATGCAGATAGATAGAATATCTCAGCAAGTTGTCCTCGGGATTTTTTAAGTGAGGTATAATTATAACATAAACATATGAAAATAAAACTGAAAATTGTCAAATAACCAATGCAGTTCTGCTATTCTGCGGACACAATAAACTTTGGATGTCAATTTCCACATTTCAGGAAAACTTTTAGTTGCACTAGTACAATTTCCAGAATTTCCTAGGACATTGCTGCTTTAACATTTAACTTATATAATCTATTATTTGTATAGACCTTCTAACTTCTTGTTCTTAGTGCCTCTCAACACTACATCCTTCTTTTGACTGATGGGTCATTCACATTTGTATACATATAAGTATGTGTGTTGGGAAAAGAAGTAGTATCAGCCAAGTAGCCAAAATCTCTGCCTCACTGTCCTCATGTTTTATAAAGCAAACACATTTTACCCATGTACAATGGGACTCCAACTATTTATGGACAGAAGCATGCATGAAACTCACCTGCTGAATAACATGGGTGAGGTTTTGAAATTAAATTAAAGTACCTTGCTTTAAAAAGCAGCCTTGATTTGCACCTGGTTGGACGTAGTAGGTCTGGTGTGAAGCATATGTTCAGGCCTGTGCTTAGAAATATAGTGCCTAACTAACTAACTAACTGCAGGAACAGTTTAGTAGTTTCACTCTGAATGTTTTCCTTCATAGTTATTCTTGTTCTTATCTTTTTTTATGTTATATTTTTTGTTCATAATGATAAACTAGTAAGCTCTTCTGAAAGATAATCCCCAGTTAGCTTTGCAGCTTCTATACTAACCTCTCGATAGTTTTGCTGCTTGTATTCCTGGAGCTGATTTGCATTTCCTAATCCAGAGCTGAATCTCTTTGCTCTGGGTACTTATGTTTTTATGGATATGTATTAAATAGTTAGCTGAAAGATCCTCCCCACAGAACTTTACATATATTGAAGACATTTTATATAAATTGATGTTTAAATGGCTTTCAAGTCAAGTATGATTTTTTCTGATTTATCTTTCCATCTGAGAACAGACAACCCATATATTTATGACACAAAACAGTAAGGTAAGTAGGGTGGGACCAAAGCAGTAAGGTAAGTAGGATGAGAATCTCTCTTTACCTGGGATCCTCTGAAGGCACAGATCTGCTATCTTTATTGCACTAGAGACATTCATGCACCCAGAAAAAAAGGATGTGACCATTGCACTTGACCCCACAGATTGTGTGGTTGCAAACAGACAGTAACAAACGGAAGCAGCTCTATCTTGTGCAGCTAAACCAGGAGTGCCCAAGATGTCAAGGATTTCCAACTCCTATGTGTCACATGCCAATGACCATAACAACAGAAGTTCTGTTGTATTAGAAATGCTACAAAGACTGTATAAAGTCTTAGAAGTCAGGTAAAGTTTATTTTTACAAATGTGTATTTTGTTTCTGAGAATCCTGGTAACATTAACTCCCAGTCATTTACTCCACAAGATAAATTACACACATTTTTATCACAGTATATTTAACATAGGTCCATAACATATAAGAATGGTTGAACTCAGAGTATATAGCCTGATTTGATCTTGAAGAGTGAGCAGTAGTAGATGACCAGGAAAAATATAAAAATGGAGTACAAAGGGTATTTTTATCTTCTTTGAGATTGACATACTCTAATTTGAGTTAATTGTTAGAAGAAATGGTCATTGTCTACCTTTTCTATAACTGTCCTGGTCAAGAATCCCAATTCTCTGTATGGAAGTTGTTTCATGCTTTTGATCATTCTGGTTGCTTTTCTGTTGAACATTTTTAAGCTCATTTTTGGAGCACCTCTTCAGTACTGAATTTTTCATTTCTAGGTTAGTACACTCTCCAAAATGAGCAGGGAATCAAACTGTTGTCAAGCTTTTGTAACCAAATATGAAAAATCTCCCTTATACCACAGTTCTTAGTTTTACCTATATTGAGGATTTACCAGTTTTTAACACAGCATTGTTGCTAAGTCACATTTAATTTCAAACAAGAGCTATGACTCAACCACTCCATATTCTCATTTGTAAATGTATGTAATGAATGATTCACAGATACTTATTAAAAAACAAATTTCAATAAATTCAGTCAGAGAAGATATTACTTTCACCAACTGGCTTCCAAAAAATACATATTTACAAAAAAGTAACATTGTATTGGGCTTGCAGGGCACGGTTTTGGTAACATGGGGCATGGGGGGTGTAAGGCCCCAAAAAGGTTGCTCCATGACACTCAAAAGAGCTTACAGTTTTTCACATACTTTGAGTTAGATGCGTGGGAGAAATACCAACAAGATATTCTCAAGAGGTCAAAAAATCACAAAACTTTACTGCACTTCAGAAAATCAGAGAACTTTGGCAAAAGTTTAGAGCAGCATTCAATCCACATAAAACACTCCATGAAGCATTAACTTAGCCCACTTAGCCCATGTCACACTAGAGGGAAGAGGCAGAGAATTCAGGAGTGAAGTTGAGCCCAGGAAGAAGGGAGGGGTGGTGGGGAGGTATTTTTAAGATTTGGTTTTATTTCTCACTACCGTACTCTAATTTGATTGATAAGAAATTGAATTTCCCTTAGTCTGTTTTGCCTATGACGGTAACTGGTGACTGATCTCTTCCTGCCCTATCTTGACCCATGAGCCATTTGCTGTAGCTGGGGAGCAGAATGACAATGGCTTTGATGGGCACCTGGCGTTCAGCTAAGGGCAACCCACCACAATTTTAAAATGTTTTACATTTGCAGTCTGGATATGTTCTTACACTACAATCTTGATTTGGCTCTCATAAGTGTCTTTTCAAAGAAAATTGACCAAAAAGGTCAACAAACACTAACATACCTCATGATACTTGAGGTAGTAACAGCACAGTAACATAGAAAGCAGATTGTTTATTGGAATAGCTATAAATTGCACTTTTTATATTTCTGCATGTACTAGAAAATATCGTGCTGAGGGATAATATAATTTGTGATTCATTAGAGTGCTGGGATTAATTTTTCAAGAGATTCTATCCTTTTCGTGCTTATAACCCTAAACTGTGATTAAGCCATCATATTAATACAGAGCTAAAGAACAGTTGCATTTCATATTTTTGGATACCCCCTAACTGGGAGAGAAGATTCAATCTAAGATTCCCATTAAAGCACTTAATAGAGAATGCAAATTTTTTCATTTGCTGTGATAATGTTAAAACAAGCATGATATCCCAGTTACCTTAAGTTCAGTCAGGAAACGAAGAATTAGTTTATTGTTTAAAAATTAAGCTATCGCTGGCTCCGGGGGCCTGCTTGAGGCCACTCAGCGATAGTCTGGGAGTGACGCTGGTGAAGCAGGGGCTGAAGTGAGATCGCAGTGACCCCAGACACGGGCTTCTTTCAGCAGCTCTTTTAGTTGCTGGCTCCTCTGGAGGTGAGAGACCCCCAAGCCGATGTTGCAGGTGCAGGCGAAGATAAAGGCTCGAGAGAAGGGCCTTGGTGTGAAGTTCAGCTCTTTATTCCTGGGGAAAGCAGCAGGGAAGGCAGGAGAGTGTCCAGGGATCCAGGAGAGGCAGCACGAGGATCGGGAAGAGCTGAACACATCCAGGAACCAAAGGCAAAGGAGTGGAGTGCAAGGGGATACTTACAGGGATA
>VZRZ01005076.1:178118-189142 GCA_013398175.1 Climacteris rufus | reverse complement strand
CCAGAGAGTATGGCTTAGGCAGTGCCAGGCTCAGGCTGGTCACACCAGTATTGGGTTTCTGGGGTTGTGGTTTCTGTTACACACACTGCCACATTAAGCTTCTGTCCTTTCTTACATAGCAAAAGGTTATTGCAATATTATTCTGCAATGCTGTATTTTTGTTGATTGTTTCACAGTGTGTAAGGGCACATTCATCTGCTGACATGAGACTCATTGTTCATCTTTTAATTGTTAAATTGTTAAGGAATGATGTATACCTGCTTGTAAGAATAGTGTTTGTATTTTACTAATTCCAGTCTGTTTCTAAAACCTTAGATGTCAGCATTGGTTAGAAGCCTGTGAACATTTAAATAATAATGTCTTTTGGGGGGTTTAATCCCAACACACCTTTTTTTTTTTTTTTTGCAGCTAGAATTTTCTTTTTATACTCTTTTTATATGTAGTTTAGACACTACATATTTATGCAAATCATAATCTAATGTCTATATATGCAGAAATAAAGGATATGATTTTATTGGTACAGGCACATGTTCTCATCCATATTTGTTTCATCCAGGGACTTTTATCTATTGATACCAAACAATCACAGTGTAAATGGTAAATATGGAACACATAGTTTCATCTGTGCTAATTTTATCATGAAGAGAAATCTCTAGAATTTAAGCATATTGATTGTCTAGGACTGGTGATCACACACAGATCAGCTCAAGTCTTTCTATTGTACTGCTCTCTAAAGTACCTGAAAGATAATGGTGATGAGGCAGATGTCAGCCTCTTCTCCAAAGTACAAGCTGTAGCTCAACAGGAAATTACCTCAAGCTGTGCCAGTGGAGGTGTAGATTCAATATTAGGCAAAATTTCTTCCCTGAAATGGTTCTCAACCACTGGAACAGGCTACCCAGGGAAGTGCTTGAGTTGTTGTCCCTGGAGTTATTTAAAAGATTTGTAGATGTGGCACTTAGGGACATGGTTTAGTGGTGCACTTAGTAGTACTAGGTTCATGGTTGTACTCTATGATTGTAAATATCTTTTCCAACCTAAAAGGTTCTATAATTCTGTAATTATTTGATTGACTGAGTTTTAAGAAATGAAGGAACGGAAATTGTTCCTTCCTGCTGTTCCATTTGTTCTAGATCATCTGAATACAGTTTGCTTTATCACTGATTCTGTCCTCCAGATTCTGCCTCTTAATAGTACATATTAATTTAAATTGCTTGGCAAGAAACTTCTAAGCAGTACTAGTGAACAAACATATCTAAGAAGTTTTGTAGAGCAAGGCAAATTGCAGGAAATTATGACTACAAACTGAGTGAAACAAAACAAATCTGACATCTCTTGCATGATCAACATTTTTTACTTATTTCTGATTACACTTGTGTCAAGAACAATCTGTTTTGACATAATATTTCAGACAGTTTTTATTAATAAAATAAAGCAAGTAATCGTTCTTTCCATAGATGTCCTTGAGCTGAAAGACATAATTTCAGCTTTACTGTTGAGTTTTTCTCAAGGAGCAGATTTTTGCAGTGTCTGCATATTAAGAGCTTTGAAAAGAAAACTTAAAATATCCACTAACGGAACAACAAAAACAAAACTCAAGGAAACCCATTGTATTATAGTATTACATAGATTATAAATGTAAAGAATAGTCCTGAAAACATGGTTTCAAATATCTGGAAGAGGCCACTGAATTTCACTTGTTCAGTCTGGAAATAAGCTGTAACGTTGGACTAGAATATATATGTAAGAATGGCATTCAGTCTCGATTTCAAGTGATTGGGAATATCTAAAGTGGCCTTTGAAGCGCACACTGATAGTATTGTGGATATTTTGCACTTTACTTGGAACTAATCTAACTTCATGTTTCTACTCATTGATCCTTGTTAATGTCTTTTTCATTTATGTTAAAGAGCTATTGTCAAACTATTTTCTCTACATGTATACCTGTTGACTCTAATCATGTTATGTTGTACTCATTTTTGCAATTAAATAGTTTGAACTTCCTCAGTCTTTACTGTAAGATTAGCTAGAACTCACATTAATCTCTTAAATAATTAACTTTTCTACATTATTCTGGTTTTAACTGCATTTCATGAAATGAAGGTACTATATGTAGATAAAATGGTCCAGTATGGTCTCACTAGTTGCTATAGAGAACGAGTAGTACTCTTCTAATTCAATTTTATATCTCTGCTTATGCATAAAAGAATGGTGTTAGAGAACCACCGCATGGCTACTGCATGGCAGTGAGAAGTCATATTATATGGGTTACTAACATAACCCTTAGGTGACATGTAATTGCTGTTTTTCCATCCTGTAACTGTTCTCTAAAATTATTTTCTTTAATTATTTCTCTTTGATTTTCATTTTCTGTTATTAGAATGTGGTACCCAAGTTTAATAAATTAATAAATTATAAAATAAATTATATTATTTTAATGAGAGGATACTGAACGGATCTGCAAAAAGACAAGGATTTTCTCCCATGCTGTGAAGCTCATTCTATTAGTGGCAGCAGTCGTAATGAAGCTCCCGAAACTAAGAACCCATTAAATATCACACCTGGCAAACTTTGCTTATCATGCAAGTATTTGAATTCTGCTTTGGCAATGGTCTTACCATAATAGCGTGAGGTATTGTGTCACAGCACCATAGGTAACAGCTGAATCATGATGTAGGGTATATGTGTGATGTTTATAATAAGCTGTTTGAGATGGATGGTTTAGGGTTTCCTACAAGAGGTTAGAAAGTATATTATAGCTGAACAGGGAAAGGGTGAGGTGGCAGGTGGCCTTTGCCTGCTAATTGTGAGGGAGGTGGTTTATAACTAGCAACGGTGATCTTTGAAACTCTCAATATAAACAGTTTATGGAGGAGTGTTAGTCCTCATGTTAAGCAGGGTTTATCTTAGGAAGTTCAGAAAATGAACTTGCAGGTTCACAGTTTCTATGGGTACTATAATTTTGATTTCTTAAGCTATCACCCCAAGCCATATTAAGGAAACAGAAGGATTGTGAAAAAGTTTTCCATCGGTCCCAGGCCTTCACAGAGTAGCAGAGGATGTGAAGGGAAGGGAGATTGTTCTTATTGCCTTAAGGCTTCTGATACCTTATTCCCTCTTTTTTCTCTAATACAGCTGTATAGGTAGGCTTTCAGAATATGCAAATTAAATGTTGACAATGTATCTATATGTAGAGGAGAAGGCTGATGTATGGTAACTTGCAGAATTAGCTCAGTGGAGAAAATCTCTTTCTTAATATGACTATTTAATAGTTTGCATCATTCAAAGAACACTAAAATTATTTCAGAATGATAAAAATGCTGGTGGGAGGCATTCATAGCTTGTAAACTGAGCTGCCATCCCAACAGTATAATTTACTAATCTTCCCATTTGGAGAATCTCTCCTGATGACTTTCAAGAGGCTGACTAAATCCTGTCTCCAGTGGAATTGATGAGGGATTATTTTTAGGAAATAAATAGTTATAAGCAAAAACCTCTCTGATATTAACTATAAACTAGCACCAATGTTATGAAATATGTGATCTTTCAGGAACATTAGTATTAAAAGTAATAATAGTTTAGGAGGCTATGAAATTCTGTGTCATTTTCTATCCACAATAAGTTAAAATTGCTTTCTGTGAGGAATAAATATCTACAGGGATGCACAAGAAGTCATTAAGAAAATGATAATATTTTACTCTGATTATTATAGATCATTAAAATGTTTCCATTACCTTCACTTAATATCAAATGTTTAAAATTATCCTCATATGCTTGATGAATAGCATAATTTACATATTTATGTTGTTGCTTACTGTAATAAGTAAAATATTTAAGATAGCTAACTTACAAAATCCTTTTCCTCTGAAAATGTCATATGCAAAAAGCTTCAATATGTGTGACTATTTTTGTTATGCTGGAGAAGCACACTTTCGGTAACCATGTTTGGTATTGGTCTTACTAGAACCCTTGGACTTTTCTAGATCATGGGGAGACCTGTTGAAAGTCAGGACTTAATGTTTGAACTAAACGTATTTTTTGTTTAAAACAATAAACAGCACAGAGGAGTTTTTTACACAGCAGAGTCTTCTGTTTCTTCCTTGAAGAACTTTGTTTTTTTCCCTAGGATCTTCAAAAAGCTCATACATTGCCCATCCATCCATGGTTTTGCCATCTTTCACAAACTGAGTCTAGGGCCCTTTATCATATTTTAATTCATTGCACACTCTCTATAGTAAATTTCACCTTTTATATTCACATAAAAAAATTCTGAAAGTGATGAATACTTAAAAGGGGCAATTAAAATTTTGTGTGCTATCAGCATTCACCTAAGAGTATGCTTGGGTGAATGAATGTTAATGCTCTCTTAATATCATTCCTTAAGAGATTATTTAGAATTTAAGTGATGCTATTGCAGTTGACTAACTCTTTAATGGCTTATTTAAAGAGACTAACTGTTGTTTTGCTTTATTTCCATTTTATATTCTTGTCACTTTTAGTAATTAAAAATAGTTTTGACAATCCACAGTAAACTAAACAATATTCAGAAATCCTTAAATTATGTTCTTTTGACTAATAAAATATTAATTTGTTCTTCCATGAGAAGTACACAATATGAACTGATGTTTTACAAAAATATTTAGTATCTTCATTTAAAGAGCATTTCAATACTATATAGTAATTATTACTAGAACAGGTCAAACCTTATTCTGTACAATAAAGAGACTCATTATTGATGCAGAAATTATTTATGTTTGTCTTAACTTTCCTAGAAAAGAAATAACTAACATTTTCTAAGGGGTTTTTATTTAAACCTTTCCACAGGGAGACATGTAACAGAGTGTTACTGAAATAAACACGTGTGCTTCTTGACTTGCAATTTTTTTCATACTCCTCTCTTTTTGTTTACCAATGAAATATATGCACCCAAGACTACTAAGTATTTTATATATCCTGAATTTTGATGATCCTCAAGGAAGTAAAAAATGACCTGCACCACAACCCTAAATTAGCATCCACATGACAGTAATCAAGACAAAGATTGAAATGGGGATGATAATTTTTAGTTCTATAAATGTTGTAGAGGTTTTGTGCACTTTGTCCTCCAGTATATTCCTGTATTCCTCATAGGTACTATACCAACTATGCATTTATCATTGCATTTCCAGAAATAAAAATCTAGACTCTCTGTGGCAAGATCAAGCTCCTACTCCTGGCAACCATTAAGAAATGCAAGGTTCAGGGTTTTCAGGGAAATAATTGTAGTAACTGCACTTCAAAATGCAGGCTGCTTTTCATTCATTCATTCAGTCGAAGTATTACATTTATTAATTATATTTCTATGAATGGTATTAATTTGTTTCATCTTCCACTAACCAAGAGTTCAATGTCTACTCTGAAAAAAACTGTCTATATTGTCAGCTATAATAAGTGATCTCAAAGAGTGATTCCTCTGATTCCCCAAAAATTTTTCAAACAAGCTGGCATCCTTGAGTAGTGTAGAAAAAATTAAGTCAGAGTTAGGTGACATGAATCCACAATATGCAAATATCTTAAAGAAAAAATATATAAATTTAAAATTAATTGGAAAATTGTATATACTTGTAGTTATTACAGAGTAATAATAGCTGTATTAATTATTTGCAAATGATTTTGCTATTAATCAGGGAACCGAAACATTTTTCTAAATGCTTTAATTTTCACTTTACCAAGTCAAGCTTTCCACGATCCAATAATATTGATGTATGTCTGTAATTTTCTTTAAGGTTAAAAATATTTCTGTGATATTATAGATGACATACTGCTTACAGACATAGTAACTTTTAGGATAAGTGTAGCCAAAACTACCAAACTGAAACAAGGTTTGTAACAACGCTAAGACACTAGTATAAACCAAAATCCACCAAAAATACAACTATCAAGCCAAAGATCTGATTATATATTTATTCATAATAATACACATTTGTCCTAAATTACTCTTTAGGTGAAGATACACAGAGAGAAAAAGAGAGATGCACTGCATTGATACTTTCTCATTAGATGAAAGATCTGGATGCTTAAAATTTTTTATTTCATGTACTAATTTATCAGCACTTCTTAACAAGGATCAGGATCCCTAACCAGAGCTATTTTTGTTTTAACCATATAGGGGCAAAATTAGGCAAATCAGTAATGTAATCTGAACTTTGGCTCTGATCTCAAACGTAAGAACATGCATTACTGATCTAGATTTACATACACATATATATAAGTTTAAATCTTTAAATATAATAGATATACTAAGAAAATTTTTTATTATGCTGACTGTTGTTTTAGTTTCCCTGAATATATGGATTATTCTAGTCTGTGTATCTGTCTATCCAAGATAACATGTAATACATTCATAATACAATGAAATTAATTTATGAACAAAGAAAAAGAAAAATTTATAAATGAAAAGAAAATTTTAAATATATGGTGGGTTGGTGTAGGTGTAAATTATTTCATGTTGAATATTCAGTTCCAAATATTCATTCTTTGTGTAATATTTCTTGGAATATTTGTTTAAGTCAGTGAAATAGGATGACAGAAATATTTAAATCTATAGAATTGTATCATAAACAAGCAGTTTACTAAAAGTAAATGTAATGAAAAATACCCAAGTTAAGTTGGTATGAGATACTGTAGTCAATCTGGTTTCATAGAACTTATCTTTTATATGAGGGGTATAAAGCATGCGAATAAAATTTATTTGCATAAACAAACACATGTGCTTTGGTGAAAGTACAATAGCTGTATTCCCAAGGAAGGGATGAGTGTCTTGTTCAGGAACAAAAGATTATGGAAAAAAATTGTTAGTCTGGTTTCAATTTAGTATGGTATTTTTCAGTATTGCCAGCCTGGGCAACTGTTCCCTTTCTTTTGGTTCTTTTTTCCCCTTTTTTCTTTTTTTTTTCCTTTTTTTTTCCTTCCTTCCCCCCTCCCCAATAAAGGAGCTGTGAAATAGGTCACTCTGTAAACTGCTAAGTTTGGATGGCTGATAGGTAGCTAGGCAGTCTTATCTCCTTTACTGAGAGTAAACAATGTCCAGCACAGTAATCAGCAACTGCTACACTACTGCCAACAATACGCCATGAGCAGGTTTTTTTTCCAATGGCAAGTGTCAGGATCTGTGCAACGCCAAAACCCCAAAGCCTCAGTATCTTGAAAAGCACATCCGTGAGACATAATAGTCCTATTAACGGCAGCAATTGATTAATGGCAACTTGCCTCTCTGGGTGGTAGCTTCTCCCAGCAACTCTTAAGTTTTGTTTTGCACGCTTCATCTTCAAAAGCAGAAAGAAAAAATATAACTCAGTACGCCACCCTTCAGACCTGACTTCAGTGTGATGTGGCTCCTCCGGTAGAGGGAGATCAATGGGGCATGAATGAAAAAGGGCTCTCTGAAGGCTGATGACTGAAAGCCAGAAGAGAAATTATCTTTACATTTGATTGTAAGAGTAAACACATCTTTCAACATTAAACTTTGCAACTTCTGATTTTTGATTGTTAAATGACTTTATAAAAGCAGTAAAAGATTGTTCTTTAAAAAACTATGTTTGTCCAGAAGTTTGCAATATTTTCTCTTGAAGTAACTCATGCTACCACCCTTGACACTTCATCTCTGTCATCACCTAGACACCACAACCGTCTCCTAAAGAGCAGGATTATACTACATTGAATCACTTCACAAGCCTGTTATCTCTACAAATTTCAGATACAGAAATAAGAAGTCTAAATTTTTTGCAGAAAGTTCTGACACATTATTTATTTTGATCCCAAATCATAATGAAATTAATCTTTTTTTCCTTATCCTTGGAATTTTAGTGGAAATCATACAAGTATTTTAGCATCACTAGTTTTTAGGAAACACATAAGCAGAGCTAAGATGTTTCATCATCACTTAGTAAAATGACCAAACTGTATAATTTCATTTCACTTAAATGTTAACTTGTACTTAACATATGCAGTTCCTCTTTCCATGAAGCTGTAGCTCATAAGCTTCATGTGACATTTCTCTCATTGGGCCAGGATGCTACTGTAACTAAATATTACGGTGATGGGCTTGATAAAAATCAAAACCCCACTGCTGAATAAATGTGTAGTTTTGGAGGTTGTAATGGTGTACTTTTGCAGAAATCTTTGGAAAGTGTGTGGAAATTTTTTCCAATTAAATTTGGAAAATTGTTATACCTGACAATCAGAGCAGTAACTTTTTTTATATATGTCTGGATATGACTGATCTTAACTCCTCTAAATCTTCTGTCAGGACTTGATTGGCTGTAACAAATGTCAGATTTAAAATTAAGGAGATGACTTAAAAAGAAAAAAAAATGCTGGCTTGAGTTCCACCTATAAACCTTTGGATGTTTATATTAAACTTTCTGGTTCTCTTCACTCATCAATACAAATTAAATAATATACAAAGAATACTCTTATTACAAAAAAAAAGTTTTAAAAAGTATGTACACAAGAATAACTAATATTCAAAGCATTACTAAAATGCTTTTAAATAGTTAACCTCTTTTATTTTTTTCTCCTAGGGAGTGTTAGGCTACTATTTTCCCCTCATTCAGCTATCTTCAGTCTTTAAAAATTTTTAAGCGTTTCTGGATTGCAAAGTCTGATTTGAGTAAGTGATCTGTTGACTTGCCACGCTCATGTTAGCTGCTTCTCACTTCATTCTCCCTAGCCAAACTTTACCCTCCTTTTCTCCAGAGCCACATACTGGGCAGCTGCTTACTACTGTACCTTCTTTTCACTTGCTATTGTTTTACGTACCCTCATGCCATTTCCTGCTCCTGCACTCATCCCATCTCTGCTATCTGAGCCCCACACTACTTTCTTTTTTTTGCTCTGACAACCACTCTAAGCAATTCCTGCAGGTCTTCTCTGGATATTCTACCATGTCTTGGGAGGGCTCGTGGGATATTGAGAAAAGCAGTCTTCCAGCTCACAGAAGGCTTTTAAGCACTTTTATTTAACACATCTTGCAGGAAAGTTTAAGTTCACAAGAAATGCATAGGTCACTTTTTTTCTTCATTAAGCCTTTAGAAGACTTTTAAGTAAAATGTACTTCCCTTGTTGTCCTGAGGTCATTTGCATTGCATTTGCATTTCAGCATTCATAAATGTTCTGTTTTCTAAGGTAAGGACATCCATTCCACTCATCACTCTGTTAACACAGCTAACTCTAAAGAACAATAACACAGCAAATGTAAAACAGCCAGATTTCATCTAATCCTTCACATTAATCTCACCTTCTCCAGCACTGCCCTTCTTTCCAGGCTTTTACTTCCTCTGTCATTCTTTGAGGAAAGGATAAAGGGATGTCTTCCTTTCATTTTAGATCTTCCTTACCAGGTTTGTATTCATACATACCATGATACAGCAGCTATGCCTGCACGTAGAATCTATGAGGTTCCTTCCATCAGCATAGGCTCCAGATAGCCTCAGAGTACCATATGCGTGGGAAAACACTTTGCACTTACAGGTTCACTGGGTCACTCTTTGTATACAAGTACATCCTGCTTACAGCATCAATTGTGTGAAGACTTCTTGATACAGTGAGCCACATAAAAACAGCCGGGCTGTGAAAGTCCTGGTCTATATGAAACTCTGAACAGAAAAGAAATTAAAAAAACCTATCCATGCTGCTGCTTCCTGCTTGAGGTCTGGACATCAGGTGACTGGAAATGAAGATTTTTTGATCAAAAATAAATGTAAGAAATTTGACCGTTAGAGTTAGTTGTGTCAAATGAGCTTCTTAGTCTTTTCAAAGGATTAAGATCTCCCAGTAGTTTTCAAGTCCTCAGTAGTTTTAATGCTCTTTTCATACAGTGACCGTGTGAAAGGTCCGCCATTTATTAGATTCAGGAGGATACCAAGATTTTTTCAAAAAAAGTTCCAGTGAAATCCTCTTCTGGATTTAGCAAGAGTGGCCTGAGACTTTTTAATGAAATGTTATCTTTTAGGACACTAATTAACATATGCTTCTCGCGTTCTAGGGAAAAGTTTCTATTGAATTTTTATATCCTAAATGAAGACAAGGAAAAAAAAAAAAGAGCCTTTTAAAAAACATACAGTTCTGATCAATCCTGTCTCTTTAGAGCGAAGGTCTGTGTTAGAAACTTCTGTAATCCAATGTTATGGTTGCATACCATTTAATGGTTATTACTGCCCAACAATAGTCAGAATCTGATGGATGTGGATAACAAGTGGTTTGAACACTCTTGAACTTGTTAACTGTTTGGTAAATTATTTGAATATCTTATACTTTTCCTAGGGATATATGTAACTTCTGAAAGGCACATTGCAAATATAACTGAAGAGAACATAGTGGGCTACTTAATGTTTTAACTGCTCAATGCTAAGATGCCAGCAGTGTCATCAGATTAGCATCTGATATTATCATAATACCACCTAAAAATTCTGTGCCCAAAATAAGTAGATACTTTAAAATTCTTTCTTTGTGCCTAAGCTTTCTATTTCATTGTGGTGTTTTAACTATAAAATGCATAAAACTTTTAGTGAAACAGCAAGATCTCCAAAGAAATTAATAGTTCTGCCTTCTGAGTCTTCAGTGCTGATGTGTGTAACTAATGCAGCATGAGGAACATACTTGGAATTTTAGGGGAAAAAAGAGAAAAGTATATGCCCATAAATTTTACATTACCTACTCTGTGCACTGCAGTGTGTACTTTCAAGAAATACAGTTACTGATTTGAGGACTGTATCATGAATCAGAGGATCAAATTAAAACTGCACAGTTAATGCTCTGGGAATTAAATTCCAATTAATTGTTTTACCGTATTGCATTAATATTATTTTCTGCAGAGATGGCTTTGGGTGTGTATAGTGCAATCTAAAAAGTGTATGCGCATAAACGTGTAGGAAATAAGTCTTTATGTTTTGGGTTCGTTTTTCGGTGGTTTTGTTGTTGTTGTCGTTGTTTTGTTTTACAGTCTTGAATCACAACTGCAGCCGGGAGCCCGGAGCTGCAGGAAG
>VZRZ01005076.1:50991-177960 GCA_013398175.1 Climacteris rufus | reverse complement strand
GGGCATGGGGGCAGCGCGGAAGATGGGGCATCCGCCGGCCGGGGGCTGCGTCCCTCTGCTGCTGCTGCTGCTGCTGTTCCTCCTCTGCGGACAGCTCGGGGGAGGACAGAAAAAGAAGGAGGTAGAGACGTTCTCTTCTTTCACCATCCCGCCCGGCTGGGGGTGTCCTGTCGCGCTGTCTCCCTGCCGGAGTCCCCGTGTCCCCGTCCGCCCGGCGGCCCTCGCCTGGCCTCCCCCACGCTCCGCCGGCGCCTCGCCCACCCCAGCCCCGAGCGGGGCGGGGATCGCCGTGCGGCCACTGCCCCTGCTCTGCCCGGGAGATGATGGCCGGCGGTGGCGGCGGTGTCTCCAGGGCAGCGGGAGCGCAGGGGCGCAGCGCCGCGGTCGCGGTCCCCAGCGTGCTGTCCCTGCCCAGGCGGTGCCGTGCGGTGTCGTGGCCCTTGATGTCACAGGTTCTGAGCAAACAGGGGCAAGGGCCGCCATCCTGCGCCGGGCAGGGCTGGGCTGCCCGCCGCGGTGGGCCAAGGGGGCCTTACAGAAAACCGGAGCGAGGAGCCCTGATCTGCGGCGAGCCCGCGGGAGATCGAAATTAAACCCCGTGTTTGTGGTGCCAACTAAAAGAAATGCCCAGAGTTAATAAATGACATCGAAGCGATAGAAGCAGGTGTGTGTGTGCAGGTGTAGGTGTCTGTACTCTCTTCAAGGTGTCCTCTGGGTAAGAGAGACGTGGACGAAGGAACAGTTTTAATTCAGATTCATATCAACAGTTTATCTTCACCAACTTTTATATTTAAATAGGGAAATGTGCAAAACTGTGTCGTGTATATACTTTCCTTTTTCAGGTTTCAATGCTACTAGAGCTGGCTACACTTCTCTCCTTAGCGTGACATTGATTGCAGGCTAGGTTTTTGCATACCGAATGCTAGGCCACCCAGTAGAGTCACTTTACAGTCTCACTACAACTTCGGTTGTGGGAGGAGTTAACTTTTAACCAAACTATAGAGTTTTGACATTTTGGTGCTTTTTTTTTGTTGTTGGTTTTTTTTTTTTTGTTTGTTTGTTTTGTTTTGTTTGTTTGTTTGTTTTAATCTGTCAGTTTTATGGGAGGATTTGTGTTTTGTGGTGGTGGTGGAGAAGGAAAGAACAATTTTTATAGCTGATCCCTTCTGTGAGCTAGCAACTCAGACAAAGAGAAGGATGGTCAAAATTCTTGGGTTTTGCTTGATTCATTTTTCTTTAAAGAACTATGTAGGTTACTAAGGCTTACAGGCCAAACATGTAAAATGGCAGTGATGTTTTCCTACTGGTGTCCAGTGACAGGAGTAGAAGGAAAGGCTTAAATCTACTTCATGGGAAGGTCAGATGTGATATTAGAAAAGAGTTCTTATCTGAAGTCTTGGTTGGGCACACAACAAGTTACCCAGGGAAATGGCCATTGCCCGAAGCCTGTTGGTGTTCAGGAGACATACGGGCTGCATTTTTCTGCATATGGTTTAACTTTTAGGTTGCCCTGTGTGGCGTTAGGAGTTGGATCTCAATACCC
This sequence comes from Climacteris rufus, assembly GCA_013398175.1. NCBI lineage: Eukaryota > Metazoa > Chordata > Aves > Passeriformes > Climacteridae > Climacteris > Climacteris rufus. The sequence goes on along the minus strand of VZRZ01005076.1, from coordinate 176,417 downwards.
CTTCCAAATCATGATGTCCCTTTCAACTCAAAATATTCTATTGTTATACAAGGCCAAAGTTAGTATGCAAAATTCTTATTCAAGTATCTAAATAATGGTCTGACTGTGATTTTACCAAGTTGAGTAATCTGACCATTGAGATAAATCCCTTGGGTGTCAGTGTGAAAAATGAACACCTTCACTCTAGGCAATGTCTTTTCCACTCTTTCTGGAAAGAGTAAGCAGGAAATGTGTTGCCCTTCTGCTGCTATAATTAAGTTCTTTTCAAAACTTTAACTAATTAGGTTTTCTTAATAAAATGTGTTTAATGTTTGACACTTTCGATTCTCTCTTGCTGTGATGTGCTGGCACTGCAACTTTTGTTGACACTTTCATGTGGAGTGCCAGCTGTGCTACCAAGATAGCTGAAATAATCTTTCTTTTAGGTGAAATACTTTCCTAACAAGTAAATAACGGCAAATTAAAATGGACATCTACAACTACTTTTTAGAAAGTTTCCCAGTCCTACTGTGGAGGTGGTACATATAAGGAGATGCTCCAGTTTGTTTGTCCAGCTATTTGGTATTATGGTTCAAACTGGTATTTCTCCTCTGTAAAGCTTATTATTCAGTATTTTTCTTTTTATCTGATTTAAACTAACACATCTCAGTCTTCTGGATCTTTTTACTGCCATTTTTCATTCCTGTTTAATATCTTTATTTTAATGCAATGGACTGCTCATACAGACAAAGCCCTGGCTTTATGTAGACATAGCGTATCTATGACTGCATCTTTACGGAAACTGGTGCAATATTCCAAGTGTTTGCTTCACCTTAAATGCAAGCTCAAAATAAAGTGTCATTTAATGTTTTTCAGGATTTTATACATTGTACGTGTCTGTGTTGTATATGTTACAGCTGAAGTCTGGCTCCCCTTCTTGCCCTACAACCCTCGTGTTACAAGCTGTAGTAGTTTACCTAATATATATGGTAAAAAAAAAATCTGTATCTGAAAAATTAGAATTGTACTTACAGTAAGTTTGGAAATAACATTTTAAAACCATTACGAGTAATATTATGTAAATTGAAAGAGCACAGGGTCTTGTGCTGTGTGAGGTTCCTATTCAGAGTACTGTCCGGAAACACAGTGTTAACAGGTAAAGGTGGTTGAGGTTAAATGTGTAAACTGAATTTAAGATTTTCTATACAAAGACTGTAAGAGTTACACAGATTTTTTTGGAAGTTGGAAAAATGTTCGAACACAGTGAATTGTTTCAAAGTGAACACTGCAAGAGAAAAGCTAATGTAGTAGGGTTAAAATGTGTATCTCATGAGATTAAACCAAATGACATTTCAATTTCCTATTTCCTGTGTGCTTTGTGTGTGTCTTTGTTGACATGGTTGTCTAGAAAGAGAGGTTAAGGACTAGTGAAAGGAAACCGCTTCCCAATCAATTAAAAAGAAAAACCCAACATAATTACTTGAAAAGTACTTCAAAATTAGAAGAACTGAAGATGTTGGAATTAAAGCTTAAGGAAGGAAAACATTCTTGGTGAAAACAATGATTTTTTTTTAAAATTAATTTAAGTGTTGACTACATAGAAAAGTATGCATAAAAAGTCTGAACAGTTGGAGGTGTCTGGATCACCTGTATGATCCTGGAAGCAGTGGAAATGACTTTGCAGAAAGGAGAGGACTGAATTAAGGTATTAGATGTTTCTGAAGGACTTGCTGCTAGCAGAGAAAGATGAATGGGGAAACTGGAAAACATTGTTATAACTTTCTGTGTTGATTGTGATATACTACATTGAAACTGTATTTAGAAAATATGCGAGTTCTTAAATTACTAAAAAGACATCATCCCATACAATAAAATATTCTTAATGATAACTAAAGAAACTTCCTTCTCTGGCAAATTACTGAGAAGTGATAAGGTTGGTTTCAAATTTGATTAAATCTGCAAGAATTAAAAAAGCTGTTTGTAAAATAGATTTGAATTAGTAGATTATTAGTCATCTGGTTTCATGGAAGCTATTTTTAGAACGACTTAATGAATATGTAAACACACAGACATTCCTATTGCTTTGCTTTAATCTCGCTGTATCCTTTTCCATATCGTGGACATTCATGACAGCCTTCACAACTCAGGAGATAAATAGGAGACATTGGACTGTCTAATTTGAAAATTAGATGAAGAACACCACCATAACTTTCTCCTATGGCTCACACTTCGAAGCTAACTAGATTTGAAAGGTCTGCTTTTATGATTTTGGTTCTAATACTGAACAGTACCTTTATTTAAAGCAAAGTAAAAAACCATTTCTGATTATGAAGTAGCAACAAGAGACTGGAGAAGGACTGTTCTCTTGGAAGCTGTATGCATAATGAGACAAAATAATTGACTCTTTCCACAGCTTTTGAGATAGTGTATTGGTATTAACATACATGGATTTTCTGTAAGGCATGTTCCCAATTTCTCGATGCTTTTTATATATCTTACACAAATTTGAAACAGGTTAAACTATTAAAAAATTAAAGGAATCGGAATCATTCACTTTGAAATACACTGCTTGGCTTTTTATAATAAATATTTTTGTAACTGAAGCATAGAGAAGGAGAACATTTGGTTTGCGATATTCAAAGCATTTCTCATGCAGGGTAATGTTTATTGTTGAGGTTTCTGGTGGGTGATTCAGAAGCTTGGTTAAACCACTAATATGCAATTGGAATAACTATTTTTCTGTAGGTAACTTTGTCATTACTGCTAAATCTGACACAGGAAAGCTGTCTGTGTAGATCAACCTATAAGCTTTCTTCAAGTGGAAGTATTTTGTTGAGCTTGAGTGTACTGAAAAAGATGCTGAAGACATACAAAAATATTGTAGTAATTTTACTCTTCTGTAATGTAAGCTTCTGTGATGTCTTCATTTGCCCTGATTATTTTAAAAGGATTTTGAGACTCATATATCTGTAATTGTTCTTTACCTTTTTCTTCCTGTCTCATTTTCCCAGCTGAATGTAGAAGTTACTGCAGATGTGAGAAAATGCTTTTATTATTCCTGACAAATATGTATCTGGTGTGCCAATAGAAGTCTTTAGTGGTGGTGACTCTACAAGTTCTGGCTTTTTTTTTTTTTTCCCAAAGATCTAACCTTAATTTCTATGTGTTCAATGCCTACATTTTTGAGCCTGTTATTTCTTGTACTCGTCATGACCATAAAGAGGAGATTATTCTTTGATGCAGAGTCTTCTCAGTTTGGAGACTTATTAAAGGCAGCATTTGACAGTTTTCCAGGGTTTTGTTGGTTGGTTGGTTGGTTGTTTTGTTTCATTTTTAATAAATAGAATCAACTGTATTTTTAAAGGCTTCAAATATTAAATATGATCGTTTTTCTGAGAAAATCTTCAGTCCAGAACATGCTCTTCTGCTTTATTTGAAATTAACTGGGATCGATTGGCAGTATCCTCTTGTTTCTGCACCATGTGGTGTTTTTTTCCTTTAGGTTTTCATAGTGAGCCTATCTTGCTTACTCAAAGTTATGGATTATTACCATGCTCCTTACATTGCAGCCAGAATGGCATCTTCGTCTTTTCCTATCTAATTTCTGGTAGTGGTTCACTATAAAGGTAGCAATTCTCACCCGTACAGAGCTAGGGCCAGCAAAACCTGCTGTCCATGGTCTTGCTCCAAAACTGAAAGAATACTACCTAGTTTCTTACTCTATCTCTTGGTGCAGTTTTCAGTGATCTGTAACATTCTTTCCTTCCGATCAATCTTCTGCCAGCATATTTAATTGAAATAAAGAAATATTAGGAAACATGGTAGAATGAGTCAAGAAAAAGAAAATAGATGTGTGATGAATGAGGAATGTTCAGCATATATTTAATTGCATGTATAGTTTAAGAAATAAATTCTTCCTTTCTCAGGATCTCGGATACTATTTAAAAAGCACAGTGATAATTAAAACCTAAGTTTCTTCTCTTGGTCTACTGAAATTCTGTTTAACATTGAACTGGAAGATAAAGCCTTCTTGGTATTGTAATTGTGAAAGTTTTGGTTTTGGTCTCCAGACTGTGGAGTACTGCATATTTTTGCTTTTGAGACAGCATGCAGGAAAGTGATTGGCAGTTACACCAAATGCAGACTCCTCTTTAAAAACTTTGTTAAAAATTGAGATGTGGCAACGGTTGAATCTGTGGAGGGGAACTCAGGCCTGACTGTAGATTTGCCTTCAAGCCATTTTAAAGATGTATTTTAAGTGGAGATTTTGTATCCATTTGTGTAATTGGACATTTTAGCTATTGTTACAGTAGAGAGAGAAATGTTTGGGGTTTTTTTCAAACAATGCTTAAAGCTTTAAAGTAAGTGTTCCTGGTTTAAAGTGAAAAAACAGTGCTAAGTCATGCCTGAAAATGTGAAACTCATTAAATGCAATTCTAAATGTTTTTCTCTACTCTGTCTTGAAAATAATGGGGACAGAGTACAAGAAGAAAAATGTTTGCAGGCATTCTTCATTTTCTGCTATTTTTTACAGCCCCATAAAACATCTATATCCATTTCTCTTCTATTTCTAATTAGCTAAAGTTTTGCAGAAACTTGGCAAAATGGACTAACAGTTCTGATTTTAACCAATCTGTATAGAAAACTTCAGTGATTACATACAATAAGTGAAATAAAGGATGCTTATAGCAGCCTGATAGCATTTTGTGATTGGATTACTGAAACTTTTCTGTCTCAGATGTCTGCATTTGGCATCCTTGCTGTCATAAGACAGATCAGTGACATAATTGATCTTTTCCCCTGTTCTGTTCTATAGCCATTTATACAGCACATCCTGTGCAACCACATGCAAAATACAGATTGTATCTGCTTGAGTTCTATGTGCTCTGGAAAAATCAGTCAGTAAAATCAGAGTGGGAAAGCATTGGGTTTTTTGGATATTGGTTTGTGTCTTCGTATTTATACTCTTCATTTTTAAAAGTGTTTTGAAGGTCACTTTTTATTGGCTAAGATAATGATCAGAACTAAAAAAAGGAAGTTTACCTGGTGTTTGGTTTAGGCCTCTTCCATTTGGTCTAATAAATCTAAAACCTGTTATAATTTAAAAAAAAAGTTTTCTTTTTATCTAATGCTGTGAGATTCTACAAAAATTTATAATAATATCTTCTTTATTGTTTGTGTATATCAATAAAATAGGGGATTGCCATGAAACAAGTGGAAAGCTATTTTATAGTGAACCTAAGAGCTGCATTTCAGATAGGGAATCTCATCTTTTTCTGTGTGATTATCACAAGTCCTTCATATTCCAAGACAGATAAAGAAATTGATACATGCATTGAATGGCTTGCTTTTGACTGAATTAAAAATAAAACCCTGGCAATAATTTGTTTACAGAAAAGAATCTGATGACATGGAAAAGATTTGCCATTGCAGTCTTCTTCATGAAAACACTGTTCTTCATGAATGCTACAGTGGTGGCAGGACTTCAAGCATTTCTCTGGGCAGACTGTTCTCTCATCTAATAGGATTTACTATTAGGATTTTACTTTCTTCTGGTGATTGTATCTGATAATACCATTCTGGAATACCCCAAGTTCAGAATCTCTTACGCAGTTGCAGTCCTTTGCCTAATTATATCATTCCATTAATTTTTCTTGTTCTTTCCTGCTGAATCTAAACCAACTAATTTTTGAATTTCAGATGAACTGGTCATTAAGCTTAGCAGACTTTGCTGTGTTGCACAGAACATTTTGTATATCAAGTTCATAACATAAGTGGTAATTACAGTTATGCAGTCCCTCTGTGGAATGACGTTTTGAGCTCGGAGAGTTGCTCAAGGTTATAGGCTGTAGCATCTGCTCCTTGAAGGATAGAAACCATTTTCTACTCTGTTTAGTTTGGCTTTTTCGTAATTTCTTATCACTATTGCTGTCTGCTCTATTACAAAATTAGCATGTTGAGTTGCTTTCCTTATCCAATTGCCTTACAAACACCTGTTATGACAGTCTAGTCCTGAATCTTGGATATTGGCATTTCTGTTTAGTTTTTCAAGATCTTTCACATCTAGAAACACATCTTTTTAGATGTGTGTATGTTCCTGTCTGAGCCATGTAAATATCTCTTCAATGGAGATTTTTGAGCTTGTTAAGAAAAAGTGTAGGTAATATTGTAAAAAAATCTGACTTATAGTATAAGGTTAATTTCTGGGATTTCGTTTATCATTTCTACTAATTTTTGTCAACTTGATTGTTTTATGAAGTCCTTTGATACTTAGTCTGTTTTTTTGTGAAAAATAATTGACAGGTTTTCAGTAATTAATTAGCTAATTCCCTTTATACTTTCATATTTTCAGGTTTTACTAACTACACATTCAGGCTTTTTTATGTATTTTCTTCCGTAGATCTTGTCAGTGGCGGAGGGTCCGTATGAGCCTCTTCTATTTTTGGTAATAAACTGCAATGAAATATAAATTGCATTTAATCCATAATTACTTATTTGCTGGGGTACTGACACACTAAAAATATGAAAATTAATTTTTTTTTAATCCATTTAAGTATTTTAGCATCAATCTTTGTCTTTCTATAAAAGACAACTAGACACTCAGATTCTGCAAGGAATATTAATATAGGGTGTGAGAAAGCTGAGCAGACAGATACAGTTCCTTTCTCTGTTCTTTCAAGGTTATCTAACAGTATTAAGAAGGTATTTGAATACGAGTAGAAATCTGTTTTGATTGACATAGGTAATGCTCTTCTAGATACCCTAGGATTTGCAGGGCTAGGGCTACATACAGAGAAGGAATAAAGTAGCTGTATCTACATAAGTTTAGGTGTGTTTCCAAAGAGAGAAATTTAAGCTACAATTGGGTGAGGGAATTGTAGAGCAATTTAGTTAACAGGAGTAGAGCACCTCATCATAGGTCACAGTACCAGGACTCTGCATAGTCTGTGATCTTGAACTAGGGAATACAAAACGCAAAACGATGTTTCTGAAATCTTGTAATTCTCCAGAATCTGAATGCTAAATTTAAAACTGTAAAGGCTGTGCTATCCAGAATATATACTAGTAAAGTATTGTGTAGACTGCAGCTACAGGAGGAGAGGGTAGTGATGACTAATTCTTCATTGAGGATTATGTACATAGTCATGTACATGTACATAAAAAAAGCAAAATAAGAATATAATAACTCGATTATAGTATTGTTTTCTTTTTATTTCATCCCATGGTGATGTGTTCAAGGTTAATGTGGTACATACTCTGGTTTCTGTTCAGATCATGTAAGGTGGTACAAGCATGCCTATTGATTACAGTTTACAGAATAGGTTTCAGTGATTTCTGAAATGTGGGACCTTAATACTTCCACATGGATCAAGATGATATTGAATACACTTCTCCCTACTTGAGTCAAAACCTAAAATTTAGAAGAGTGCACAAACTCACACAGTATTACCGCTTATTACGGCTTATCACGGCTTATCAGCCGCGGATGTAAGGAGACGCAGAAGAGAAGGACGGAGCCAGAATGTTCGTGTTCAGAGCAAAGGGCGGAAGGGGGAGAACCCACCTTCGTTTAATTCTTATATACACTTTTAGAAATCACAGTTCATTGGAGAAAATTAACACTTCCGTCTTTAACTACAGTGGTTAAAAGAAATGTCCATCAAAGGATCTGTGTCCATGGGAAAGGAATGTAAAACAAGATAATTTTACAACAACATAGCTATGTTTACAGAATCTCATCCTTGAAAGCTGTCTAGCACAGAGCTCACTATTTTTAACAGTAAAAATGGGCAACAATACAGCAGTAAGTTTTTTTTTGTTTTCAAGTGAATCTTCTGTGATGCCTTTTACCAAGATATTTTCAATTGTCAATTAGGTATTTTCAGATGATGCCTAGGGGAACTAATGCACTTGCTACCTTCTTTATCTGTCTCTTAAGTGGGGCCATAACTTGATCTCACAGCCAAATCTGGCATGTTTAAATATAGGGCATTTTCATTAAGTAGGTGAGGCAGGAATTGTTATGAAATGGACAGGAATGGTGCATTAATGCTGAAGTTATCGTGTAAATATTTTCTTTCTCTTTTGAGATACTTTCTCTTCTATGTATGGATAGAAGCTCTTGTCTAAGTTTTCTTCAAATCTCTGTTTATTGATAGCAGAAACACTAACCTCTTTAGTGGGCAATTTGTTTAGAAGCAAAGATAAAGTTATTAATATCTGCTGGACAGACTCTAGATATTACCATTATTTTTTATTTCCTTTATGCTTTTTTTTTGGTATGGGGTGATACTGAAATCAGCCAGAGACTAAACTTTCTAGCACAATTGAAAGTATTAGAAAGCAGGTGTTCTTTATTACAGCACTGCACACATTTAGGGATTTTTTTATCTAATTGAATGTGTATTGTGAAATTTTACAGCAGGATATTTATTCCATCATGGATGTACATATTCATTACAACATACTTCCAAGCTAATACATAAACATTACTTTTCCTAGAACTCATTTACATGCCTATGCCCCTTACTGGAAGTCCTTTTATGGTCTGAGAGGGTCATCTGAAGGGGTTTCTTGTGGTTGTATTCATGGAGAACCCCCAAAATTGTAAGTGACCTTGCCTTGAACTTCTCTTAGAGCATGCATTGTTGTTTCTTGTGACATAACTGCCACAAAACTCACTTAGGTTCCTCATTATCTGTTTATCCACTAGTTACACCTACATTTAGCATCCTCTGTGTCTACTTTTACATTTTATTTAATTTGCTAGTTAGTATTTAAGGTCTATTTTGCACTTCAAGGGAACTGAAAGCTTCTGTTCTCCATGTTGTCTGTCAGGGTCATTGCTAATCATTTTTCACTTAAAGTGCATGGTAAGCTTTTTCATTTTTTTATTTGTTTCCTCTAAGCTGAATAAATCAGTCAATGGAGATATGGGGGTGTGTGCATGTATATGCAAACACATTGGTTTGCCCTGGTCTAGATGAAATAGCATTTACCTTGGTGTTGTCATCTGTGAGTTTTTGTCCTGTAACACTAGATGCTGCAAATGATCAAAGTGCTTTAACTTGGAGAATGGAGAATGTAGCTTTCAAACTAATACTTTAAACTAAAATGCTCTCATGTAACTGCATATTGGTTCTGGAATCTGCTAACATAATGCAATTGCTTTAAAAGTAACAGTTACCTGAAGTTCTGCTTTAGTACATGAGGAAGGACAGTCCTTATCTGATTGACATCTCGTATTTTAGCCCATTTTGTGCACAGAAACCAAGTTTTCTTAAGTCATTGTGTGCTATGAACTTGTAACATTCACAGTAGGAGTTAAATTTTCAATTAAATGTGATATCTCAACTTTTTCTGCAGTAGCACCGTAGTTAGAGCCTGTTTGGGAAACTAGTACAGTGGGAGCAGTTGATATTAATTTGATTTCTGGGAAATTTAATGCTGCTTCACATAAAGTACCCTGAACACTTGTCTGTCTGCTCCTCTGGGTGCTTGGATCCTCTTGAGATGATCATTATTGTTTTAATTCAAAATCTCCTACTCTGAAGTGTGTCAGTTGTTTTCCCCCATTGTTTGCACTCTGGAATGGTCTCCAAGTATGTGGACTGGATTCTGCTGTCCTCTCGCATTGGCACAGAGATTTAGAGAATGTTGCAGGATTCACTGGGCCCCAGAGGAACGACAAGAAGGAAGATAATTTTCTAGCTGAATGATGATCATTTGAAAGAGGAAAGTCCTGGGTTCCCACAGCTATTTATACATTTAATCCAATAACTGTTCGGTGTAAAACATTGTAATACAATTTGTTCAAGCAGGTTTACTTGTCCACCATCTGGACATGAGTACTGCCTGCCAAACCAGTTGGGAGGGCAGTGAAAGAAATCAAGGTTACTTTAAATTAGTGAGGGCTTCTCAGTATAACCTCTGTACACTTGCTTTCTCTGTTTAAGTAACTATCACCTTCTCAGTTTTAACTGTCTGTGACAGTGGAGGTGGCTGAAGGAACGAAGTGTAGAGTGCACTACACCCAGTGTTCAAAGAGCAGCCCTGGAATATTTAAAAGTAATAGAGGCCTCGGTGGGAATATAAGGGTGCTCACATCTGCATTTTCCTTTCAGTATTCCAGGCTGTTTGTATATTACAAGAATATAGAGCAGAGGGAGATTACACAAAATCTGTTTGGTAAGTATTTGGTGGCAGGCAGGAAAAGCTTTGTTCAACTTTGGGATTGCCCACTCTGGTTTCAGTTTCTGTTTGCTGTAGATCCAAATTCCTCAGTTAACTGCACTGTGTGTATTAATCTGAGTACCTTGTTGCTTCTACATATACCTAGCAAGATTCTAATGATGTTTTAGTTAGTCTACAGGTAGTCAAATACTGAGTTATTTGTCTTCATTTTTATTAAACGCTAACTGGGGGGAGAGGCACTAAAGCTGATAAATTTTAGTGCAAAATGTTTTATACTGTAGAAAACATATTAGCAAGTGGGATACACCAGAAAGCAATGAGGCCTAAAGTCACCGCAGTGACATTAGTGTTCTGTTTCTGATGTTAGTATTGGAACTTTAGCAACCTGCAGGGCCATCAGGAGCAGTACTGATGAAGATGATCCACCTGTGTGAAAACTGAATGTTATTTCCTGCCTTATCCCTTTCATAATCTTAGGACAGATATTCTGACACTTTCAGTGTGTTCATTTTACAAGAGCCTCGAGTGAGTAATGTTGGACAGATTGTAAGTTCAAGTATAAATTGCATATTCAGATGACATAGAAAATCATAAAAAGTAGAATTTTCATCTTTAATTGCATTATTGTGCACCATATAAAAGTGATATAATTATGGTTCTGTTTCAGTATTCGTCTGTTGGTATGTATCTTAAGTGATTCAAAAATCTAGCTGAAGCTGTTCAGTTATAGCAACATCAGTTTTTTTGAGCAATGAATGCATTGTGAATGCATGCAGAACTCATGCTTGCTTGGCTGTGAGGGAGAAAATTACGAGTTCGTTAGCTGATACAGCAGCTTTGTTTTCAAAAGTATTTTGATGTCTGTACTTCTCCCAAGTGAAAATGGAACTTTTCCTGAATCTAATGAACTCTTTTGATAAAAATGAGAAAAGAATTGTAAAAATGTTCTGGAGGAAACACATTTTCATACAAGTGAAAGTTTTGGTTTATGTCTCTGCACTTCGTTTCATTCCATTCCATTTCATTGTTTCCACTTCATGTCAGAATTTTCTTTTTTCCCATTTCATTTCATGATACTTCCTTTCCTGTCTTTTCATTTCACTTTATTCCTTGATTCCTCATTTAATTTCCCTTCATGGCATGAAGAATTTTCATGCCATGAAAGGAAATGAAATCTCGATATTTCCATGAGTAGACTTTTGTGAAGTTTTGGTTCATTTCTCTGCACTTCATTTCATTCCATTCCATCTTGAGTCTACAAAGAATTTTTTAAAGTGTGCTTTAAAAAAGAGACACAGTTTTAGCTGCTTTCCATCATTAGAACTATAGTCACTTTTTCTAAGAATGAGAAATGCACAGAATTAGAATTAGAAATTTGATTTCATGTTAATTTTGGAAGCTAATTTCAGAAGGTAAAAATTTAGACTTCATGATATTATTAGAATGAAATGCAATTTTGGTAAACACATATTTTATGTTTTCTAATGTAGATATTAATTCCACTTCCAGTTCCCTCAATGTGAGTTGTTGAGTTATTCACTATAAGGTATAGTGAATTTTTGATATTCAACAGAGAAAATAATTCTGAGTGTTGGTGTTTAAACAGCAGTTTCTTAACATATTTAAGCCATGAGGTTTTGCATTAAAGCTTCTTGACTCCTTGTCATGCTGTAACATTCAACAATTAACTTCTGCTTTAGTCTTATTAATCATATTTTTTCTTTATTTAGATAAAAATTATGTGCTGATATCTATGAATAGTTTATTCTTAAACTACTCAGAAGTAGATCTAAAAGTGCAAAGTAATTATTTTATATTAAAAGGATTAGGTTCTTTATCTGTCACTAGAGATTGTCTGCCTCCTGTTGAACCACAGAATCCATTCATTAACTTAGCACCATGCTATGTCCTTTCTCTTCTAATAATGATTTACTGGGAAGGTAGTATTCTGATTTAAGTAACTCTTGCTCAGGAAACAGTAATACTTCTGTTTCTTAATTTATGGGTAAATGGTAAGTATTCCAGAACCTCAGGTGGATGGCTGAGAAAGGTAAAGGTTTTGGTGTTTGAAAATATTGTGGTACTAGTCACAAGGAAGAATGCTAAGGTTAGTAGTTCTGTCATATTTATATGCATGTTTTTGCCTCCTGAGAAACAGAATTTTCTAGGAAACTCTGACAATAAAGTAAGCAATGAGTGGATGGCACAGTAAAATACAACTGTGGAGAATAAATGTCACAGGTGGCAAAAACTTTATGATTAATCATTAGTAATCAAATGACAGTGAAATAATGTGAGGATAGATGAAGATTTTCCTCACAACGAGCAGGAGTCATGATGAAAAGTTGGAAGAAAGTATTGGGAGACAGTACTCTGAAACATACATAAAAATTGGTGTAATGGCTGCAAGATACAAATTGCCTAATTTTTAATAGTGAGGCTTACTCTCAATTATGATGCTTTCAAAGCTTTCTCTACTGCATAGTATTTCTAACTTTGTTTTAGTGTTTGTAGAATCTTTTTACTGAAATGTTTTATCATAAGGAAAAGAAAAGATTGTTTTGCATATCCTGAAAGTAAAGAAGAAAAAGTCAATAGTCTGAACTTGCATCCAAACTTTAGTGATTAAATAGGTGTGTCATCTGAACCTTTCTGTGTTACAATTTGTAATTTCTGACAAAGAAGAAAAAATGTTGATTTTCCTTAGCATGACATAGGATTTTTATTAATTTCAATGCTCTGCTTTGTACCCTTAACTTTCTGGTCTTATATTAGGTTGTCCATTAAATGGACTTGATCATGTTGATGTTGTTAACCATGTAAAGTGATGTAGACGTTTTTTATTGTCTTTGATAAGTAATATAATTGCCCTTAAATTGTACCTCTGTTTAGAGAGGCAAGTTGACTGATATTGAAGAAAAGAAATTCAAATAATTTATTCATCCTGGAAGAATTGACCTTCAAACCAAAGCAGACTTTCACTAATTTTGCATGAAGCAATGAAACAAGGTACTACTTTCTAAAATCCTTGTAGAAAAATGAAATTTGCTGTCTTACCTTCTTGGCTTGAGAGAGAGTCATTGCTAAGACTGCCCCTAATGCTAAAGTCATCTGGAGTCTTCAGGTATTTGAATTCAATTGTTAGATATGTAACTGGTTTCCTCTGTAACTCTGCCCAGTCTTCTTTGCTTGCTTGTCTATTTTATAAACTGTAAAGTGGTACTTCCCTTGGTAATTCCCCTTTTTCTTGCTTTTTTCATTTCATAGCCAAGAAGAGGGTATAAATTGCATTTTTTTTTCTTGCTTTGGGGTTTTGTTTTTTTTTTGGGGGGGGTGGGGGGATTTGTTTGTTTTTGTTATTTTTGAGGTATGGCAACACAAATTCTTTTTAATTCTGTTTGGAAAAAGTAGCAGTCTTTGATATGTGCTCTGTGCAGTGTAATCCTTCTGTAAATTCAGGAGCTTTATAATCCTTCAGTTTAAAGAAAAAAAAAAAGAGGAAAGAAAGAAGGGAAAAAAGCCTATTTGAAAATCCCATGTTTTCAGCCAGTTCAGCTTTCTAATGTTAATGGTTTTGATATTTTAATGCCTTTCTTAGTATCATATAATGTGTCAAATTTAATAAATTTAATTTTGAAAAAAAAGTGCTGTAAGTGCTCATGATAGGTTTTGTCAATCTGCAAAAGCACTGTTAGACTTTAAATCAAAAGGATTTATGAAATTTAGTTTTGTATGTTATAAAATTTTATGAAAGCGAAGAAACTGAATGTGCAATCTAAGTCCATCAAATATTTATGGTTGCACATGGTCAAAACAACCCAGCTTCTCTCATGTCTGCTGAAACTTTGACAATGTCAGGATCATTCATATGGTCTTAAAAAAGTATTGATGCAAGGATGCATATTTTTCTGATTTTATGCTACTTGAGCCATAATGCTCATAAAGAAAAATTGTGGGTCGGTCTCTTACAACTCATATTCTTCCTCTGATAGGGAGTCTGGCAGATTTTTGACATTTCTAGTCATCTTCTAATACCGTTTCTAACTGCCTTTTCCACCTGTTTTTTGGGTTATTTTTTTCAAGGTATAACTTGTCTTCTAAACACTTCGAGTTTTTATAAAATGCTGATTCACCAGCTGCAAACTCAATTTGGTACCAAAAAAGTTACTTTTTTCTTCCTGTGACTACATCTGTATTCTATTTAACCTAAAAGTCTCCTTATTTCCTTCCTATATCCAGCTGGTGGGGTTTTTTTTGTTTGTGTCTGGATTGATTCTTATAATTTGGTTCTTATTTCTTTTAGTTTTTGTTATTATCTTAGCTTTTTCTGTTTTCTCTAGAAATAGAATCTTCACATATATTGATGCAAACTTAATGCCTGCTCAACTCAGAGAGCAGACTCCATCCTGAAACATTTGTGGCTGCCCTGGGGAAAGTTATGCATGTATTTTCTGCCAAAAAATGTTCTCTAGGTCTCTTCAAAGTCAAATTTCAGACTGCCTGCATTCACTTCCTGCATTGGGTTGTATTTCTCTTCCCTTTAGTATTTCTCTGTAGTGTCATACTGCATTATTTTCTTCCATGTTGTAACTCCCAATTATATTACTTTTTTCTTCATGTGATGGTTTTCCTTCATATGTTTTTTGTCATCATACTTTTTGTTCAGTCTCACACTTCTGTGATTATCTAGATACTTTTCCTTATAGTCTTTAGGTTTATCTTTCCCATGTTTTTCTGCAATATTTTCAACTTTCTTTTCTAGACTTCTGATATTTTTAAATTTTTCCTTCTTTTTGATATTCTACTCTTCTTGGTATGTACAGATAGCTTTAAAAAGTATTCCCACAATCTATTTTATATCTGTTGTTCTAAGACAGATTGTCACATTTTGCTCTCTTTTAAGGAAAGAGATGAATGAAATGCAAAAGTAGTGTGAGTCAAATTTTGATGTCTCTGAAGAGATCTGTATTGTTTGGAAGTTTTGCTTTTGTTCTTTCCTGCAAAATCTCAGTATCATCCCTCTGAATTTGTTTGGGATTGGGGACGAAAGCTAACCTGTAATCATGATGGCATCTGGAGACAAATGAGGAAAGGAGTCAAGGGTTTGATCTCTTTATTTGGTACTCATCTTTTCCCTTACATTCTGATTTGTATGATTTATTCTAAAATCAGAGACCACGTGCACATTTAGTGCTGGTATTTATGTAACTATATCCTGACAGGACCCTAATGGCCTCAGTTTACAACACTGAAGAAAGACTAGATCATATTTTCTTCTTCTTCTTCCTAGTTGCCATCAGGCTATGTGAGCCACTATTTGAATTCCTTCCCATTGCTGAGTTGACACTGAATGCTGTATTGGTTCTTAATTCAGTTATTTCCCTCACAGCAGCTTTCCATCCAAGTCTATACTCCTTGCAAGAAAAGATATAAATTTAAGAATTACTTTTTTTTAATTTAATTTTTGCTTTTACATTTTTTCACTCTCTTGAATCAGTCATTAGTTTCCAGGTTGATAAACCATTGTTTTAGAAAGGTAAAATCCAAACTAGGCTGCATTAATTAGCTGTATAAACTCTTTGTATTTTGCTGCAATTGGAGAAGAAAAATGGGATGACGTGTGAAATGCTATCAAAATAAGCATGATCTCTTTTATATGCTTTTATTTTTCCTGCTTCAGTCCTTACTGCAATTCCATGAAATACACTCCTAGGCTAGTAATGGATCCTTATCTCATCATGATCACTCTGCTCTAATCTATAAAAGGGATTATTCTCATTCATTAAGCTCTAATCGTTGCCTCTCTTGTTATCCATCTATTGACAGGAGCCCTCATAGAAGTGATGTTTGTCCTTTGGCTGTGTTCTGTTGAGTGAAAATGGTTCAGATGGTATCTCTTCCCAGACGGGAATCTGTGTGCCGTATTGTGATAATCAGAAGACTTTTTTCTTTTTTTTAATTCCTTTCTGAGCAGTGGTTTAAAACTGCTTTGTGCTTTGAATATTTTATAACGTCAGATCATCTAGGATCTCAATATAAGATGGGTAAGAATGGCTTAACTCATTCGGGCTGAGTTCACCTAATGCATTATTTTTTTCTCTAACAGAATGTGCAAACATGTACCTATGAAGGGGAAGCATGATCACCTCAACAACCCATAATCTTCCATCCTTTAGCTGTATTCAGTTCTGGTTTTCTTGAGTCTAATGCTTTCCACTAATGGATCTCTCTCCATGAGAAAATCTCAGTTGTTATTTGTTCAGCAGTCCTAGGCCTTGCATTTCTCTTTCTTTGCTTTACAGAATGATGCTGTTGAGGAATCTACATCTGTAGTTACAGCTGCATCTGAAGAGGATTGACAAGTCTTACAGCTCATGCCTTATCATTGTATTAGTCTTTATCTTTGCCAAGTATCATGCTGTCAAAGTGAGTGCTTTTTATCTCTCCTGCTATCTAGAGTAGTATTGTCCATTTGACATACTTCTGAATTTACCGAGTTACTGTTCAAAAGACTTTACAGCCACCTTGCTTCCTAGTAAATTTTTTCTTTTACAAGAACCTCTTCTAGCCTGAAGTGGATTTTGTTTCTCTCTCTTAGCCATGAATAGTGAATGAAGTGAAACTGCCAAATCAGTTATATTCAAACTTACTATATAATCAGACTTACATTTTGCCATGCACAAATTGGATTGTAATGATGACTTTACCATCTCTATTGAGGGAGTTTGTTTACATCTTAATCAGTGTAGTATGGAAACATGTTTTTCACAGTGGGTCAACATTCTCAAGAGTAAGGTTCTCCTTTTCCCACTGTATACTGCATTCAGACTCTACCCAAGTATTGTAAAAGCACTTATGCTGGATGCTCTCGAGGTAGCGACAGCGTCTTTATGGGAGCGAAATCCCTGCCGGGGTGAGTTGTATAACTCTCCCAAAGGACAGAGTTCTAGCTACCGCAGATAACCTGTTTCTGCTGGCTCCTCTAGGATGAGAGTTTCCCCAGGTGTGGTGTGCTAGCGCCGACGAGAATAAAAGACTAGACAGAGGGCCCTTCCCTGGGATAACAGCCGTTTATTGTGAGTCCAGTGTTGCGTTCTGAGGGTCCAGAGATATGCAGATGGCTGAGTAACCCAGAAGAAAGAGCAAGGAAGAAGCCCTGCAGGGCTCTTTTAAAGGGAGAAGGGACCAGGAAATACCCAATGGGAAATGGCATAGTTCAAAGTGACCAGTGGAGGAGAGCTTTCCAGGACATAGCCGTGTATGGGATCTGAAGTATGGATGCAGGTAATACAAGAGAAATATGGGATTTTACCACAACTCAGGTAGAGGGTTCAGGTATTGGAGGAAGAAGGCTGAGGGCTTTGCCTTGGCTTTCTTCCCACCAAAACGTGAAGCTCAAAAGCAGCAGCTTCTGCCAAGCGTGCTGCTACAGTATTGGCCTCTCTGCTTACGATGCTTAAGAGCACATTCCTTTACTGAAGCATGTATTTCTTGTGTGATAGTTGGGTTGATATTTGGACCTTGTATCAATGATGATCTTAGACTCTGAATGCAGTTCTGGCTTTCTGGGACTGAGGGTAATTAAGTAAGATTGAGCTGGGAGTAAATCTGTGGTCATTTGGCCTTTGAATTGGACATTACCCTTTTGACTTAGAAGAGATTTAAATTTGCAGAACTGGATTTGTATGTTACTGTTATGATAAAGGTGTGTTTAGTTCTTTCTGTGCAGTAAACTGACACACAAATAGCTGATAGGGCATGTCAGACAATCAATTTTTCAGATAGTATAAGTTTTATATTGTACTTGCTTTGAGCAGGGGTTTTTCTGTTCTGTGGATAACTGTCAGTCTCTAAATCATGCAGTTTCTGAATTGGTGAAAGAGCAGAGCTCTTTGTCTTTTCTCCAGTTTTTCCCGAGAAACATAAGGAACGGATGTGTTTTACATAATCTAGTAGTTTGCATAGTAAAATGACAAGCAGGGAGGGCCAGAAGGTACAGCAAGAAGGAAATTTTCACTGGAAATTGAAGGAAAATAATGAAGAGAATTCCTGTAGAGGTTGCAGAATCTCCATCCTTGTAGACATTAAAAACTCTACTGGACAATGCCCTCAGCAACCCATGGTAACTCCTAAATTTAGCCGTGATTTGACAAGAAGGTTGAACAGGATGACCTCTACAACATTTAAAATTGTAAAAGCAATAAATATTGAGAATGTATGATTTTTTAAAACCATTTTATTTGAAACTACATTACATCTTGACAGAAGGGATGTTGATGTAGTGAATAGTCATAAGATTTTGAAGTAACTAAGAAGAAGAAATGCTCGTTTGTCATGACTGTTTTCAATGAGATGACTCTAGAGGTCTTTTTTCAGTCTAATATATTGGTCATCTTCCATCAGTCATTTGAAGAGAGACAAGTAGGTTTATGCATGACATGGGTTATTTCCTGTCATTAAAAACTAATGGTGCAGTATTTCTCTATGTTGTATTCACCCATCTGATTGCTCTGTGAGATTGAGAATGAAGTGTGAAGGTCACTTCTACAAGACCATCCTGGAATACTGTGAGAAGGGGGAAAGGGGGAGTAATGGCAGGCATTTGAAAATGAATATGAATTCTAAGCTGTTGAGGAGAGGGTGATTTTTGAACAAACAAATGAGGAAGTAATTAGCTGATACATTATTGCGTATGCGTATCATACTGGCATGGAAGAGACCATTGATAGGTTATGGTAACCATTTCAGATATCACTGCTGAGGAACAAAACATAACAGCATTGCAGAGTGATAGATTAGATATACTATTTTGGTAATCACTGGGCTTTGGGTATTCGAAAGTGTTTGGATACAGTTCTTTAGACTATTAACTGGATGTTTTTATCAGAGTACTCAGCACTGAAATTAGGTGCTGACATTATAAATGTCATTTGTAGATCTCAGAGTTAGACCAGATGAATAATGCAAATCATGCCTTCAGAGCTGTTAAATTTCCCACAACCTGGGGAAATCAACAGTGTGAAGATATCTAATCAATCAATTAATTTGTAGGGTTTTCATCACAGGCCTCAAAGTTGGAATTAAGATGGGGGTTTTTTAGAGCTCATGTAATTTCTCCAAAACTAGTGCAGTTTTTCAGTTTTTTGGAACATTTGAACATTATTTTGTCCTCTCTGCTTTTCCCTCCTCCTCGATCCCCTGGATGACTTATATATGCTAATATTATTTGAAAGTAATGTTTCTTCTTAGGACAAGATTATTTGCATGTATGTAGCCATTAGTATTCAATTCAGTGATCTGTCATATCTGTCTTATCGTCTTTGCTTGTCAAAAAAGGTCTAATAAGTCACCTGAAGTAACTGCATTGGATTAAGTATTTTTAGAAATTGCACTTATACTGTCACCAGTTTCAATACCAGAGTTCATATTCATATGGTGATAAGATGCTACAATGTCATTGCTAGCTTCCTTGATGATCTTAAGCTGCTTTATATGCTACAGTTTGCACAAGAATATGAAAATAAGGCTGTCCAGTTGCTGAGGGTAGATAGATTTCATGCTTAATTTCATGTAATGATTAAACAGCATTATTTTAATCAATTACCTGAGGAAGTGATCAGCTGTGGTTAAAGCTGTAGGGTTGATACCAAGACGTGGAGACTATATTCAGGTGCTATTTAGTACCAAGGTCCCTGTCATGAGAACAGATGGAATTATTGCAAGAAAAGAAAATGGTAGGTAAACTGAAATCAATCTTTCCCATACCATTAATTTGGAGAGAAATGCTTTAGGGTTTGCAGAAATTTAATAAATATGCATAAGGTGATATTTTGTTTCCCACATCCTTTACATTTATACTGGCTTATTAAAGATTTAATTAAGTTTTCTGAAAAGGGAGAGGATGCAGTCTTGCAAAAAAATGTAGATGACAGTGTGGGTTCACAATAATTAGGGCTTCAGGGATAAAATAAAATTTTTCTATAGTTAATGAATATTAAGGCAATGGCAGCTTTGAAAACTTGCAAAAATGACAGTGTTTTACTTACCACATCTGTCTTCTGTTTGTTTTCTAGCCCTAGTCCATCAATAAATGTGACAGATTACATACCATTTACTGCTGCAACTATGAATAGTAAACAAAAGTTACAGAAGATATTTTACTTTACTCTTTTTGTGTGTTAAGCAGTTTTTTTTAATCAACTTCCTGCTCTTCATTATCCTGCATCTTGTTTCTTTTTGTCCATTCATTTAAATCTTAAAAACAAATATCTCTGGGTTAATTTGAGTAATATTTTTCTAATTAAATATCACAAAGCATTGCAAAAACTGTTTTTTAAAATCCCTTGTTGAGTCTATTATGCTGTCAAGGTTCAAAGTCTTGACAGTGGTTAGACAAAACTTGTGGCAAAGTAACTGTGGACCATATTAATCCACAGTCTTCATTGATCTTTTGTATTCTGTGTGGAGAAATACATAAATAAGCAAATGACATCTGTTTTGTCTTCCTTGACTTGTGGCTTCCAAACTCTTGGGGGCAAGAACTGTGTTTCTCCAGTACCACAATTAAATTCTGCTCCTTGATTAGGATTTCTTAATGCTCTGATTTTATAAATAATAACAATACCGAAAGAATAATTCCTTTTGTAAAACTAATTAAGAGTGTAAATGGAATTATAATATTATACTTGAACCCTGGACAACATGATTTGGCTTATAAATTCTGTGTCAGTGTAATATCAAATAAATATATTGTTCTGCAGTTTAAAGGTGTATTCTATTTTGAGTTTTCATGGATTCTGTTATAGACTTTTGTTTAACATCGTAAAAGTAACTTCTTGCTTCTTTAAGCTTTGTGGCACATATTAGAGTGTGCTATTCAGCCATATGCTGTATCTATGGCAGAAGCTTGCATGCTTAGTGCTTATACCCCCTCAACCATTTTCCAGGTCTGCTTTCCTACCGTGTTGTTCCTTTGATCCCATGTTCCTTTTAGAATATCTTCTGGAAATCATCTGCATCTCCTCTTTGTAGAAGAAGAAATTCCATGACTTTATGAATCTTTCTTTTCCGTTCTCTATTCTCCACTAAGAGTTCTGGTGCGCTGATCTGCCATCAGTAAGTCAATAATACTTTCCTGTCTTCTCATTACTTTCCATAGGAAAAGTGGGTACTTTCATGACAATGAGTGATGAAAAAGGGGAAAAAAGAAAGAGGAGCTGTTAAGGGTAGTATGGACTGTGAGGAAAGATCAACAGGTAGTGGATCTTGTTCTAAGGGGTTTCTACAGTTGATTGAGGAACTAAATTCTCTCCAGGATAATTTTCCTTTAAAGCCTGGAGCCTCTCTGAAAGTATTGGCTTGCCTCTGGTACGCAGCTTTTTGCACTAATGTTTATAGAATATACCTTTTCCTGAAACTTCTTGTATTCATTGAAATTTGCAGTTTTAATTTTCTGGAAACTCCTTTATTTGCATCGTGCTACTTCTCCCTGATGGTCTGCTTAAATGCCTTTTAGAGATACCAGGAGAGTAAATTTTTCTCATCAGTTAACTGTTCTTTTGAGTGGGAACTGCTAATGTACCTCAAGTACAGTATTTGTTTTTGTATAAATATGAAGTTTTATTTTAGTGTTACGGATTCTGGTAAATTACCCTGAAGACAGAACCGTGTATCTGCAAATTGACTTAGTTGTGCTATGGATTGTTTCCCCCACTCCGTTTTAGAAGCAACTGGTAAAAAGCCATCTGGCTCACAAGCCATGTTTCTTCTATATTATGAAATCTTTAAGCACTTACCTTTCTGTACTCTTACTTGTCTTTTGAACCATTAATTTATATAGTTTTTGACAAAGCAGTACTTTTTCAGAAAAATATGGTCTCTTCTGACCTTGTATCTCAAAAATGAACTATTGGATATTTGACCAAAACCAGTGAGCCAAACTAACAGTAGGCCAGCTAGGCAGTCAGATGATTTCAGTCAAGGTGGAGTGTGTGTATAAAGCAACCCATTTGTGTGCTTGGTTAATAATCATCCAGTTTCAGTCCTGCATATGTAACTCCGTGTGTATACATAATGCAGAATATTTAACTGCATTATTTTTAATTTTTTTGTATTTATTGTGTCCTACATACATTGTATTGCAGAGTAAATTCAATTCAGTTTAGCTACATTCTTGGAGTGGGAGATAAGGACTTATGTACCAGCAAAGTAATTGGAAAGTAATGCCTCATGCTTATTTTTAAATGTGATTCAGACCTAAAACTTTTTAGCAAATCATGTTGTGTTCTTGTAAAAGGATAGGTTTCTGTCAAATGGAGATAACGTGTATTCTCAGCCTTTGTGTCTGCAGGGATTAGGGCAGTAATTGCATCTAATTTCTGGTGATGTTTTCTACTCCCCATGGTCACTAATGTATTATTTCACTGAAAATGTGCAGGGAGAAGTTGAAATGTCTGCAGTGGATTTCTTGAATCTGAATGTAATTCCTGTTACTTTACTCATCTCCAGGTTTGTCAGAAAGAGTTTTTCTTCACTGTTTTATTCTAATTTAGAGGGTGCAAACTAGTTGTGTAAATTGATAATTTTATTTAGGGATCTGCACCTATCTAATGCAGGAAAAAAAATGACACAATGAATATAGTACAGTTCTGTAGGAATTGTATTTTTTTTTAAATATCCAGTTCTTGAATTATGAAACCCTGACTCCCTTGAACAACATGGAGTGTAAATTGTGCCACATGGAAACTGGAATGAACTGATAAGTAGTATCTACTTTTTCTCTGGAATGTTTTTAAGACTGCAAGAAGTTTCTGTAATTAAACTCTCCCTGATTTGCTATATTTAAAGGGGTGCAACCAATGTCAGTGTTCCTGATAGGCATTTTTTCATGTAGTGAAGTGATTTACTGTTTGTTCTTGCGTGTTCCATGAATATTCACCAGTTTTGCTGCTAAGCATGTTGATGAGCTTTGCACTTACTTGTCACTTATAATTGGTTTTAGGGCTATCTAATCTTCTTCTCTATAGCAATTGTTCTTTATCTATGTAAGGATCCATCCTCTTAACTCTACTTTAGGAAGCAGGAGGGGAGTAAGCTTATCAAAGATTTTTTTCCTCACTTGATCTTTCACTAGTTAGTTAACTTGCCTTCTAGGTCATCTTTATAAATGAGTTTGTAATGCTAAATTGAGAAGTGAACAGATCAGAACCCTTTTGTGCTTTAGGTCAGTTACTGTTTCAGTTTTCCTGGGCTTTCCTTCCAATATGTTTAGCTTAGACCATTGTGCTACTGTAAAAGATAGTAGTGGCAATGTATCCTGTCTTCTAACTGACAAACTTGGCAAGTTCTTTATTATGGCTAATGTTGTAGCATTTATAGGGGAACTAGGGAAGTGGCTGTCTTAGGGTTCCATAGGAGAAAGTGCAGTACTGGAGACCTCCACACTTATAAAGGTAAACTTTTTGTAGGGAAACTGTTTCCGTGGATTTGCCAGGCTATAAGTAAAGGTTTCTGAGGGGCATTTTTTATTTCCCTAACTGACTTACAAATCTAGGTTGAATGGGAATTGAAAGGGGAGGTGCTGGAAGGTGGCATGCTTAATTAGTGTCTAATATTGACCTTAAGAACGCAGATTTCAAAACTAGAATATTTAAATGTGGGATAATAAGTTGAATTAGCTATTATCTTTTCAGCTAGCTTCAAACCAGGACAAGACAAGAAAGTGCATAAATTTTATTCACATATGAGTGGATTTGTCCCTGTAAAGATTATGTGGCCTTTGACTTCAGTAATTTTTCAGTGTTTATTCTTTGTGCAGTTATTTTAAATACAAAGATAGTGTGTTCTACCTCACAATGTCCCTGAGGTGCAAATGGTG
Organism: Climacteris rufus; assembly: GCA_013398175.1. Classification (NCBI taxonomy): domain Eukaryota; kingdom Metazoa; phylum Chordata; class Aves; order Passeriformes; family Climacteridae; genus Climacteris; species Climacteris rufus. Next base: position 152,368 of record VZRZ01005076.1, on the reverse strand, counting down.
AAGGTTGGGAGAATATATGCTAGTATATCTGATATGCTTGCTTGGTTACTGCAATGTTTTGTGGGAATCAGCTATTGCATGTGGACTGGCCTGATTTTTGGCCTGAGCTGGTACTGCCTCTGTGATATTCTTATGGTGATGGACTTGGGATCTAAAGAGGGCTTCAAAATATATCTGTGTGCATTTAGGTAATTGGGAAAAGTGATTCTCAGGAGACCCAGGAAAAGTGTCTCTTCTTCAGCTGGGGAAAAAAAATAAGGAAAGTGCCTCTCAGATTTATCATTCTAATTGTTTTCAAAACACATCTCTAGGAGAAGCCTGTAGAATGTCAAATTTTATAGTCATGCTTCCTTTTTCCTTTTATATTTTTTGTTATTCTATGTCATCAGACTCCTTAAAATCCACCACAGAAAACAAACTCAAATAATTTTTTCTCTCCCTTTTTTCTCTATCTTTAAACAACCTACACTTCAAAACTGCAAGTATTCTTTCTGTTTACGTTAAGATGCAGAATAGTCGTTAGTATGTACTGGGTCTGTTAGAGAATTGAAGCTTATTATTTCTTGACTTGTACACATCTTGAAATGGTCATGTTCCTCTTTAGCAAAAGAACAATCTAGGGGGGTTTTGTTTGTTTGAGTGGGGCATTTTTGTTGTTTGTTTTGTTTTGTTTTAAATCTGCAGTTGTTCTTAACCCTGATAAGTCTTATATCAGCCTGGTCTGGAGTTACCATTTCTGTTTAGTGAGAATAATAATGATATTGTGCATAATATTTATTTATTTTCTACCATAGGAGGTTTAATCCTATGGCTACTTGGGTTAATGGGTAGAATGTAAAGAACACATGGATTTTAAGGAAGAGTTAAAACTTTTATCTGTGGTAGGTAGTTATGTTTCAGTGCCTTTGGTAATAACAACTTTTTCCACTCTAAAGATTAATTGTTTTCTCTGCAACTTTTTGATTATAGTTTTTAAAATTCTTAATTTTTATGTAGACTAATTTGTGCATAGCTAGATATCTTATTTCAGAAAGTACTTTACTGCCTTGTTGCAAGATAGAAAGTGTTTATTGCTTATCATCACCACATCTTTAGTATGACATTACTCTCTTAATTCACTTGCTGTGAAGAGGCAGGTGAGAAATTTAATCCTGTTTTAAGTTTTTTCAGTGTGCTAGTCAGCAAGATAACCTTTTGTATTAACATTAAGGTTCCAGCAAGAAATACGTCCTTGAGAATCCTTTGAGTATCAAAAAGACAAAACCATGACATCTGCCTACTTGTTGCTTTTGGGTTTTGGGGTATTTTGGTGGTGGTGGTGGTTTTTCGTGTTTGGTTGATTTGGGTTTTTTAATTGGTGGTTTTGGTTTTGTTTGACTGTGTTTTGTTTTTTAATGTTTTGGAAGATGAAGAAGCTGGAGTAGTCATACCCAGAGTATTTTTCAACTAGATGGTTTATGTGTTCTCTGTATCACGTTAACTAGGTGTTCTTTGCTTGTCTGGAGAACTCTGCTGGTTTGTTGATTTTGTGAAAGGTCACTTAGCTTCCTCTAAAATTATTTTGTTATATACCCTTATTTTAAATGTCTGTTGTATAATAACAAAGAAAGTTGAAGTACTCTTATATTCCTTGTTGGAGCAATTTAAAAAAATTAAATTCATTATTCTTAAGGGGATACTGTCAAAATTATTTCAGTATGCTTGATTGAGGTCTCATGGTTTTCACGTTCAAGCAATTATATTTCTGATTACCAAACAGTGCTTATGTGTCTTAGAACAATTTAATTTCTGCCCCTTCATGCTCTGGTATGTTTTCACTCATAGAAACAAATGCTCTCTGATTTGTATTGTATTTACTATACATTTTGCATTTAAAATGGTAGTTGAATTAATTGGTCCTCAGACTTCTTTATTTTAACAATATGTGCCTACTGCCCCTTCCCAGTCTTCCTTTACAATCTAATTCACTGTAAATTCTTGATGCTTTCTCTAGGTAGCCTTTCATAAGATTTAATAAAACTTGTCTTCATTGTAGCACTTTAGTAATTTATTCTATTCTGTACTTCCAGGGATTGGAATTATAGCTTCTGTATTTTAATCTGGTGTTTGAAATAACTTAGAAAATTGAAGAAGAGAAAGAAAGTTCTATTTTAGCATTACCAGTAGTCTGGCTCATTCTTCAGTGTAGCACAGTGCTTAAGGGCTTTGAGGGATTAGTCTCTATGTTGTGATTCTACAGTGAAGAGTGTTAAGTTATCAATGGCTTTGTAAAATGTCTCTCTAGCATGCCTGTTTACAGAGCCCAGGAAAATCTGGATTCCATTTAATTTTTTAATTTTTCTGGGAGAAAATCCAGTAATACCCGAACTTTAGTTGCTCCTTTGGCTTTTTGGCCCCCTTCAAACTTTGATTTATTGACAGCATTCCACCAAAGTCAAAGCAACCTGAAATTTCTGAGGTGAATTACCTCTGTGTGAAGTTACTATCATCACTACTTTAGCAACTTTCAACATAAAATCTTGTCATTTTACAAATATGCAGAGAAATGTGCAGTAAGGGATAGAAAGGGAAAGATGATTGGCGGTATTTCAACAGCAATTCAATTTGTGAATTACTTTATCATGAAACGGGGAGCAAATACGCTTTGAACAAAACAATTTTGTTGGTGTCTGTTGAAATCTCTAGATGCTACTTGCTCTGTAAAATAGAACTTGCTTTACACTCAGGAAGAACAAAAAATAGGATGAAACCACTCTTCAGTAAAGTGATGTCTTTTCATGCATATCCTTTAAATATCATGCTTTCCACCTAATGTTCTGAAATTGAAAATGTTCTCAGGAAGGGCTGAGAGAACCAGGACTGTTTATCCTAGAAAAGCGAAGGTTCAGGAGGAGTTATACTGATGTAAATAAACACTTGAAGGGTAAAGTGTAAAGATGACAGCCAGAATGGTTGGTGCCCAGTGACAGAACTGGAGGCAATGGGCACAAAATGAAACACCAAAGGTTCCATGCGAACATCAGTAAACACTTCTGTACTGTGAAAATGTCTGAACATCAGCAGGAGTTGCCCAGAGGTTTGAAGTGGCAGGTTGTTTTGTTTGAATTTTATTTTTGTTGTTTATTTTGGGGGGTTTGTTTGGTTTTTACTTGGGTTTTTTTTTTTTGTTTTATTTTGTTTATTTGGTTGTTTTTTCCCTAAGGAACATACTATGTGAGTTATTTGCGTGTCTCCCAGGGTAGCATTTCGTCATTTTGTGTATGGGACACCCGAGTTGCAAAACTGTATGTACAAAACTGTTATATGAGCAATCTCATCCTGGATTACCAGGTTCTTGGGCTTACTCTGTGACACTTTATTTTTTAATAGATCTCTTAGTTAAAAAGATTCATGTGAAAAAAAGTATTTTGCAATAAAGTTGAGAGAACTGTTGATTATATAGCACTGTATGTAGGATGTTCAATTTCACAAATAATGCTTGAAAGACCTCAATTTCACATTTTCAAAGACACTGTGGTTTCTAGTTTTAGAATGAGGGAAGAAGGAGGAGAAGTGGCCTGTTGTGTCAAACCTTTGCTTTTAGTAGAGAAATACCATTTCTTCAAATGATCCAGATTAGATAAGGCTGCCTGTTGATTTCAGCCAACACTGAAGAAGTGAAGGGAAAAGAATGGGATCAAAAGTTACTTTAAACATAAACACAGTGTTAATAATGTGTCTGAGAAGTCAGTATTCTTTGCAGCAAGGGAGAGGTACACAAAGTATATATTAGTTCTTGAATGGCTTTCAGTAGTTAATTCATAATTCTGCACTGTAAATTGAGCCAGGCTGCTGAATGCTGGGAGGTGACTTTTGCATAAAAGCTGAACTTAACAGAAAGACCCTTGGGGTCAAGAAACTCAGAATGGCAATATAAATCGCACCTAGTTTAAAAGGCTAGCTTAGCTAAGTTTAATTTTACCTAAAACTCAGAAATATATGAAATAGGCAGGCCAAATGAGTTGATTAAACATTTTGGTAATCTTTAGCTTTGAGATGTGTTTCTGGATTTAGAAAGAGTTTTGATTTGTGAAATAATAATTGTGCGTACAGTTAGCTTGAAGTATCTGCTTAAAAATCGTGAACTTAGCACTCTGAAAGGTATGGCTGAATCCAATTCCCAAGAATCTGGAGGTTCTGAATATTGAAAAAAATTATAGTAATTTAGAATTAGGAGTTTGATCTTCTTAATGAATTTAAATATATGTGAAGAATGATGTTGGTTTTTAACTGTTTGTGCATATTTTTAACATTTAGCTAAAGAATTCTTTCTATCTTTAATCAAACTTTTGCAATATTTTTGTTAGGTCACCCTGAATTGTTTTCCACTGAGAATAAATGGAGCTTTTTTAGCCTTTGTGTATGGCAACTACTCTTGGAATCATCCTGGTTGTCCTATATTATGCTCTCCCGAGACTAATATCCTTCCAGTATAAAGGTGACCTAAGCAAAATGTACTTTGAGGCTTAGCTGGTGCTTTTGTTGTAGAATCTTTTCTCTAATTCATAATTCATCCTTTTGATATTTCTCATTATGTTTTTAATTACTTCCATGCTTATAAAGAAAGAAAAAGTAAAATAAAATAATAGGGAAAAAGCCTATAGTTGTATAAGGCAGCTTACCTAGGCTTATTTCTATAAAACTTAAACAGTTTAACTTGTGTTTATTTAATGCAGTACAGGAGGGATTATCTTTCCTGAAGTAAGCTATGTGTTTGTTTGCAGTACTGGAGTCCTACTCTGTAACTAATATCCTTGACTTTACAGGCTTTCTTTAAACCAGATGAACTTTATTTTTTAATGAATGTAAGTTAGCATAAAGTTTGTTACAAATTGTGAAAATTTTTAAAGTATTAAGTACAAAACGGTGAATTTCTTGTATTTTGAAATTAATTATCAGGTTTTGATTGTACTCAGTGGACACTGATGATCTTTGTAAAATCAGCTGGACAAAACACATCCATGTAAATCATTACGGAAGTTACTTTCTATCTTGGATTTTCCACAGTGGAAAAAATATTAATGTTAATACTTTCTTGTATAACGTTCAGAAAATGGCAGCTTCATGTAAAAGAAAATCAACCAATTTTTTCTGAAACTGGTAATAGAACAACTTATGGGCTAAAAAAAACAAACCAAACAAAAAAACCCAACCAACACAGTACTTTTAGTTCTCTGTTCATTTCTCTATTCAGTCTTAAAAGGACATTTTTAGGATTAGTGTCAGAAAATGTAGGCTATTTTGCATAAAGATGAAAATCAGTGTCTGATTCCAAAAAGCAAATCCTCAGTCACAGCTAAATGAGTTTGAGTAGACGGAGTATAATATTAAGTCAGTCATACTGTGCCAGCTTACATGGCTTCTCACTTATTTTCAGGCAAGGGATTCTTGTAAATAAATAAATAATATGAAAAGGAAAAAAAGTATCCAAACAGATTTTTGTATGTTTTAGTGGTTAGTAATATTTGCATTAACTCATGCTCTTTTTTTTGTTGCAGGGGAGAGATTGGATAAGAAAACGTTTACAGTACTGATACAGTCATTCTCAATAGAAGAATTAGTTTATGACTGTATGGCTGCACAATAATGTGTTCTCACTGGACTATTCAGATATTTAATCCTGGAGTTCTCCATTAGGCCTAGGGTTGTGAATCAAGAAATTACAAATTACGATTGTAACTTTGACATGCCCATGGTTTCTATTCCTATTTAAAGACAAGTTTAAAATAGGGAATAAATATTTTTGATAAAGCTACTGGTGTTGCATGCCTTAATCTGAAGAGGAATAAACTTTGACAAAGGTGAAATATATATATTTTTTGCCACATTTTAGAATAGCCTAGAAAATTTTAGAAGAGTGAAATGTAGACAGATCAAAGAAATTACTTTTGCTTAGCACTTTCAAGTCCGTGAGCTATGTGAAATCTTGTTTAGAAGGCTTGTGCAGGAAAGTAGCCATCTATTTTCTCCCTTTTTAGTGTGTAGGAAATGTTATATGAAATTATCTAAATATATGCCGTTATTGTGTGTTGAGTCTTACAGCTGACAGAAATACTTTTTATATGTTCAAGGATACTGATAAGTTGGTAGTGTCAATGCCATTTATATGCAGACATCAGATGACCAAGGGACAACAGAGAAGTGAATGTCTGTAAGAACACTTTGAATTTTAATTCCATCATCTTTCTACCATAATGTAATTGGATCAGTAATTGCATATTGGTTAATGTTTATCAGACACATTTTTGGAGAAGTTAACTATTCGTACAACATATTGCTGAAATGTGTTCATTAGTACAGTTAGTTTCTCTGTACTATTATTCTTAGTGTAACTAGAGATTAAAATAGAGACTATTAAAATAAATTGGAATTTAAGATACATGCATTAGATAGAGAGATTTATGAGATACTTTACATGCCTTGTCAGTGCAACCCTGTTTTGTGGTTTGCTTTCTGTTTGTTTGGTTGATTTTTTTTACAGTGAGTGTTGTCCTGAAATAATTGTGTACAAAACTAACATTTCTTGGGGATTTGATACACCTGAGTGAACAAGACTGAATTTTAATCAAGGGTGGTTTTTCAATCTGCCTTATCTGGTTTTGGTAAAATACACGTAAAGGAAATATGGAAGTCAAGACATTTTTTTTTTTTTTTTTTTATTTGCAACATCATGATTTCAGAAACACTCAACAAAATCTGTAGTTAGCTCATCTCCAATAGCAAATGTAGTATGAAATCATTAATTAGAAACTCCTTACTTTATTTCTTTCACTCCAAAAGCTGTGAAATTTGAGGTATTGCAGTGAGTTTGAATTTTTTATCAGAAAAGGGGAGTGGCTTGGTAATAACCAATGCTTCAGCCTTTTTAGTAGTCAACAGTAGATTGAGTCACTGGCCAATCTATTTGAAGACTTCCTAGTGTATGTATCATGTTACAGCTTTTGACCCTTCTAGAGCTGAGGTCTTGGTCTTCCAGGTTCACATATTAAGCACATACTCAGGACCCCAAATACTGAAAGACCTGAAACTTCTTCTGAAGCCTGAAAGATGCAAAGTGGTAGAGCTGGTGTATTTCACATGGAAGGAGTTTAGTTTGAACACTGAAACATTGAGTAATACCATTGAGACTTAGTTCTTTGCTTTTTTGTGATAGCCCCTTTATGCCTTCAGTTTCCTGTGTGAAGTTGTTCTGACTGAAGGCAAAGTAAATGAAAGGAGGTCTAAGGAAGAAATCTTGAAAATGTCAGGGACATCCACTGGACAGACAGAGCAAGCAGCATTTAAGAAAACATGGGTGGTGTTTTGTTTTCTGTTGTTTGGTATCCCCTGCCCCCAATAGAGTTTTGTTTGGGGCAGAAGAAATTTAGAAAATTTGGCCAAGAAAGATTAACAGTCAAATGAGGCAAAATGTGTGTATACAGGGTGGTTCCTGTTGTTTGTGCTTTGTCTTGTAGGCACCATGTCTTGGGAGAGTCAATAAATAAAGCTGCGTTTTGAGTAGCTAATCTGCTAGTCACAGAGTATGAAAGAAAGGGAAGGCTTTTAGATGTCTAGGTGTATTGGGTTAAGAAGCAGAGAGGAGATATGGGGGATCACTGGGAAGTAATCCCTAGTAGGGAATTTCTTCAGGTACAGATGCCAGAAGCTTGGTCTCCCAGATTTTTAGGTTCATAACTTGTCACACTTTGCTTACGTTTTTGACAGATAGCATAGTTGTTTCATCACATTACTGGATATCAAGATCTATAATAGACGAAATGTAACTTTTTTCTTTTGCTTTCTTCTTGATTCAATAATAGGAACAAATGCAAATGGAAAAATATTTTGCTATCCATAGGGATAAAAGAAGAATTATTTAGAATTGTTTTCCCAAGCAGCTTTTATTTCAGTGGGAAGTACTCATCTGCATAACAGGATTGAGGACAAAATGCGAATGACTGTCACTGTTCCAGGAGGAAAGACAATTTTCATAGGTGATCGCTTTATGAGGAAATCCCATTTTCTAAAAAATGAACAGCTTTACTTGTTGTGTAAGAAAATTCCTGGATTTTGGATTTTCTCATTTACATTTCTAATAATTATTTAGTTTTGTAAAAATGCTGTGCCATATATATTCACGTTACAAATTGTGTAGGTGCAGCAAGTAATGTTGTAGTTCTGTTTGCTTTACAGAAATTAGCAGTCATGTTCTTTCCACGCATATTCCACGTATATATGTTCTTCTGTTGTGCTTGGGGCACCAAGCTGCTTTTTCACCCATTGATTTAATGTTCTCTGTGCTTTTACACTGTTATCTGTTGATCCTTTTGTAGTTATTTGCAACATCAAACCCAGAGTTTTCTTCATACAGGAAGGATTTATCTTCTCATAGTTAAGCTTGGGGGGGGATTTGGGTTTTTGGTTTTTTTTTTTCCCCTAGTGTTTCAACTAAAAGAGTCCCTTTGAGTTATCAGCATAAAGCTAGGAAGTGCTCAGAGAAATTCTGTAAACTTATAGGTTTAAACATATGTAGGATCTTTACTTCTATAGACTGTGGAAAGGAGGAGAAAATTAGAAATCTAGAGGGAAGATGAGGTAGTGTCCCTTGTTTTCTGAATATGAGTAACAATTGTTGTGTGTCTCAGTTGTCACAAGATGTGTTTTGTCAGATTTAGCCATTCTCTCCTACTTCCAGATTTTCTCTGGCAGAAGACTTTTCTCAGGGGGTGGAAAGAGGCAAGTTAATAAAATTTCTGTAAATGTCTGGAATCCTGATGGGAATTCATTTTGGTGACAGTTTTTTTGTAGGATTTGTGTAGTTGGATGGTAAATGGTAAAAGTAAACATGTTCAGCCTCACAGCAAGAACAAATTGGAATAGACCCTTGTTTTTTGTAAGAGTGCTTTCCTGAATATTAGTAGATTGTTTTTATTAAGGTAATATGGAAAATTTTGCCTTTTGGTTCTAAATGTTCTGAGTGTAGTGTCTGTTAAGTGGGTGCCTTTTTGATCCAAAGCTGGTGTAGAGAGTTGGAGTTTTAAGATGTGCCATATTTCCTTAAGACAGATACTCAACTTTAAAGTCAAAATCATGGCTAAAATGGAAACTTACATAAAAGTAGATTCTTTCTTAGATTTCATTAAGGAAAAGGTTGCTAACTCAGCAGCATATATTGTGAAAATATTTTGTAAATGACAAAAACAGTATCAGACCTTCATCTCTGTCTAAAGACTTGAAACTCAGAAAGACCTTACTGTCTGTGAATTGCAGAGCTTCAATCCCAAGGTCTCTTCTATCAATTACCATGGAAAAGAAATCTTGCTGGAATAAAGTGTACAAAAAAATAGGGTATTGAAGTGCAGTCAGTTACCCTAGTGTAGCCTATAGCAGAATGTTTTATGATGTAAGCCACCATCTGCAATCTATGCATTAACTTTCTATTTGAAAATAATAGATTTCTTCACAAAGCAGTGAAACAAGTATATAAATTGTACCTAATGACTACATTCCTGAAGTACTAGCTTTATTTTACCTAGTGTAGTAGACGCATTAAGTTAGTTTAGTTACTAGCTTTCCACCTTCTGCATATAGGAGAAAAACAAACAACAAACAATGATAAAAGTGTTGAAAACATTATGGTGAATATTGCACAGGAGCTATGTAAAGCTGACTTTATACATGGCTGAATCTGAAGGAGTCAAGACAATTTTTTTACTGGCAAAAAGCTTCCAAGTAAAACTCAAATTGGAACTTTGCTGACTAAGACTCTTCCAATATAACTTTAAATTATAGAAGCAAATTATGTATCACTAACAGAGATGTATTTTTTCCCTCTCCTGTTTTTTTTCCTTTCTGTCAAGATCATGCTTTTGCTTTCATACCCTTAATGCTATTTCATGAGCTTCTTTCCTTTGAATAAGACCTATTCTACAAAGTATTTGGTCTTCTGTACCAAGTAGGATATTATGCATCATTCCTGTGTTTATGTAAAAATTGTGTCTTTTTATTACTTCTCTTTGGTTTATCTTTTTGCTTCAGTTATTAAAGCTTTTGAATATACTAGTTTCGAGCCTTTTTAGCTCCTTGTGTTTTATTGTGCATTACTGGCTGGATTGCCTGATGCAAAACTAGTGAATTCTTTGAAATGAACGAAGATTTAGTTCAGGCACTGCTAATTCAAGGAAATCTTACAAATGTGTAGGTTTCATTCTTATGTAATTTGCTTTATGATTCTTTTTAAAGAAAAGAACTTACATAGTATTGTTTTAAAGCAAAACTAACAGAAATGTCTTTTAGCAGAAGAAAAATTATAGCATTAAATTATCAATTGATATTCTCATGATAAACAAAGGTGCAATCTCTCCTTCACATTTGTGACTACAGATATCAGTGAAATTCTGAGAACAGGAACAAAAACCTGAATGATTTTTTTAATAGGGTCAAGTAAATGAGGCTATTTCAGAACTGTTCATGATTTGCACTCATTAAAGCTTCTTTTGGACTATCTGATGACCTGTGCCTAAGGGGCACAGCTCATGAGGGGTTCTCATAACCATGAAGATGGAAGATCTGACAGGCAAGATACAATTTTTCTTTATCCTTGCAGTTCATTCTTTTCTTCCCCTCATACATCTGTCTCTACTCTCATTTATAGCATTACTGATTTGTCAGAATGTTACTAGATTACCTAATTTTACTATTTCATTCCATTAAAAGAAAAAACCTAGAAAAATTACCTTGTCTCCTTGCTCAGTTGTCCTTGCATAGTATTTAATTTTTTCCTTGCCTTTCCTGTCGTGCTCTCTTTTCTCAGTGTTCCCATTTCTATGTGTTTTTTAAGCTAGTTTATTCTTCCTCTCCACAGTGGAGCCTCCTCAGTTCACAAACCCTTTCACTCATTTATGTGTATTTTAACAGAAGTCTCACATCTTCAAGTTTTCTGAAATTAGTTTCCTTTTTGTTTGGTGCACCTTCTTCACTTTCTGTTCCTGTCTGTCCCCTGCTCTGTCTGTCTCACTTTCTCCCAGCATTCAACTTCTACGTTTTCTCCACTCTTTTTTTAGTTTTTATTTGATATAAGCAGCTTCCACAGGGCCAGTGAGGAGGGAACTGAAGACTTACAACAAGATAGATGCATTGATCCTGATGCACTGTATTCACTGCAGCAATTCACCTAGAGAATGGTCAATACAACCTTGCTGAACCTAGGTAACAGGAAACTAAACAGTTTCTGCTGACCATGTGTGGCATCAGGCTTAGTTAGTAAAAAAAAAAAAAAAAAAAAAAAAAAAAAACCAACCTAAATAGATTTTCATAGGAATAGTTAGATAAAGAGGGCTGTCTTCTAATATGAGACTGTATTTTGCTTTGAAATCTTTAATGTGATGGAATGCTTTCAAGCAAAAGAAAATCAACACACAAGCAGATTTTTTTCTTATACAGTGGTTGTTTACTCAAAATACTTTGAGCTTCTCAGACTTGAGATCAGCTTCAAACATTGATCTCATAATGGAATGTGTCTAGATGGTTTTATATGACAGTGCAGTCCTGTCTGTAGCAAAATTCAAAACTTACATTAATTTAAATTCAGTATGATACATTCGTAGGAAATTCTAAGCATGGTAACTATTTCTCTCTCTTTGTAGGTACAGTTTTTTTTCATCCTTATACTCAAGTGACTGACAATATCCTGCTGTAATTTTTCTAAATAGAATAAATCTAATGCTGCATTTAAAAAAAATAATTTTTTTAAATGAAAATTAATTGATTGCTGGACTGGTAACTTCTCTTTAGACAATGACCTTTACTCCAGTCTTTTGCCTTCAGTATCAACCTGTTTGATTTCCTTTTATGTGTCCTTTCTGTTAAAGCCCACACTGAGTTATTCTTTTAAATATTTAAAATCTCCTTGAAAGACTAAACTGTGCTATAAGCTAAACTGTGCTACATACAGCTACATATAACCTCCATCTTGAGTCCTGAGGAGTCCTGAGGGTACAAAGTACTGAAATTTTAAGCTTAGACATTCCTCATCCTTGTCCTCAATTACAGAATCTTTTGGCTGAGAAAGTGGAACAGCTGATGGAGTGGAGCTCAAGGCGTTCAGTCATCCGCATGAATGGAGACAAATTCCGAAGATTTGTGAAGGCTCCACCTCGTAACTACTCTGTGGTAGTGATGTTCACTGCTCTCCAGCCACAGCGGCAGTGCTCTGTTTGCAGGTAATTTATACCTTAGTGATGTTTCTCATCTTCCTCACCACAGTTTTCAATTGACTGTTTGAATCAAGTGCAAGTATGCTGAGTAGGGTTGTTCTTTGTATGGGATACATGCTCTTTAGACAACAGGCTCGTGCACTTGTTACAGCATCTTTTCAACTGTCGTTTAATCTGTATGTCACATTTTGGAATTCTTAATTTATTTTTTTTTTGGTTTAAATTGCAATTGAATAAAATGTACATAACTGAGGAAGACTTTCTCTTTAAGAAATCATCTTTATTTTATTATCAATTGACCATAGTCTTTCCAAAGACATTTTCTGACGGAAGTGATCCATTACTATTTAATAATATGACACTGCACTGATTTCTTCAGTTAAGAGATGTCCAAGGCTCTGATGCAGATGTGTTACCCTCTGATTTCACAGCTTTGAATAGTTCTTACATGCAGACATTTTTCCGTGAGGACATACTTATTGTGGAATACTGTCTGTCACAGCAATTAGATATGTTCTGATAGCTCCATTTAAAATATATATTACAGTGACTCTGGTAGTCTTCTAAGTTCAGTATCTCTCTGTGCAAGTTCTTAGTGCAATAAGTTAATCCAAAAATGACTAATGATAGACAGGGAAATAGGGCCAAGGGACTGAAAGGTAGCCATGCACTTAATTACCTTACTAAAACAGAAACTGTGCTAATAAAACCTTCTTCAACCAAAATATGCATTAGAAATTATTGTGTTTAGCACTAAATGGGATTATTGTGCAGGGAGCTCTAAACAGTAATTAAATAGGTAGAAAAATACAATACTTTGTAGGATTATGAAAAACATAATCTGTATATTAGGAAATACTATTTCTTGTTTCGAAATACATGCATTTTAAACTACAAAGTTGGTAAACATGGCAACATGTCAGATTTCTGATATGTTGAAATGTGACATTTACAACTGAAACTTTAACTTGGGTATCTGTAGTTGTATATGGGTTTTATTAGATTTTTGGGTTTTATATGTAATTTTCTGTCACTGAAGTCAGTTGGTCAGGTTTGAGGGAGAGTATATAAATTGTGTTTCCATGAGTTCACCCTCCACATATGAACTGGGAAGGCGAAGGATTAGGTACGGAAGTTTTCTAACATTCTTAAGTCAAACAAATTTTTAGTTCAGCCCTTCTGTTGCTGTTGTTTCTTTTTTGTGTTGCCAGAGTTCAACTTCAGAAGATGAAACAGGAGTTACAAGTTTACCATATTATTTTGTATCATTCCTTATTTTCTTACCCAGTGGATAAAGTTACAGGAGATGCACCAAGTTCAGCTTTATAAGGGTCATTGTGTTTGTCATTATAATGACCACAGCAAATTCTTTCCCTGTTCTATGTACAGATCTTTTGTAGGGCATGTAAAAGAACATAAATGTTGCTGTTATTAAGGAAGTTAATTTTCCTTGCAGCTGTATATTGTTTACTGTGCTGAAAAAGACCTTATAAACTTCACCTTTTAAAAGATCAGACTAGACATCTTGTACAAAAGCAACTGAAAATCTTTAAGCGTAAAATGAAGGAAAAATCTGCATACTATGTTCAGTTGGGTTTGTTTAAATAAATGTGAAGTTCTGATCCACTTGTTCATGTGAAATAAAAGGAATTTAATGAGTTTGATCATACTGCACATAAAACCATTATCAGGAAAATCGACATTTTCAAATCAATGGCTAATTAATGGACAGGAGCACTGAAAGGATATATAGAACTGAAATGCATGCATTACTTGATTGTTAGCTATTCACTAACCACTTTGCCTAAAGGAAAAATAGATTTTTTAACTTAATCTGTAATGTTCTGTGAAGGTGCTGTTGTCCAAGACTGAAGTTAACTGCTACTTGTCAAAATATTTTCAGAGTAATTGCATAGAAAAAAAAAACAATGTCATATCTCAAATATGAAAAAACACCCAGGCTGAAATCTTTGACTTTGAATAACTTTGTCACAAGATTGACAACTTTTTCCCCCTAAAAAGTGAGCCTGCTTAGTTTATGCACTACAGGACTTTAAAAAAAAAAGTTTTGTCTTTTCCTTTTGGTGCCTAGGTGTTCCACTTCTGTATTTTATCTTTTCTATGATATGTGTGGAAAGGTGACCAAGTTCATCTTGGACACTGTAAGGATTATCTCTGTGCAGCAAGGAGGATGTTATAACATCAATCACACAAATTAATGATTTGTGAAAGTGTATGGAAATCATATCAACTTAAGGTGCTGCATACAAAGAAGTTTTTCGGACTGTAGATATTTGGATAAAGCTTTTTTATGTAAAAAATCTCCTTTTATTGAATCCTGTCCAAATTAATCTGGTCCTAACAAATAAAGGCTTCTGAAAAACAGCAGCTATGTATATGTATTAGTAGAGCCTCTAGTCATGCTTCTAGAGTTTTTTTCAAAGGAATTTTGTCTTTATTCTGAAGCAGAATTTGGAGTAAAACTCTTTCATCTGGCTTTGTGGACAAACAAGTTCCAACTGTCTGATCCTAAAGAGTATTGAAAGCCATTCACAACTGGTTAGTGGTAGTGTAAATGTCAGTCTTCCTGTTGACAGGGTTATTTAAGTTCAATATGACATAGCTGGTGTTGGGAGATGAAGTAACAATAACAAATTAGATATTCAATGTTCTCTCAAATAGAGGTGGAATGTGTTTCTAATGGCTTAACATGTTTTTTTTATTTCCGTGCATGTTTGCAAATGTGTTTGATTAAACTGTTTTGGTTCCAGGAAATTAAACTTGGTTAGTTTTAATTGACTTTACCTGTTATTGCTGTTCTTGGTGTATATACTTTTCAACAGCACATTGGAAGCAGATACTAAAAGGCCCTTTGATGCACTGTGATGACAAATCAGTTTGGATGAGCAGTCAGAAATAATCTTAACTCTAAACGGTGACTCCTCAGGACGTAAGACCTGCTTCCTTTTTCCCTTTGTGCTTGGCTCTTCACTCAGCCAGATAGTTTATCTCTTTTACCCGCAGCAGTCACACTACTGAAAAAACTACTTACATATGTAAGAAGGAGAAAAGAAGAGGATGTTCACTCTGACAGCAATACCTTAACAGAGGTGAAGAGACTGTTTCTCAGCCTGTACTTTGTACTGCATACAGGCAGGGGTAACTACTGGACTAACTTGAATGCGTTTTTGGGTGAAAATTTGCAGCCAGCTTTTGTGCCTTTCATCTTCTCGTGTCTCGCAATCTGCTCCCTCATTTTAATACCACATTTTCCTAAAGTGATCAACACCTTTTTATCAGCCAGAATTCAGTGACCCCCTGCTTCACTTGGTTATTAGTGCTTTGATTTTCAGCTGCACAAGGGCTTTATAGCAAGCCTGCTGATGCCGACTGCTCCTTTGCATCTTTCATTGTTATAATTAACTCCTTTCTTGTTTGTTGCTGTACCGTCCAACCACTGCATAAACAAATTATGAGGTCTTTTATTTTACTTTCTAAGCTCTGCTTCTTTCATCTGACTGGCAGAAGCAACCATCTGTGCTTTGAATACAGGTGCATATCAGAGGTGTTTTGTTAGTTACCATTTTTGTCTGATCATTTTTCAAATTCATTGCTGGGGTATTTTCATTTAGAAAGAGATATCTGGGTCAGAGAAATGAAACTGGATGCTTGAGCTTTTCCCCAGCAGCTAAAGCCAGTCAACAAAAATACACATATTTTGTGTTGATTTTTTTCTTAATGTTCCTTGTAAATATGAGAGCACTGTCAGAGACTAAAGATGCTGAGTTTCAGTGGATAGGCTCTCTACTTTGACCTGTGCCACTAGTTTGTTATAAGACAATGGTTAAAACATGTAAATTAGGCATGTACATCTCTCTGTGAATTTACAGCTACTGGAAACAAACAGATTTTGTTTTGCATATTTCTACTGTGCTTGTTTATGCCTGTAAATTCCAAATGTTTCCTTTAAAGAGGTAACTGAGCCTGTTTGAATCATTGCAAATCAAGATTGAAGCCCAGAATTAGTATCATAAATGATCAGGAGGAAAATGGGAAAATGCAACACAGAAAGACTGTAGTAATGGCAGATAACCAGTTGTGAAGACAAACTTGTAAACTGCAGAGCTGAAAACTCTGTTGTTTGAGTCCTGAATGATGTTTAATAGTATTTTACAGTGGAAGTGACAAGCCTGTTTTCAGATTCTTGGAAAACACGTTTTGCAAAGACTGTGCAAAGAGTATTTATGAGGAAGAAAGATAGAAATGGCTGGTAATGCAAAGGAGTTTGAGTAGCCAGTGATTTTCTTCATCCCTATGTTGAAACATACCATAGTTGACCAGACTATTGAAGTTTTAAAAGCATCAGAAGTTTTTGTGATACTGGAAGGAACACTGATTACACCCATTAGCTGAAGGGGGGGTGTGTGTGCATAAATACACTTGTGTATATAAATATGCATGTAAAGTATATAGAAAAAAAGTATATGCAGGATGTGAGGGAGATGGATCAGTTTTTCAGGTGTGGCACATGTTTTCTAAAGACTACTTTGGTTTAATTTGAGTGACAAGACAGAATTCTGTTATAAATTATTAATGACACCTTTTGGAACAAGCTTGTAGTTACTGCAGAAAGCATGCTGCAGAATGAGCTCAAAGTTAAGTCTTTTTGAAGCTCTTTCTTCTTGCAGGACTATCTAAATGTTGAGTTATAATTCAACATATAGTTTGTGCATTTTTAAGTTGTGAGCTTAATGTTGTAGTGTGTGTTTCGTAAAGGGTTGTGAATGTAGCTGCCTTCTGCTGTTGACTTAATTATGGAAGGAAATGGCAAAATATATGAGAAGAGATTCCCAATACTTTTACTAACATCCTGTTATGCTGTTATTAACTACCCTGGCCGTGAGACCTCCAAGAGGAGGTTTTTTAATCCCAAAAAGAGAGGAATTTTTTTTGTTTCCCTGCTCAAAAAAATCTATGAAAAGAGATATGCTTTCAAGTGTCTGATCCAAGAGTGGGTCAACAGCAAAAAAATTTGTGACAATCAAGGACCATCATAAGAAAGAAGAAGCAGGATGCTCTGTCTTTTAGCTTTTTGCTGGCTGATCAAAGCAGGTAGTTTGAAAACCATTGACAGGTCTTTTAAATGTACTGAAAGGGAATTATCATTTGAACTTTTGTTCAATGAAGGACTAGGAAATTTGGAAGGAGCTGTTGAAAGTT
Organism: Climacteris rufus; assembly: GCA_013398175.1. Taxonomy (NCBI): domain Eukaryota; kingdom Metazoa; phylum Chordata; class Aves; order Passeriformes; family Climacteridae; genus Climacteris; species Climacteris rufus. The sequence continues at coordinate 134,915 of VZRZ01005076.1, read as the reverse complement.
CTGCAATTGCTTTTCTTGTGCACTTCAGGACCTTGATAGAAGTATTGACGAGTCCTTTTTAACATAGCAGTAATTTTTTACTTGGATCATAAGGGACTCCTTATTCTTCCTGTGATCATAATTTTTCATTTTTTTACTTTGCAGCTTCTACAAAATAGGACCTCATAGCTTCATTTCATTTGCAGAATACTGAAAATTTCATGGGATGCTGTAAATAGAATAGCATGGATTTTGGCTTGCTTTCCCCTTCTATAGATTCCTAGATTTCAAAACCTGTGTAGTTTTCAACTAGTGTTCATACTTGTGTTGTGTTTAGTGAATTTTCTGGACACATTTGTAGATCTTTCAGTGCTTTTCATCAAGACATGATGAGTCACCCTAAACAAAATCAAATAAGCATTCTGAGTTTATTGTCTTTTTGACATTGAGAAGGTGTCAAAATATGCATTTTTAGCCCCTTGTTCCTTTAGTTTTGGTGAACACCTTTCCAAATAAAAGCCAAAAGTTGTTTTGGAAGTAAATTGCAGCATTGATCACAGTTTACTTTAAAGACATGGATAAGAATGTGTAGGTGACCTGGTAGTACCTTCTGTGCCAACTGTCCACTTGTAAGGGTTGTCCATAGTGTGCCAGAAAGTAATGCTTTACTGCTTTCTTTATCGAATAATTCCACACGCTTATTCTTTTCCTAATATTCCGTTTGTGTTTTCCTTACTATAATGTTAGAACAATAGAATAAAATTAATCTCATTAAATATAGCTCAAGTTATACAAATCTGGTTAAATGCCACAGACAGCCACATAATTAATCTTTTTTAATAAAACTTTAAATATTTCATGAGCACCTCTTGCGTAATGGAAGAATTTTTGTAGAGCATTTGCTTAGCAGCTTACTTTCCAGTATATTAAATTTTCGGGGTAAATCTAATAGTAGCATTCCCTTTTGATCTGGCCACTATTTTCTGGCAGCTGGTCAATATTACTGTTGTTGTTGCTAGTTCCTGTGTTGCTGTTATGATGAAATTCTGTAGAGGTGACTGTAGCAGACATAACATTCAAATCTTCTCCATCTATCAAAAAAAACCTGTCAAGCAAAGGAGCAGGCTAACATATTATTCTGTTGAGTTCAGACTAAGTGTAGTTACTTGCATTTATGCCTTAATAGCTTTTCATATAATTGTTCTACTAATTTTGTATAATTAACATTACTTCATAGAAAGAAACTGATGGAATGGTATGAACTAATTATAGAGATAGGTAGATAAAAAGTGGCAGTTGGTATTATCTGTTGTTAATTGAAGACTGGTATTTTTGTCAAGTGCTGATGCTTTTCACTGTTACTGTGTCTGAAAAGGAATGAGACAGTGCTACAAAAAGTTACTAATGTGATTGAATCAGCCTTGTATCAATTGGAGAACATATAGTGGAGTGCAGAACGGTCTTCAGTTCTGTGTGTGGTAATCCTTTAACTTTGTATTCCTGCTGCTCCTTGTTTCACTTTTCTCCACACCCTTGAAGAGATCCTATGGGGATGCATCACAGAATGCTTTGCTATTTTCAGTGTGAGGATGAAATTGTGCTTTGAATCTGTTACAGGAGATTCAGCCTTTTGCAAAATAATGCTTTCTACCTATTGTATTAATTCAAAATAGTTCAAAGATGCAAAATGCATGGAGAGCAACAGGAACAAGAGTCCTCTCAAATAGTGGAGCCATAAGTGGTGTATCTGAATTTCCCAGAAATACTGTTTTATCACAAATTAAAGGTAGACCAAAAAGAATGATGGCATCAAGTTGAAGTGATTTGCATCTTGTTCTAACAATAAAAATGTTTCAACTTTAATATAGCAGTTTTAACAGAAGAGTGCACTACAGATATACTTAAGATTTTACAGCATTCCTTTGATGTTGTCTGACTGCCCTCTTCAGGATGACAATGAATATATTAGTTTGCTTAGTGATTATATGTGTTTCTAGAAATAACCAATCTAATGCCTAAATTTTTTTTTTTTTTTTAAATTACAAACTGCCCATTGGGTAAGAGTGTTAAATACCGAATTTTACTGAGTCAGATGATAAGGGTGAAAGCTGACAGTTATTGTGCTTTGTGTTATTTATTCTTTGTTGGAGTAAGAGATTTTAAATTTTCATTTTAACTCTTGGGGTTTTTATGATAATTTTTTTTCATGTATTGTCTATTTCTTAATACTACAAAACTATGCTGGAGTTTGCATGCAATATATTTCATGTCTACAGTTGATCTCAGTTATGAGGAAATGAGGAAGGTCTTATGATATCTGTGGTCCTGTAAAGCTTTTTCACTTCTTTGCTCTTTCTTATATATGTTTAATGCACAGTTTCTCTTGCAACAAAAAGATTTTTGTGTTTACAACTTTTAAGTAAATAGTATTCTGCACCATCAAACACATAGAACTGTTTTTCTAGAAACACTGTTTTGAGCAAAGCTGCAAAACACGTTTATTTATACTACTTCTGTATCTTATCATATGCAAAGATTCGTTACAAAGTATAAAATCCTGGACTCTACAGTGGATGTGATTAAATAGTAATATGGAAATTAGCAAAGGAGCTTGTCTAAATCAGAAAGCACTGCAAGCATTCTTTAGGTTGTTTGTTTTTTGTTTTTCCCCCTGAATTTTTTGTTGGTGTAGACTTTTACTATGGAAGAACCTGTGGTTTTATGGCACTGTGTGTTTAGAGGATGTCTCTGCTCTGGTATTACTCTCCTGGAATTCCCTTCTGCCTGGAATTGCTCTTTCTTTTGGTGCAGTTGTTTGTTTTGGTTTGTGTTCTCCTTGCTGTTTTTTTGGGGGGTGGTTTTGTTTCTTTCTTTTTGATTGGTTTGTTTTTTGTTTGTTGTTTGGTTATTTTATTTAAAGTTAACAGGTAAACTGGCAAAACCCAACCAACCAAAAATTATCTGACTTGGGTGTAGACCCATGAGTAAAGCCAAGAGGAGGCTTTCTGATATATTTGAGTACTAGAAAATCACCTTCTAGTGACGATAGAAAAACTTACTTACATGCTTTACAAAAATTACCACATTTAAAACAAGTTTTAGATAAATAATCTAGAGTTTATTATGCTACTTACAAGACTACTCTTTATTTAGTTAGGATCATATCCCCAGTGCTTAGCAGTTTCTTTGGCTCTCTTTCTATGGCTCTGCTATTTTAGGAAGATGCTACTTTTACGGTTCCGTGTTATTTGTCCCCTAGTTTCAGAATTCCTTATGCGTATTCCTTAATATTCCTTATTATGTCCTGATACTGCACTTAAGGGTCACATAAGCATCCCCTTGCATGGATCTGTTAGCAGATTTGTGTGACACTTGCCACTCAGACTACTCCTATTTAGTGAGACTTTTATATATGGAAAACATTACTTGTTCTTAATATCATCTTGGGGTTTCTCTTGTGTATTTTAATTTAACATATTTCTAATTTTGGAGAAGACAAGTTTGAAGCAAAGAGTTGCATAACTAGCTGAAACTTTTTCATTGATAGTATGGGTGTTGAGAATGACACTGCAAATGCAATTCATCTAACCATTGCAGCTGATTATAGAATATTTTTTTGCAAGTGACTGACACCTGGATGTACATTTGTTTCTTTTCCTTAACAGGCAAGCTAATGAGGAATATCAAGTGCTGGCTAATTCATGGCGCTATTCATCTGCTTTTTCAAATAAACTGTTTTTCACAATAGTGGATTATGATGAAGGGGCAGATGTTTTTCAACAGGTAAATGTTGGATACGTATTGTTAATTTTTAGAACTACATGTCAATTTGTCAGATAATACAAGATAAATTATTTTCTGTATGTAGGTGTGTACATATGTGTTTTGTGTACAGTTTCCTCCTGGTTAAAAACACAACAGCTTCTGTGACATTAATGAAGACAGATTCTACTAGTAACTACTTACTTCTAGTATTTTCCAAGAGTAGTTTTTAATATTTGTTTATAGATTGCATTATATATCTATATGCAACTTTTTTTCCAAACAATTGTTAAAGTAATTTTTTAGAATTAAGCACATTGCAAATAACATTTTCAGTGAAAGATTTCCTTTTTTTTCTTTCTAGGGGAAAAAAAGTTATTAAATAAAAGAGCCTTTTAATTGCTTTTATGTAATACAATATTCTTCATCTTCAATAATATTTATATTAGTCTGGAAGTTCTTCAGGGAAAAGGGACGAAACTAGTTTACATTTTATATATTGGCTATGAAGAGTGAAAAATCAGCTGTTGGAGAATAGTTTGAGGTCTTTTCTGAAATTGAGAAGTCAAGGAAAAGTGCACCCCTTGAAAATTAATACTAAATGTTTATCTTTAATATGTATCCGTTGACTGAAGCTAAAAATGCAGATTAAAAGGTGTGAAAAATTTTGAAGTTATCTGTATGTTTTAATTACCTTTTAGTGCAGTGTGTGATTTAAAGTGTTCAGGGGAAAATACTAACATTTCTTTTTTAAATACTTTTTTATAAAAGTTTCATTAATGTGTTTAATAAATATTTTTACTTCCAATTGAAATATTAGAATGCATTGTGTAAAGAATGGTTATTATTGGCTTAAGATTTTGCTTTAAAAATTAAAGATTTGCTTTATAAAAATTTGTATTATTGTAACCTGCATGGTTATAGTAATACAAAATACTTTGATTGATCTTGTCTTAAGCCAATCAATACATGTTAGAATAATCCAGTTCAAGTTATTCCTTGTGTAACAGGGCACACATTCAGTTTATTTCAAATGACACGCATTAAAAGTCATGTTTAAATTTAAACAAAATTAAACATAAATATGTAAGGGGTTTTTTTAAGAGACACAGTGTTAAGTTATACTAATGATTATTTTAAGGTGGATTTGAGGGAAATGCATTTGTGACTTTATATTATAATGTGTGAAAGTCAGGTAATACTGATGCCATAGCAAAAAAAAAAAAAAACCAAAATAATGTGATTTTGATTTTTTCAGATTTTGCCATGGTGATAGAGAAATGATAAAGCAGTTCCAGATCAATTGCCTCCAAACTCTGTACAATGTCAGAATGTTTCTGTATCTTATAAAGTATTTTATTTAACTATTTCACAATATTTGTGTAGCCCTTCTTGGACTATTTTTTGTTTCCAAATCATTTCAGCAAAGAAGAGATTTTTTTTTTTTTTCTTTGCTTAGATGGAAAATACTTTAATAGTTTGTAATTTCTATTGATAAATTCAGTTCTGTACTTGATTTAATATTAAGTTTTGTTAATGTGATATGAAATTCATTTTTCAGGAATGAAACAAACAAGCTTACTTTTTTATTTAAAGAGCTCCATATTGCATTGCCTTTAAGTATTACCCCTGATTTTGTTTATGATAATTTTCATTTTCTCAAGTGCTTTATTGCAATATTTCTGAGGTGCCCTGAATATGGAGGAATTTTATATAGTAAAATTATATTCTCCTATACCACCCTCCAAGTTGAAGTCAAAATTTCAAGTGGCAGATGTATATGTAAATCTATTTGTTTATCACCTCTGAGGATTTTTTAATATACTGTGAATAGTTCCAGGTACGTCAACACATGAATTAACAGTAATTTCTAGGGCAAGTTGTGTAGCTTAAGCTAGTTATCCAGGATATTTTGGATTGAAAAGAAGGCTAGTGACTAATGGTTAGTCTTGCAACCAGTGCAAATAATGTCAAGCTACCTTGCTCCCTTAGAATTATAACCTAATATACCTTATTAGATTGGATGGATGCAGGGTCTCTGTTTTACCAGTTACAGGAAAGGTCTTACAGTTTGTGTGAGCTTTAAAGCATAAGATACTCTTACTTAGAAAAGCTTGTGGGTGGAATGCTCTGAATAATTAAACATCCTGAAGAATCTACTGGAAGGAATATTCTGAGTACTTTCTTTGAAGGACTATAGATGAGGATGTTTTAAAATATATGATGTATGGAGGCAAGTAATATTTTTATGCTAATTAGATTTGTGTTATTGAGGATATTGTGGTATAGTATTTTGAGGATAGAGTTACCAATTTTTTTTCCTGCTGTTTTTCCTGGTTTTGTAGCTGAATATGAACTCTGCTCCGACTTTCATGCATTTTCCTCCGAAAGGTAAACCCAAGAGAGCTGACACATTTGACCTGCAGAGAATCGGATTTGCAGCTGAACAGCTAGCTAAATGGATAGCTGACAGAACAGATGTTCATGTAAGTCTTTCAACAATTTCAAAAGTTGCAGCCAAATATATCTTTGTAGTTTGAGAGAGGCAGATGAAAAATTCGATCTTAATAACTTTTTTTTGTCAAGTGAAAGTTCTACAATACATTAAAAAAATAACGTTCTCAGTACTTGTGGAAGCCTCTGCAGACTGCAGGTTATATTCTATTCTTGCTTTGTTACATTTTATGTAGTCTTATTCTGGATAAAAACAAGCAGCAATAATTAGTTGTTAATAAATAAAATGTGCTTTGCAAAACTATATACAAAACACTTAGATTTGAAGGTAGCTGCTTTTAATTCAGACACAACCTGCAAATCTGTTGAAGAAATAACATTTCAGAGTTGCACAGTTCAAAATTATGCATGAACTTTTTTCATAGTATGTACTTCTTAAAGAAAGTACTATTTCTCCTTATTTAATAGTGTATTAGTATAGTAGTAGTAATAGGGATTAGTCTTGCTGACTCTGAAACCAGGTTTCAGATGCTCCATTATATTTATATGGAAGATGATTTGTATGTAGGCATTTATTACAGTCTGTATTTGCATTTATCCTTTCCAGATTAGAGTGTTCAGGCCTCCTAACTATTCTGGTACAATTGCACTGGCTCTTCTGGTATCTCTTGTTGGTGGCCTGTTGTATCTGCGAAGAAATAATCTAGAGTTCATCTACAACAAAACTGGCTGGGCCATGGCAGCTCTGGTATGCTGATTTTCCTTACTAATATACTTTTTATTAATTTCTTATCTTAGCATATCTATCTTCATTACTTGCATGATAAATTAAAAACCATTGTATTAGTATATTGTTCAGAATTATACTGTCAGAAGAAAATTCATAATCCAGATTTTGGGTATAAATCTCATAAGCGTTGAGTATCAGTTACTATGAGTGATTCACTGAAAGTTAGAAAATTCTCTGATATCTGCAGTTTTTTATTTGAACTTTAATATGAAAATATTTACAATAATTGTTACTGATGTTTATGGCTATGGTTCAACTTGCCCTTTTTTGATAAAATCAATAATGTTATGATTGGTTTAGCGTGGATATTGAGGTCAGACTGTATCACTTCAGAGTAATGAAAGGTTGAGTAAAAACCAAAGTCTTTATGTGTTTGTGAGAAAATGATAGAAGATCTGAGAAACAAAGAAAAAGGGCGAATTCTTTCCAAAACTGATTTCAGTAGTGCTGACCTTAAAATTCTACTATTAACCCAAATGAGAATAGGGTGATTTAGTGCTAGCTCTGAGGAAAGACTAAATCAAGCAAAGTCTGTTTGAAATATTAGTCAGCTAAATCCTCAAAACTATAAATAATGAATTAAATTTAATTTGCTTAATAGTGTATTGCGTGTATTTATTAATATAGTTTTCAAATAACTGAGTAGACAGATGAAAAATGTGCAACCTAGCTGTCTCAGTTTTAAACAGGAAATAGTATTCAAGGATGGTAGATGATAGTTATAGTGCATCAACAAGTACTGATTACTCTGGCATTGTTGTGACTGACAGAAGAGGAAAAATCTGAAGAGCAGCATCTAAGCTTTTATTTTCAGTGACATGGCATTAGAAGCAGGGTTATCAACACTAGAATAGTGTCTATGATTATTGAGTCCAATCTAAATATTTTACTGCACTAGCAGTTATATTAATTGACAACAGTTCTTTTAAAATTTTGCCCATGTGTTTTTTACAATATAAACCAAACTTTTTGCAATTTAAAGGATTATTTATTCCCTTGATCATTTTTAAGACTTTTTCTCGACTTGTTTCAATATGAATTACCTTTTCTTGAAAGGACATGGCTAGGATTGTAGATTGAGTATGAATTTTATTTGTACCTCTGCATTTATATTTTATTTCTCATCTAGGCGCCCTTTCCCAAGAAAGCTTGCACCAGGTGGTCTTTTGAGGTCTCTTTCAAGCTGGGCTATTCTACAGTTCTGTTTATTTTAGCTCTGCTAGAATTAGGATACTGATATATCCTAAAATTGTTTTTTCTTTTCAAAGCCATATCATATTAATGGTTTGCTGTTCTTTGATTCAACAATATGAGAACATACCTTCTTTTTGTGGTACTGTCAGCTGATGAGCCTTTGGCAGCCTTTATTTGTTGCCCTGATTTTTGCAGTTCTGGATGTTGTCATTCTTTTGTAGCTAGTTTCTCACACTTTTCTATGTAAACATGGCCATGTTATTATAACTGTATCTTATCATTTACATTCCTTTCTCCTGGACACAGAACTTTGATGGACATTTCCTTTGACCACTGTGATTGAGTGAGGAAGAACTGATTTCCTCCAATGAATAGTGATTTCTAAATGTATATAAAATAAAAGAAGGCGGGCTTGCCCCCTTTTTCCTGCTCTCTCTTCCTTACTGGTAACAGGTGTCTCCGTCTCTTCTTTTGTGTCGTTACTGCGACATTTATTACATAAAGTTACCAAGTATCTGGTGAGCTCTAATTAATTTGTATAACTAAATTATTAATAAGACCTTAAGGAAAGCTCTTTGTTCAGAATTGTTTCATATTTGGTATTACTTTTGAGTAATGGCTACTGATAGTGCTGTTTTCTCTGATGTGCTGTCATATCTTTTCCTGTTAGTGTATATGGCATCTTTGTTTAAGCAGTTTGTTAATCTACACTGTGCACTGAGAAAGAAATAAAGAACAAGTTTTCAAATAATTCACCACTAAGACTAGATTTCAAGTAGAATAAAGTTTCCTTTTGATCTAGAGAGCAAGGGTAGGAATGTCTTCTTTGTTCCAGGATATTATTTGGAATATCCTGAGATCTAGCACAGAGCTTTGACATTTCTCTCCCAAAATCTGTCATATTTAGTTCCATATGTTTTTCTAGGTTTCTAGATTATTTTTCAATGATAATGCTTTTTAAAGGTGCTCTCCCAGCAGGAAGCTCACATTTGATATGTATCAGTCTAACTTTTTTTGGATTCCTAATCTTTACTAATAATCTGAGTAAAACAATAATTATCACACCAAAATACATATGTACGTCAAAAATCAAATAAAGATATGTAATCAGTTTTACTTCCTTTCTTTAACCATACACTGTATTTCTGGAGATAGTAATTTCATCTCAATTTCATACCTCAGACTTCCTTGATGTTTGAGTGTTTTGGGGAATTGTAGATTTTGTTTTGCAGAGGTTAAAAATTAGTTCTTCACATCATATAATCACTCTATTACAAGCACATTGAATAAATAAAGACATAATTAAATTCCCAATTAAGAAAACTAAGAAACACATCAGTTCTTTCTTGGAATGTTTGTTTTCTTTAGCAGCAGCTCAACAATTTGCCACTGAACTTAACTGTAAATTGCAGTGTAGAAAACATATAATGCCATTCAAGTGAACTCCTGAGGATGGGTCCAAATGTAATCAAATATTTTAAGAAATGTATTAATGTCATTTAGTAACTGTGATCCTGCTGATTGTATTGACAGGCAAGGAACTAAAATGGCATTAATGCCATATATTGTTGCTAATACTATTTCCTTGTAAAATTCTGTTTGCTTTAAAAATTGATAGCTCTTAAGGGATGTTTTAGAAAATGGTCTTATATCTGAAAGTATATTGTAGTTAATCATGGCATTGAGCCAGTGCTGTAATATTTTAATTGTTACTGTTCTTGTGCTTTCGCATTGTAGTAAAAGCCCCATACCCTGTAAAATAATGGTTTCGAAAAGACCATACAGTTACCAGAATTCCTTTTGGTTTTATTCAGATCTGAATGGACATACAAGTTAATTTTTTAAGTTCTTTTTGGTGGAATCAGCAGGGACTCCAGATTGCAGGATTTTGGACAGATGATCTCAGTTAATGATTAAAGTATGTTACGATTCATAGAAGAAAATGGACAGTCACTAATATATTCATTCTAAGTTATTGTGTCGTTACGATTCTCTTGCATAGAGCTTTTTTTTCTACTGGTAAAACTTAGAGCTTCTTTTTTGATAAAAGCTCATTAAAAGGAAACATTGAGAAGATGGTGTCTAGTTAAGGAGAGAAAGTAATGCCTAGTAAAATGCTTTTTATGAAGGGTATAAATAATAAATATTTAATTCTAAATAATTATCTTCTTCATTAATATTTTTCCTTTTTGAACTTTCAAAACCAAATTAAACAGAGAAAGCCTGGAAGGAAGTATAAAAACTACAGGAAGCCCACATTTTCAATAGAAGTATTGACAATTATCTTGTTCTTTATTGGCAATTGTTTTTTCAGATGGTGTAGAACTGAGAAAGCACAAAAGCTCTTTCCTAAAAGCTGTAGGTTTGGGGTTTGATTGTTTTTTGGGAGGTGATGTACTGCTATGTTGCTAGCATTCATTAAACATACTGAAAATAACATTTTTTTATTTCAACTGAAACTTTTTCATAGAGATTATGGGATTCAGTGACTGAAAACTATCATTGCAGAGTTTCTTTTCTTTTGTTTTTTTAAAGCTTCTTTGTTTGCTTTGAACAGCTGTTATGTTCCCAAATGTTGGATACTTTTTATTTAAATGAAAAATGGATGATGCCTCTCTGCCTGATCAAATGATCTGTTGCTAAAAATTAGAAGAAAATTCTCAGCATGAAGTGCCTGTGCTGTTTTTACCGGGAATACCAGAAATGTTAACTGAGTTTTTATTCAATAACTCCATTAATATAAAAATGTTGTGTCTCATAGACAATATTTCCAGCACTGTTTTAGAAGAATATTTGGGAAGGTAATTTTTAATGATTAATGTAATAGTTTCGATAGACTTTCAGAAGCAAGACCACAGCTTTCATCTCACATGTTGATTCCTATACCAGCTCACACAAGACCATTGAATTGGTTTCATCCTCAACGTTAGATTGTGCCACAGCAATATTTGCGGTTTCATCCCTTCATTGAAGCTCTGCAGACTCTGGTAGTATCTTGTATGCCTTAGGCGTTTTCACTTACAACATTACCCAGAAGATTTCTAGAATGGCAAACTAGGATGACAGAGTAACAGCAGATAATATCCCAAAAGACATCTTTTGAAATCACATGCAAAATTTATCCCCTAGATTATCTTGGACTTTAATTCAAATTCTGCTATTCATCTATGGATATTTTTCCCTCTGACACGCCAATACAAAGATGAGGAAAGACTTCAGTCCTTAGATATTTGCAGAGTTCTGTCCTTCTATGCTGATAACAAGAAGCAATTCAGATTCTTTTCAGGACATTTCATTTTTTAAGCAGAGAGAAGAAAAGGTCAGATAGTATAAACTAGGCAAGCTTCTAACAGTTTAGATAAGGAATTGCTTCATTTTAGACAACAGTACTCGTGCTGAGAGTTTATCTGGTCTGTTGGCTAGAATGTCTTTTGACAGTTTTTTCTTTACCAGGCTGCCACTGTCGTTTTCTGCATGTAATTTTCTGTTTTATTTTATGTGTATTTTTCAGATTTGCCTAGATACCTGTGGAATCAGGGAAGACAAAATTTATGCTCAGATTAGAAGGCATCTGCCAAGAAGTTAACTCTATTGAGCAAAATATGACAGGTCACTTGAATGAGGAGACAAAGCATGTGCTTACTGTTCTTAGAACAGTTAATGGGTATAAGAAATGCGCTCTGTGCTGATACCCTCCACAGTATTTATAACTCATAGTACATCCATCATTAGTTATTGGTACAAAGGAGCTTGGCTCCAATGGCTTCTTCTAGTGGCTATTAGTGACTTCTTCACCCGTTTCTGGAAATTAGGATAAAAAAATTAATGTGCTTTATGCAAAGATACACGTAGAAAAACCTCAGGTTCCTCTGTGTGACTAGGTAAGCATCTCAAAAGAACATCAATAAATGTTGATTGTTAATTTCCTTTTCTTTCTATAGTTAGGGGTTTTAGAGATGCACATTTAAAAATACAGAAATCCATTCTCTTTGCTCCTATGTTTTACTCTCTGTCCTTTAATTGTATATCTCTTATTGGAGATTCTAATAAGTGATGGATTTAGAAGTTGAGTACAGCTCTCATGGCATGAGAGCCTTCATTGAGTACAAAAGCAAAGCTAAACTGGATAAGAAAGGATTACATTTCTTTAAAGCAATAATTCTGAAATGGTTAGACCTTACATATACAGAACAATATAGAAAGCAAGTGCAGAACTCACTGCCTGTGTGTTCACTTTCTATTGAAACTATGCTTGAATTCAACTATATTCATGAAATAATCTAAAATGTCATTATTTTTCTTGCATTACAAAGTGTTTTCCATGTTCTTGGGTCTAAACTTGCAAAGAAATCGATTTATTGGCTTTGTAGCGTATCTGCAAGTAGGAAGCTTCTCTTCAAAATGCATACCAAGTGGCTTTTTAAGTCTCTAGCAGTTTTGTTTAATGAACTGGCAGACACTGTTAAACAAAACCTACTAAATCCAAATAAATCATTTGACAAAGTTTGCAAGACCAAGAATAGTTGAGAAATTCTGCTGATGTACCTGTGAAGGTGTGTCTTACTAGAAATTCAGTGTTCTGCTGGGGGTCTTGGTGCTTAATTTATCTTGCATCTGTTCTTAGGAAGTGTGTGGGTTACACACAAATGCACCACAGGTGAGCTCAAAGCAGTTTCCCCCTTAGTGAAACTAAGGATGGAAGCCATCAAGGGCACCACTTGCAATTTGTTAAAAACTTCCTTGAGCAGACCTGTCGACACATGGAGGTTACTCACCTAAGACTGGTAATAGAGGTGGACTTAATTACCTTTGAAGACATCTTGTAGGCATCTGGCCTTGGAACCATCCTGTGGTGTAGCAGATCATTGTTCTTTTCCTCTCTATGCTACATCAGCCAAAAATGTAGATCTTCTCTTTTTGCTTTTACAGCTTAGGTGCAGAATAAGCTATCTACATCTGGAAACTGTTAAATTAGCTTAAATGCTGAAAAAAAACCTGAACTCCATTGATAAATCAGGTGGCATGCAGCAGTTAGTGCTGTTCTTGGAGTCTGACAAGGAGAAAGAAGGGAGCAGATGGATGAAAGCTGTGTCTGTAGTACTCCTCTCTGAAGAAGTACTGAAGTTATGGAAAAGTGGCATTGTGCTCAGAGATAAGTGCCTCAACTTGAATCTTCTCTTTTACTCCCATTTTCATCCTTTGAACTTTGACAAGATCCAAGAAAACTGCAGAAAGGGGCCATTTTCCTGCATATGAGAGTAAATACAAAGTCATTAACAAGTTGATAATTTATAGGAATTTGGCAAAGTTTTGTCCTGGGAAAAATCAACTCACAGTAATGGTTAGCAAACTATCTGTTCTGGAAACTGCTGGATCCCAAAGCATGGGATCCTATGCTTACTATGCCGGTTGGAATGGTAAACACTGTGTATCAGTGTGATAAATTATAGATGCATGCCTGTGTTATACAAATAATGGTGTATATTTAGAGTGTATTTTACAAACCATAGAAGTCTGTATGTTGTTTTTTTTACACGGATGATTGTAACTGGAGAATACAGAGCACAGCAAAATGAGCTTAAATGTCAAGCACTATCTGTAGCATACTAAATGCATGCTTAAGGGATATGATGAAAATGTGCTGTTCTTAGGATACCTAAAATAGATAAAAATTGGAAGAGGACAAGGGAAAAGCTGCAGAATGTATTTTGGCTCCTGAAAAAGTAATTTTGAAAAACACCATAAAAAGGAGCATGATGGAAAGAAATCCTGGCAGATCCAGTGTGTGGTAGACCAAATTTTTTTTTTTTTTTGATCACTAACAGTCAGAACCGAAAGAGATGAAAGATACCTTTAGGTTAAATAACCACATTGTTAAGTCATCCTTGCTTTTCAATTATGTTAATACTTGACGTTTTCTTCTCCCCACTGTTGTATCTCCTAGATTTTTTTATTAGATGTTATACTGTCTCACAGCATGGTATTTAAAGCAAGCTTTAAAGATCTTAAGTAATTTGAAAGATTTATCCTTTATAAAATATATGACTGTATATAAAATGGGGTGGTGTCTTTTTATCTTTCTGTATGGAAGCAGATTTGGCCCTAGAGAACATAAATTATAGATAGTAATTTAAGAATGAGAAAAATTACTTTTCATAGAAAACACAGTTTCAGAGAGCCAGTTTGTATATTCTGCGCATCTGTTACCTTTCAAGGTTGTACTTTTCAGCTAATTTTTTGCCTTTCTAACTATCTTGCACCTCACTTTTGTTACCCACATTTTCAGTTTCTACACTTCTGTGCTTTCACATAAGCTATCTATCATGTGATTCATTACCAAAATTGCAATATAAGCTAAAACAGTCTGCAAGGCATAGAAATAACTACCTGTTACTCTTTTCACAGTAATGCCACTGTACACTCTTTCCGTTTTGTTGCATATTATTAATTAAAACACAATCTATTTGCTAGTAATCACTACCAATATGTCGCCATCTGCATCAATTACTATGCTGTTACATTCCAAATCCTGTTAAAGGCAAAACGAAACACATTTTATATTTAAAGCTAAGAACATGTTCTTAGTGTAATTAAAATCTTAACACTACAAGAAAGAGTTATAATAAAACTATATATGAAAATGTATCTTTTTATTCTATTACAAGAGAAGTCTCAATAATAACACCACAATTAAATTGTTCTGCATGCTCTTCTTGGTATCTTTGCTTTCTCTTATGTTGAGGTTACTCTTCCACTGATTCTCTCTGGATCTGGAGATCTGCCGCAGGTGAAGATCGTGAGTACCTGGAAGCCTTCGGCAGCGATCGCGTGACCTGAGAGAAGCGATTCAAGCCTCTCCCAGTCCCCTCGGGGGGTCACGGCTACCTTAATTGTTCCTTACTGGTGTTTGCATTATTCACGCACGTGGTTTAATTGAAGCAGTAGAAGTGAAAGACGAAGAAGGGTTCTTTTCCGCTTGAGTCCAGATGATTTTATTACTGGAGTTGCAGACAGGGAGCGGATAAAAGACAGCCCGAGGCTGGCAGGAGCCAGCTGTTATGCCAGGGAGGTGAGGGGAAGGGAGTCAGGACAGAGCCAATGGCTGCGGAGGATTGGAATGACTGACAGGGGCATTGGCCAGTCCCGCGGCTGTCCGCGCACAACAGAGCAACCAATGGGCTGCCCTTTTGGGTGGGGACCGCCCCCCCACCATGGCTAGGGCGGCCCCGTGGCCTCCCGGGATGTGCCATCCCTGGCTGTATTGGCGTGGCGGGGCAGGAGCTCCCTCATGGTGGGTGCGGAGAAGAGGCTGTGACGTGGCCCCGGGCCTCCCCCTGGCATGCGGGCCGCGGGGGGCAGGGCCAGGCCAACCCTCAGCTACCCTCAGAGGCACTACAACAGAGATCGTTCTTTTGCTTTGATTTGGGGTGATGTGATATTGTGGTGAGTTGTCAGCATTCCAGTTTCTTTGCTGGGAGAAGTATGGTGCTGCTGCTTTCTTCCTCCTTGGTTTAGGGTCCACTTGGGGCTATTTCATGCTTTGTGCTTCTTCACTGATCTGCAATGAAATTTTACATCAAAATTTGTAGGGTGAATAGAGGTGGTCCTAAATACATTGGATGCTTGTCCTTTGTTTTCTTTGTTAGTCCTAAAACTGTTTTTAACAAGGTCCAAGGTCTGTGTTTCTTTATTCACTATTAATGTAATAATTACAGGCTTGGGATCACCAGTGTAAGCCTGCGTATCCTCTTGTTATTCCATACTGATACATTGTACCCTGTATTTGCATTTTAACTGTCTCTGATGTCATCTCATGCCTGTACTGCATCAATATGTTGGTCATATTTATTTCATCCTAAACAGAATAGGAGGAAAAAAGTTAATATATCATGCAAAGATAAGAAAATGTAATGTAAACTAGACATAGTCACCTGGTCTTTGGAAAAATTGCCGTTTGAGCTGAAGAGGTAAAGAAACCCCAACAAACTATCAAAAAACAACAGAAAACCCCAACCAAACAAAAAACAACCCAAACCCCTAACAAAAAAAAACTCTAACCAAACCAAACCAAAACCCAAAAAACAAAACAAAACAAAAAAAAAAGGAAAGCCAAGACAGGTTTGAATAAAGCATAACAAGCTTCCATAGGAAGGCCCTGCAAAATTTGTTCATATTCCTAGAGGTGGCAATGCTGTATTTACAGGGATACAGAGCTACAGTAGCTTGTATTTACTTCACAAATGTGTTATTAAACATTCTTTACAGAAAACACTATATAAAGGGTTTTAGTAAACCCCGAGTTAGTTAGTCACTATGCACTATGGTATCAATTTTTACATTCATGATCCATCTGCCTTTATCTCTATGACTTTAGTATGCTGTTGGGAATATTGATGTACATGGAGATGATACAAGTTTCCTATTTCTCTCATTAGTAATCAAAAGATACTCTATTTTACTCTTTAAGATAGTCTTAATGACTCTTGGTATCACTGCAGTATTTGCCATGTATATTCTACAGTGTGATCATCTACAGGAATTAAGGTCTGTTTTTACAGTTGTTATGCGTCTGTAACCTAACTGCACACTTTTTTCTATAGGGAATTTCACTTTTCCAACATTTCAACCATTGCTGTTTGTCATAGCTAAAATGAATCACAGTCATATAGGACACACAATGAGAATTTACAAAAATAGGACAGATTTTTTTTAATAACTGGATTTTTTCTATAAATATCTTTATATTTAATTTCAGACACCTGAAAGCAAAATGGTAAGCTAAACATTTGTATTGGATTTAGAGGAAGAAATCTTTTAGTGAAACGTTGTATAAATCTTGAATACAGGTTTCCAGAACATTTGCAATGAATGCCTTCTGCTGCTGCAATTGCTTGTTGTCATGTAGATGTGTAACTGTGGCACATAAATTTAGGATTATTTCAAGTGAGATTTGGAAAATCTGTCTTGAGCTAATTCATTTTCAGAATGGCAGAAGTCACTAAGAATTTTATGAAAGCAGCACATCTGAAGATACTACCCTAAAACTCAAACAGAGGTAGATATTATGTCTGGTTAGTGAAAAAATTACATATTTAAAGCAAGAATAACTGTCAGAATGGTTTTCTGTTCAGTCCCTCACAGTAAATTAATGAGTATATTGTTTTTCTGTTTTTTCTAGTGTGTTGTATTTGCTATGACATCTGGTCAGATGTGGAATCACATCCGTGGACCACCATATGCACATAAAAATCCTCAGAATGGACAAGTGGTGAGTTGATTATTTTAATTATTTTGAGGGGAAATGGTGTATAAACGGTCGTGAGACTACAGTTGCAAATAATTGCAGTTTCATAGGTCTGTATGACAGTCTGTCCGAGTCTAAAGTCTAGTTGCAAGCAGAGTCTTTTTTTTGCACTTCTGATGTTTAGAAGGTTCCACCATCTTTGATTTGAGCACTACAATGTGTGGTTGTGTTATTCGCACTTCTCTCTATGAGGCTCCTAGCTGTAGTGAATGTGTTAGGAATTGTTCTATACCACACAATTCCTGCTGCCCAAAGATAAACATCTTGTGTCTTTTTGTAGCGATGTGCTTCCTCACATGGTGGAAAACAAATTTTTGTTTTGTTTCTTTCTTTAGGCTATGCAAAACATTTTTTACACAGACCTATGAGGTTTGTAACCTGTCTCCTTCTCCCAATCATTTTAATTACAAAAGGAGATGCCACGTATTTTGTACCATTTTCCATCATGCCTGTAACTCTTCCATTAAACTTAACAGAATGCTTTTTCCTGTATCTCTGTGCTCCTTCAATTTAAATTCTTTATCGGCTTTGCTAAGTAGTTACCATTGACTATTGCCAAAATTACTGTTATATCCTGCTAGTACTGCCTATGAAGGATTACCTTATTTGCTTCTTCCTGCTCACAAATTAGCAAATGTTCATCAGATCTCAGAAGAATAAACTCTTTTTGCATACTAGTAAAGTAAAAATTACCTTGGCTAGTTTCTACCACTCCTTGTTATTTACCACTTTTTGAGCAATTTCTTGAGATGGAATCTACAAAACTCGCAATGAACTTAGTGATCAGGAAGGTTTTTTTTTTATAACTCATGGCCCCTTGAGCTATTTTTAACTTTGGCCATCACTAGTTAAAGGAAACTGTCTTACATCTTAAAATAATTACTTTAAACTGTCATATCGTAATTGGAGTAGCAAAAAATGATGGTTTGAATTTGATTACTGATTTATGTTTTATGAAGCAGCATATTGAAGTCATAATATGACAGGGTTTCATCTGTGAACTTTGTTATTCAGAAATAAAATTGATGATACAATAAATAATCTCGATAAAACACTGTTTATGAAAATTTTGAATTTTTCATTACTGCCTTCAGTATTAAATTTATGACACTTTCCTATGGAGTGACAGAAAGAAGAAATACTGCATAGGAAAAGCACTGTTTGTGACAAATTAGTTTTTTACCTTATCCAGTTTTATACACTTTGCCTGTCTTAAAGACCTGTTTTGAAAGTATATCCTGCATTAAATAATTTTTAAATATTCCTGAATTTGTGCCGGCTTGTCTGCATTTTCAGAGTGTGAACTCATATCCTGAGTGTCTGAAAGGCTACTATTTTGGGAATGTTAGCACACACAACTCAATAACAAAATAATGGTAAAGATGGTTTTAAATTCTAGATACTAGTGTATTGTATTGGTCAACATATGTTATTTTCTGGCTTTGATGCATTATATGATTTATAAGTTATTTGTGCCTCTCATTCATCCGTCTCTCCTTGGTCATATGTGTCAGTACTCTTACCTCTTTGGAGTTTTGTCTGTATCAGTAAGTAAAGCCAGTTAGATTCTAAGAATTAAAAGAAGAATAATTGCAGGATTACCAAGATTGTGCTTTAATTAAGTTATCACTGACCAGTATAGTTGTAATTTAAAGCTCTAACTTTAGAAATGTTAGAAGCTTAATAACGATTCTATAAACTTTTACCTGTTGTGGTTTGCTTTTTTTTTTTCCAAATAACACTTTCGAACATTTTCCTGTTTCATTTTTCTAGCACTTATCTAGGTTTCTGTGAATTTGAAGTAATAAAGGTGCTTCTCTAACACTTCTGTGAGATTTATTCAACCATGATAATTCACTGTAACACTTTGTGACTTAAGTTAGCAACTGCTGTCTTTACATCTGGATGAAATTTAAAGTTAACTCTTAATTTTCTTTCCATTGCATTCTAGCATTTAGTACCAAATCCAAATTTGCACGGCAGTTTTGTACAAGGATTACTTGTATGTTATACTCTGAAACTTTGTTGACTGTCTTACAGAAATTTGTGGTATTAAGAGGAGGCATAGGATAGCTCACCAAGCTTAATAGTTTGTTAGGTTCAAAATTATGGATTCTTAGCTTTTCTTATTTTGTAGGAGTTAGTGGTTAGTATTATACTAGCCTGATAATGCCAGTAGACTTTGAAAGTGGTAATACTATGTCTTCATAAACTGTTCTTTGCCTCAAATGTCTATTATATGCTTTATTCTTGCTGTAATTTTAGATGATGCTGAATTTCTTAAACTCCTGGGTTTTTTTCAAAAGATGAAAAGACATCTGTTTCCTTTGTTTAGACGACACTACTTACTCTTGCCAATATCTTGTGCAAGTGACATCACCACTTCTTAAAATTTTTGGCTTTTGCACTGTGTTTATAATTCATGGCTTGATTACCTGAACTACTTTAACTGTATGATTGTACTCTTTGAAGCTTTTAAACCTTATTTTTATATTTCTGTGTGATCTATTCTATGCAGTTGATGCCCTGTCTTATTGAGGTTGTTGCAGTTAGTTCCTTTATTCCCCACTGCCATCAACTAATTTCAGATTTTGGGTCCACATCACAAGATCAGAAGTAGAAACCTGAATTACACAGTAACATTGTTTGCTATTTCAGTTCTGGTTTGAGTTTATGAAACTCATGCTCGTCTTCTATTTTGACACATCCTTTATTTCTGTTTTATATATGGAGTTCTCTATCTTTTGCCAAATAATTTTGTTAGAATTGGGCCCTTACTGACTGTGTAACACTAAAATCTGTACCTGTTTTACTGGGACTGAGTGACAACTAAACATCCTACTGATGTGTGTGTATAAAGTCCTGTGAGAGCTCTGATTTTTATTCAGAGCTTGATATGTATAGACCTGGTGGTGAGACATGATGAGACAAGTAGAGAACTGGAGAAAGCAGTTACAGGGGTTTGAGCCCTCTGCAGAGATAGTTCTGCTGCTGTTTAATTGACCTAATAGCAAAGAATTGTCACTAGATTTTCATCAGCTTTTAAACAAATAGCACCAATGGCTAAGATAGCCTTTATGTATATCTGTCCATGGGTTAGCAGCCTATTTTAATTATTATTTTGCTTACAAATTCTGCAATTTTTATTGTGCAAAGGACAAGCTTGATCTAAAATATGGGCTTAACATGGTTTCCAAAGCTTATAATTTTATTTTCTTCTCTTAGAAGAAAATATTAGAAGTTTGAAAAGTTTTTGTGTGAAGAGGAAAATATATTTTATCGTTAGATATTAGATGATTTTCCTGCGTAAATTGATGCCTTGTGAAATGGACAATGGTATTATTTGCCACTATATTAATTGAACTTTTTTTTTATGTCTTATATTTAAAAGGTTGGTAAAATTCCTTAAGTGTAACACAAGTTATATCCTTAGGAAGCAATTTATATTTTAACCGAGATTTGAGATAGAATACCTTGTAATATCATATTAAATATAACTATTCGTTCAACCGTAGAGCTTATGCATCCTTTTTTTTCCCCTACTTACCTTTCATAATTTTATAACCACTGATCTATACTCACTTTTCTTGTTGACGTTGATATGTAGTAGTCTGTATGTTTTTGAAGTTAAATGAAAAAATATATTTGTCTGGTGATATAATTTTTTCGTTTGTCAATGCAAAATTAAGGTACTCTGAAAAATTTATGCTAAGAATTTTGGGATTCTTAAATCATGCTAATCCTCTACTGCTAAGCAGGATAAAATGTCCCTTACCAAGGTTAATTCTTCTGTAGTTTCTGATATGATTTTTTCATATGAATCTAATTGTAATATATAGAACTGTTACTTGAAACAGTTTTAAAGAACGACTGTCCCTTTTAAGCTCAGTAAGTCACAGTAAATTCATTGTCCTTTAGCCTTTAGTGTATATGGAAGCATATTTGAAGTTTGCCAAGATTGTCTTTGTAATGCCTGACTTTTCTGAAAGTAGCCACATTGTTTGGTAGCAGTTTCAATACATATAAAAGCCTCTTTACTGTGTGGTTTATAATAATTATGTTTGTTTTACTTTTGGACATAATAGTTTGTGCAGGTTATTATATTAGTGTCTAACATAAGGTATCTAGATTGGCCTGACTTTTACCGCAGCAATATTTTGGTGCATTGGTTGCATGTAGAACTGTGAAAAGAATTCTTAATATTTTACTGGAATAGTCAATTATTTACATTAGCATGCTGGATAGAAATGAGTAGTGCATTACATATGTTAGGATTGTTTTCAATGAAATAGCTTTCCTGGGGTTATCAAAGCAGGGAGTCTATTCAAAAGCAACAAGTGGTAAAGGGTTTCTCAAGCTTTAAATTAAATTTCTGTAATGATTTAGTCAAAAAAGTTAGCAATGGGCAGTGTAAGGTGTAAAACTAGTATACAACAATCCTAATTCTGTTAACGGATCAGCACATTAATAACTGGACAACATTATATCCAAACTACTGCTGGGAAAATTACTAGCCTGTAAGACATCTGTCCTGATTTTTGAGATTGCAAGAGTGATTGTATCTGGCATTTTGTATAACCTATGTTTCTACCTTGGCATTAGAAAAGGGAAACCTTACACAGTATTTTGTACTCCTTTGTTATTGCGGGAAGAAAAGGAGTTGAGAAAATGGTCATGACAGAAGGGTTGCTGAGATGAGGAGTTAGAACCTCTGTGTTCTTAAATAGTCAATTCTCGACACATACATGCTTTAAAAGTTCACATAGTATCATTCTATTGTCAGTGCTGTTATTTTGTCTAAATAAAGATGGAACGTTCTCATGAAGTAAAACAAGATTTCAGACAAGTAATTGTGCAGCAAGTAGTCTATCATGATAAAGTTCAATAAAATAAAAATTTTAAAAAGCCTGCCAGATTTTAATTGCATCTTGTAACAACAGAAATCCAATTTTACTTGACTGATACCATTTTCAATTAATAAACACCCTGTGTCCCCCAGTCCTTGCTTTCCTTTTGCTGAGTGTAGAGAGGGGCTCCTAGAAGCCATTTACATTCATTTGAAAGAACTGCTTTCTGCAGAACAGTTCATCTTACGTCAGAAGTCAGGAAGGCCTCAAATACATGAGGTTATAAGGCATCTGAAGATAGAATGATAACACAATAATTTAAAATATTCTTTAAAGGCAGAAGACCAGACTGACACATGGGAAAAACTGGTTCATGTTGTTCTGTTACTAATAGAACAAGAGCCATTTTCATAAAGCCAGCTTAAATGCCAGTCAGGAATCTAGTTTTTTTCTGTATTCCTAGACTTTCCTGGTTGTGTAGATGTTAAAAGGTAAGAATCTTCACTATTAAAATAATTTTCACTAGAAAATAGCTTTCAAGGTTGTCTAGTCCAGCTGCTTGCTCAAAGGTGATCAGGTTGCTCAGGGCTTTGTCTACATGGTTAGAGATTCCCAAACCCATCCAGTGTTTGACCACCCACAGATATCTTTTAGTTTTGCCTTTTAATTTATTTTTTTCTTTTGTTTTTAATTTTCCTCAGGAACAGTCAAGGTAAATTTTATCCTTCTCTTCAGTAAAAGCTGATTTAGCTTAGTTCTTAATTAGATTTTAACACTGACTTTAGTAAAATTTGGACTTAGCCCAGTAGTACAGGTTTTGAGAGCTTCTGACAGCATACTTTTGCTTAAGTGACACTAGCACTGTTATGTTATCACTACAAAATTGACATTGAAATCAAGAAAACATTAAGCCTGGAGTAGTCAGATTTTTCTCTGTGTAGGTCCTGCTCTCTGAATAGAGACATGCAGGTGTTCTTCTTGTACCTATTAAAGAATTTAAGCATTTTTTTTTTCTTCTAAAATCCTACAATTTGGAGACTGGAGAAAGGAAAGGTCTGTATTCTCCATATTGGTTTTGATGGATTATTTTGTGAATTTTATCTATTTCCTGTGGAAGCATAGTCTGTAGTACAAGGGTGCAGATGTTCCTTTTGCTGAATTAAAATTTCAGCAGTTGGGAATTGTCTTTTGAACTACTAGAGAAGTATCAAAATATTTTCTATCCTGCAGAGTCTTCTAGAGCTGGTGTGTTTTTATGTTGCTGAGCTTTTGCCTTTCCATATAGTTTTTCTAGTAAGCTCTAATGCTGTCATTTTAATGTAACAACTTAGTTTTCTCTTATGCCTATGAACATGCATTTGAGTGTGTTAATGTAAATGAAGCAGCATAATTCACGTAGTTCTTCATGGACTAATTCACTCATAATCTCTCGTTCAGAGAGACACCTTTTTATTGTGGTTACTATTTTTTATGGTGGTTAATTTTTATTGGAAATAAGGAACTTTTGGTTGGGTTTTGGGTTTTTGTTTTTTTTTTTTTTTTTTTGAGCTGCAAAGCAATAGTTATTTGCTGCTTGATATTTTATTAAATAGAGAATACTTTCTGTATATTTTTGTGGAAACAAAAGTTATTCTGACATTTTTTTTTGTCTAGCTCTGATGCCAGCATTAATTCCTTTCTTTGGCTAACCTTTCATGTTAACTGACTGTTCCTGAAGGAAGATATGGTAGAAGAAGACATAAGGACTAAATTAAAAGGTAAACAAAAAGGTTTTATTGTACATGCAGTCTGTTCATCTGAGCCTTGAAAGGCAAATAGAATGATTCTGTATACCTCACCTATTAGATATCAAATATTTCTGAGTTCCTGGATATTAAATGGCAGTTTATCTGTTTTTTTGGTTTTCTGTTCTTTGAATCATTCTTAAGACTTTTAAAATTTTTTTATTTATAGAAGTTGCACACAAATCTTGTAGATATATGTTATAGTCAGGGACAGACACGCATACCTGCTTTCATCATTTTCCTTACATGTTCTTTTGAAGCATTATAAACATTCCCAAGGTTAATAATGATACAACTACTGTTATTTGGTCCATTCAGTTTGAGACTTAAAAGTGTCCTATTTTTGGTAGTTTCCTTTTTTTCCCCCCACTGCCTAACAGCAAAATTGCATTAAGATTAAACAGAGTCTGAATCTTGGTAGCTGAGGAATCAGTTTTGACTTCAGCTGGTGTGCTCAGATAGGCAAAACCTATTCCTACACTAAAATTAAAATAGAATAAGCTGGTACTTGGCAAGGTTATACATATGAACAGAATGCAAAGTAGGTGCTCTGGGAAAGGCAAGGGTTGACTGCTGGGTTAAATTGTTTTTGTTGTTGGTTGGTTGAGTTGGAGCAGAGGAGGGGTTGGTGGTGCTTGTGACTTTTATAGCAGTAGACCTATTCAAAGCAACTCTGAAAATCAGCTTGAAGGAGGAATATGTGTGTATTCATTTTTTGTTTGGCACAGTAATTCTTCAATAGCAGAAATAAAATTTTGTCTAGCTTTAGAATAAACAATGAGAATCTTTCAATAATTTAAGGACCTAATTTCCTGACTTTTGCATTTCTCAGATTACTTAATACAGTTTCTTTATCTAATGTTCATTGGTTGGTGTTGTGTTTCTGTTTGTTGTAATGATTATAATGATAAAATAATTTGAATGTATATATATACTTTCATCTTCTCAATAGTCATTGTAAAATATCTTGGAAATCTAAAAACTATTCTGCAGTTCTATAAAGCTTATGTTATCAGAAAGTGCATGCAACAGATGTTAATAATATTAAAGATTTCTGCTCTTCCCTTATGTCCAAAGGGCATAAACTGAACTAAACTATTGAGGTTCTGTTCTGAACTATTGGATGAAAATTTGGATTTGTATTGGTTCCTTATAAAAGTCTATCATTAATATTTATACTAAAGCTGTTAAAGGCTGTAGCACTTTAACTTCAGGTATAGTGCAAATTAAAAAGAGTTCTTTACTGACAGTCTGTCAAGTCTGGCTTTTGAGCAGTAAACAAATAATCTCCTTTAAGTTCACAGGCCCCGAGGTCACTTAGCATAGCAAAATGCTGTACACGAAATAAAAATAGCTCTACCATTAAAAAGAGGGAAGTTGTTTGCATTTACCTACCTCTCACACTGCTAATATGGGTCAATAGAATAAAAGAAGAATTTGGTTTATGATTTTTTCTTTTATAGTCAGTGTTTCAGAAAACATTTCAAACAAAAAAATTCCATAATTTGTATTAACCAGAGTAATCCCTGTTAGATATATAAAAGTAGAAATTGCTTCATAGTTTTCTGTGTGGCTAAATACCGGAGTCATTGAGAAAACAATTTTCAGAGTAGTTTTATTATTGGTGTTTTATTTGTTTATAGACAGAGAACACTTCAATGAATGGTATAATGATTTAATAAACACTATCTGATCCTGTTCGGTACTGTCATTTAAGATATTCTTAATGCTGGAAATGAGGAAATTACAAAAAGGAGGGGGGGAGGTGGCTTATTTGGGGTTTAATTTCCCTACTGATGTTAAAACCAGTACAACATGGTAGTAGTCACAACCCTTTTGTATGGGTCTGTAAAGAACTTAGCTACTTCACCTTCACCTTCTGAATGTGCATTTAGCTAGAAGTATGCTACAGTAAATGGAGATAATGCAAGCATTGGATCAGCTGTACAGTTTAATAATGCATTTTAGTAATCAATTTAAGATCAAAATTGAATTAAATTTATGCTATTAAATTTATGCTATTAGTCATTTAAAATCCGAATAATTAGTCACATTATTATTAATTAGCTCTGGAAAATACAGAACCACAAGGCTGTGATACGAATGTATATGCTACTTTAGGTATTGTCCACACAGGTCTGTGGTCTTTCTACTGTATTATTCCCATCCTTAAAAAACCACTAGATTAAATTCAGGCCTACAAATACTTTGCAAAAGTTGAGTAATTCCAAAAATAAAAACAATTCAAAGACTTTAATTTGTATTTCTTCTGTCTTTTTCTCCTATTTGTTTAATTTGCTAATTTCCTAACAGCTCTAAAATATTGGAAGGCTTCATTTAGTGAAGAACAAACAATTGAAATCCCTCCAAACAAGCTTCTTTAAAGCTGAGGAAAAAAATTTAGAAGAAACAGATTTAGAAACAGATTTAGAAGAAACAGAGGACATTCAAACCAGTCTTACTCAGAGCATTATTTTCTGTGGAAATTGAAGAACATCTATGTTCTGAATATGCTGTTTTCAAAAAAAGACAGCATATATAGCACAGGCCAAAATGCATCCTGAATATAGACAGCACAACTGAAATAGTAAACACACAACAGCAATTTGAAAAAGAAAAGTATAACTGGGGAAAAAGAGCCAACAAAGCAAACAAAAAGCAGAAATAACTTCCAGCAGAATCCTGGATTTTGTTGGTGTTAAGTGACAACTACCAGTCTTCTGATTTATTTAATGAGCCTTTGTTCAGTTGGGTTATTAACATAAATACCAAGTTAACAAGTTCAGTCCATATGCATACTATTTATTTGAATTGTTTTCCTTCTCTTTTGCCCTTTTATTTTTTTCATTCAGTCATCTACACTAGTTTATATAGCTGTGATCTAGAAAATACCTTTAATGCCTAGTTCATAGTGCATGCAGTAATGGGAGGGCCCTTCTGCATTGTGCACTCATGAGCAAATGTATCTTATCAAAATCTCCCAGACTCATTTTGCAGTGTTATTGTACCACCTTTTGTATTCAAATTAAGTTTTTAATTGCTGGGTGGATCGTGGATGCTACACTTTGTACCTTGATTTTGACTTATTATTTTTAATAGGCAGATCACAGTAACAAATCATGTTCGGCCCATATTTATATAATGAATACTTTTTTCCTGTCTGAGTTCTTTTTGTACAATGAGAACATAATTTGTGAAAATCCTTCTGACTTTTGAAGCATATGACTTTCAGTACTTCCCATATAGAGTAGTGATGTTTTTTCCTTAGTTCCTTTCTGGCCTCAGCTGAATTCATTAGTACCGATTTTTGCACTCAAGCCATCAACTTGAAACTTCATAAATTAATCCCAAGATATATAGTTCCTTTATATATTTTTAAACAGCCTATCCCTTCTCCCATTGAGCCAGTTATTCAAAGTGCTTATAGAGTTTGCTCCAATCCCATTTTTTTCCACTTTACATATAATGGAATGAAATGCCGAAGTCCAGATAAATAGTAGCACCTTTTTTTTTTTTTTGTCAGAAGCATTAATTACGTTAAGAAAGAGATTATGCCTGATGGATCTGGAACCTGTCTCTTTGGATTAAGTGTGCTGTATTTCATCTCATTTTTCATGTTCATCTATTTGTTTAATTGTTCTTTATTTCAAAGTTTATTCAGAAACATTTCATGTTATTGAAATTCTACTTCATTCTTTCCAGGATGTGTTTGGTTTCTGTGTGTGCTGTTCTGTAGATTTACACTAACATGGGCAGACAGACTTGGCTTGAATCCATACATAAAATTGTTCTTGGGCTTTAAGACTCATGTGCTAGTTTTGAAATTCTGCTTTTTGAGTTTTTCTGCAACTTTTATTATGGTATAGATGCATTCTGTCAGTTGTGTGCACTTGTATCCCTTTTATTCATCATAAACATTCACAGAATTAGGAATCTGGTTTATTACCACTATTTACTGCATATTAACTTTTTTGATTTTTCTGTGCTTTAATGACTGAAATGTGAGCTACCTTTTTGCATTTCATTTATGGGGCCACTGAAGTTGCCCCCTGGCAATTTTCATTTTATCCCTAAGCTTCTTGACCTTTTAAGAGGCAAATGTATTTGTTAGTTAGTCTCTTTCCCTTTTTTCTCAGCTCTGGTTGTTCTTTTTATTCCATATGGGATTATTCATCAGTTAGTTTTGGAATCCTTCCCCTAAAGGTCAATAATTTGTTTATTCGCTTAGTTATTTTTAGGATATGTGCAATATAGATTCAGGATAACTGAAGAAACTTTAATGGTTAGTCTCTGACTCACTCAGTTCACCAAATTTTTCTCGTGGGTGATCTCCCTTGTTATTTTTCATTTCAGTTGAACTTTTTTTAAATGTAAAAATCTTAAATTGGAAGTTTAAAATATGTTACTATTATTATTTCAGTTTATTTAATTGAATTAGCTCAGGTCATTTTACCTGAAATTATTTTGTGCTTCCTGTGTCTTTAAAGTGCCCTTTTTAATATCAAAAGTGCACTTAAAATATTATTGCTTCTTGTGGAACCAGTAGGTAACTGAAGATGGAATCTGCCAGATGTCACATACTGATCACTGAGATCTGCTCTTAGTAGTATCTATTTCAGCTCTACCTAGAAAATTAGTCTCTGGTCTACCACAAGGAATTCTCTTTCTGCATGCTTCTCAATTCTTTGACTCTGTAGTACCCTTCTCTATGAGTGGGGTCTGAGTTATCTCTCGACTTCATTGCCCTCCTGCAAAGCATGAAATGTTCACTTGCATCAATGCCTAGTTCAGGTGAGGGTTGCTGTTTTGATGCCTGTGCCACCTTTATTCCCACCTTCTATGCTTTGGTTCACAATAGAAAGGACACATGACCTGTGATCCTTTTGCACGAAATAATGCCGGAAGGTGAACTTTAGGAGTTGAGCCAGTATATTCCTAGATGCTACTGTTTGTTCAGTCCATTGGACCAAAGAGGAACTAATGTGGAATAGAACTATTTGAGATGTGTATAGCATATATATTTGGTTTGAAGAATTAATATGCACTAGTTACTAATTTAAGTGTAGTTTTTGAGTCCACAGCTCAATATAAGCATCTTTATATCCGTAAGGGTGGTATTCTTCCAGTGAGATTTTGAAACTTGTTCTGATACAATGGGTGATTTTGTGCAAGATGCTCTAATCTGTTAAGATAATTTCAATCATAGATTTGTATTGGATACACCTAAGAGAAGGTGTGTCTTATATTTTACCTGTCATTATGTAAAAAATCATTAAATGAATGTATATCTATTTGTATATATGTATAATTGAACAAAAGCTAAGATACAGCTTTGGGTCATGTCTGCTTTTGTATTAGTAGCACTGTACTGCTCTTGTCTCTATTTCTTGAAAAGACTGAATGTCTGTAGGCTCCTCAGAACCTTGACTTAAGTGCTTTGCTTTCCTAAGTTAAGGGCTTTGCTAGACTGTCAAATGCAAAAATATATTTGTTTACTTACATTGAAGATCCTTTCTTTTCAGTCTTGTAGTTTTCTATTGACAGTAAAAATGCCTCTTTGAATGAATGTTTAGAAAATTACTATACCAAAGGGTAAACTTTGTTCTTTGTTCCAAATTTGCAAAGCAATTTTGGCGTTAAGAACAGACTATAAATGATGTGGTTTGGAAGTGGGAGGGTGTCTATGTGTAATTAATAGCTAACCTCAAATTCACCGTCATTTTAATGAATACTTCAATTTAACATCTTGACTTACTATTTAGGTCTTTTAGAGACAATTTTGATGTCATTTTTGTTTAAATATCAAATTTAATTTTTCAGCTGAGAAACTGTAAAAGTAACTTAAATGCGATTTATATGTAATAATAATTTAAAATATGTTGTGTCCTTTGCACATAGAAAACATTTCAATATGAATTTTCTGACATTTTTGTAAGTATTACAGTGGGTGAAACCTGGCCCCTTTGTCATATATTCATTTTTAATATACTATGAGGATAATTTGCTTTTTTGACATGCTATGAATATTATTTTCCTGTATTTAACAGGTTATACTATACAAGTATTTTTTTATCCTCTTTCCTCTGACTTTCAAACACAATTTTCAGTCCTTTAATATTTTTATAATTCTCTACAACTCTTTGGAAATTTTACTAAAAATACATATTCAAGTTGCTACTTAGATCCTAAACATAATCAGTTTTAAAAGGTTAATCTTTTAGCAAACGTAACTAGCAAACATTTTGGTATGTATAGGTATATTTCCTAGTTGCAGTGCTGATTCTTTTCATTTTAAAGGTCAGTTGTATTATTCCTGAAGTTTTTCTTTAAATATGACAAGTTAAAAAAAAAGCAAGGTGAATACTTTTAGTCATGCAGTAGTTGCATTTTAATATCTGCCCAAAAATACTGCATTTCCAAAGAAAGGGTTTGCCAGAAAGGCTTGCTAGATGGCATTAAAAATACCAGTTTTAAGGGAGACAAAAGAATGACCTTCAAACTTTTTCTGACTTTGTCTCTTATCAGTCATGCAAGTGTCAGAGTCATAATGTGAATACTCAAGAAGGCTTTGAATTGTCAATAGAGGAAGCTTCCTCTTTGAGGTTATATTTGCTGGAACAGAAGAGATAACACTATTATCAGTGCTTTTGTAGGGTAGCCAATTTCTCATTGCATGTACTGAAATTCAGTTTTTAATACAGTTTTGATATTAATGTAATGATAAATATGTCAGACTGTTAAACTAAATTCTGAATGTTTCTGTCAGTCCTGATACAGTATGAAATCCCACTCTGGTCTCTTTCAGAGATTTTTATGAGCACTTTCTGGGAAAAAAGAGGTAATTTTCAAACACATTTCTAACCTCCACTTTAGTAAACTGACGTTAAATATGTGTTTCTTTCTGGGGTGTGTATTGCATTGTCAGACAGTTGGAACTTCAAAGTTTAGCACTGGAATGTGAAATACAGAGTAAAAACTAGCACTGTGTAGTATACAAATACCGTTGCAAGCTATTTATGATCACCATGGTATGATTTTTTTTTTTTTTTAACAAGGCATTCAAGCACTGCATTTTAACTCCTGCCTTTGTGAATTGGTTTGAGCTGCTCTTCACGGGCTTGTTACTTTTATTTCTTAAATATTGTAATTTTTTTCTGTGGGGTAGTAATGCACAAAATATCAGTGCATTCAAAAGTATTGTGGAAATTTTGCATGATTATAGTTGTGCTAAACTTTTACATGTGGCCTGCCTCAGTATTGTTAGTGTTTACACTGAAATTATTCAAGGGCTTAACCACTACTGATGGACTGTAGAGAGCTTTAAAGACTTTGTTTCAATGGCTTATATGTCACTGGTAACAATATTTCACTTAATCATTTGAGATAACTTCTACAAGAATTATGTGTTATCTCAACTGCAAGATATGCATAGTCTTATGAATAATTACTGGATTTAGATATTCTGAAGTAATATTTGTGTTTTACTTAAATTCTCATTCCTGATCTTCTAATGTGTAGGTTAGCAAATAAAGATTGGCAGGACTTAGGGTTTCACCAGCAACCTCAAATATTTCATTTCCTTTTCATTTCAAATGAAAATAAGTCTTTAAGATCTAATAAGTCATTATGACAATTAAAATCAAAAAAACATCAAATATGCTAAGTGCCTGGAGAATTCCATGTACGCTGAATTGTGGCTCTGCTGAAAGCTAGACCTTCTTAGTATCACACAAAATAGACCATATTTTGTGATGGTTGGAAATATTTGTTACTGAAAATAGTTCTTCCTTTGACGTTAACAGTATCCCAAATCTTATAATCTTGTTTTGCCTGTTAGCATCACTCAGGAGGCTGATAACATACACATTGTTTTTGACAAGCCGATTCCAAATTAGTTCATCCAATGGTTTTTAGATCAACTTTGGATGTTGTGCTAAGAACTCCACCAGCTGGAAACTTCTGTCAGAGTACTACTGATTTTAGCAAGATAAATGGCTGATAATATATATTTTACACGACATGAAAGGTTAGGCTACAGCATTTATCTTACAGAATGAGTGTTATTTGGGGTTATTTTCACTTTGCTGTTCTTAACTCTTAAGATAACTATCTTAAGTTACCTTATCTCTTCTCCTGACAACCTGCTTTCAGGAAAGCAAAAATGATTGAAGCAGTGGTTAAGTGCATTCTTTCTCAATTTTCCTGTTCCTGATGGAGTAATTAATTGCAAATTGATAAAAAAGATAAAAATTTATAGTATTAAAATCCAAAATCCTGTACCTAAACTGGTATTATTTTCAAATATATACTTTCATATTTCTGTTCATACCTTAACAGATTGAATCTTAGTAGTTTTTATAGTTCTAAAAGGATCCAAAATGTAAAAAGAAAGTAAAGAGACATTTGAAAGAAATGAAGAAGATGAGATGAAAAATATTTCATTTATTATCCAACTTTTCTTTGAGTTATTTAGTTCATATAATGATAATGAATAGTCTTTTTTGAGGAAGTTTCTGAAGACTCATGAAGCAGAGTAATTCAGGTAGTAGTGGTTCAGTTAAGCTTTTCTGCTATAGAAGGTAATTATTTTCTTTTTAATTTTTCCAACGTGTATTCTAAAGACTGTCTTTAAAGTTCCAGGTACATAGGGAAGTAAAGCAACTTTATTGAAAGTGTTCTGATAACATCACTGGTTTACTGGTAACATTTTCCTTATGATACCACAGACTAACTTTTAAAAATAAAGTTATTATGTCTTTAAGATAGCTAAACAATTAGCATCCATATTTGAAGTTGTTCTTAGCTTTTTGTTAGCCAGCTTACCTGTTTTGCAGGACGTCATAAATAAAACCCAAGGAATCTGTGTAGTGAGTCTGGAATTACTGTTAGTAGGAGACCGAAATGCACTGAAATGTCTGCAATGACCTCCCTTCAGAAGCATAGCATCGTTCTTTTTCAATTATTCTAATCAGTGTTTTCTGAAAGTGGGACATGGAGTTGATGCCACAGATTAAAGAATGATACTCACAAGAATTTTATAGCAAAAATTACAAAATAAGTCACATGTCATTGAACACAGGGAAAAATAACTTTCATTCTTGGTTTTAGATGGTCTTGTTAAATATGTTTGCTTTGGCTCTCTAATGGATGAGGTTTTCTGATTTAACATAAAAAGAAAAGGTTGTATCAATACTGATATTAAATACCAGTATTAACTCAATGATGTTGTACAAAACTGGACATTTCTATTTAAGGATTATTGAAAGCTGGCCCAGAGCAAGTTAAAAGAATATGAATTTATTTTTAATCATTAAACTGTGACTATGACAATAAAGTTAATGTTATTTGAAAAATTACTAGCAAGTATTTATGTCTTGAGATGACTGTCTAGATATTTGTGGTTTTTAATTTCCAGAGTTGTTTGTGGATTTTAAAGGTATTTTAATACTAGCTTGTAACACATATTTTGATTGCATATTCTTTATCCCTAGAAATATATAACTGAGTGGAAGAAGAGAATATAAGGGTAAAAAAATCTACCTGACAACTAAAATAAAGCATTTCTTAGAGTGGTTAATGAATTAATTAAGAATAGTATACTACCTGTAGAAACTTTGAAAATATGAAATTATTCAATATTCAGATATATACAATTGTTTTTCACATAGATGAAGATATTATTGACAGAAAATAAAAAAAATTTTTTGGAGTTGTTTGTTTGGGTATTTTTAATGTAGGAATGAAAGTTACATCTGAGAACTACAAGGCCTAAAGCTTTTTGGTTCACCAGTATTAGTTTTTTTTCTCGTGTTCTTGAAAGCTGGTAGGAGTCTAAAAGTTCAGGGATCAGTCATGTTAGTTCCAGGGCTGGATTTTTTTTTCTCTCTTGGGTAAAACAATGATGTGCCCCTTTGAGATCTTCTTTAATAAAGATCTACAGCCAAAAACCTAAGCTGACTGGAATTTGTCACACCAGGAATGTGTGCAACTACTTCCTGTTTTTGATGGGCCTGGGACTCCTTGAAAACTATTAAAAGCTACAGAAACATTGTGTAGAAGGGCAGAAAGATTCTTGAGTTTGTCCTGTGTTCACTAAAACGTTTTTGAATGAGTTTCATAGGTAATAAGTTTTCTGATCATACACTTCAAATATAAATAAAATACTTCATTTTTAAGGATAATGTGTTGTCTTTGGAAGGAGTTTGAAGAGCATATGCAGTGTACCAGATATATGTAGTGAGTACTTCTATTTATATTGAATTGACTTTCAAGCTAAGAATGGAGAATTGTTTAGTTTCCACCGGAAGGCAATGGCTGATGTGAGCTGTTGGAAGGGAGAGACAGGATGAGGAATTTAAGATGGTTCAGCTGTATCTTGCCAAGAGGAATAGGGAGTTCTGGTAAAGCTTATTGCAAGAGTTTAAATATTGCTTTGTACTTCTTTAGTTACATTCTATGTAATGACAAGGTACACATTAGTGAATTAAAAACTTGCTGACTACTTTATAAAGGTTTTCAACAGGGAGAGCTCAATAAGAAAGACTTTTGAGAGACCAATGCTTCCTGCTGATCTACACATTATTGTTTTATGTGATTAAAATAATTTCAAACAAAGTGAGAGGTAGTGTTGTTGCTGAAGTACTGGGAATATGGTTAATGTGATGTCAATTTTTAAAGAAGGTGTGAGGGTGTTTGCAAGGCCCACACTGAACAAAATTCCCTAGGTAACAGTTGTTAAGATAGGAATACATGTGTGAATAATGTTTGTGATTGAAGTATCAAAACTGAGAAGGTATTTGCCCTAACGCTTTGTTAAAGAGTGTAGTAACCATCAGATTGATTAAATAGTAACCAGGGAATTACAAAGAGACTTTTGAAATAAAATAAGGAATCAGTCTGAAAATAAGGTTAATGGAAGAATTTGTACCAATGGCGAAGAACCTTGGAGGGGGAGCAGAGCTTTACCACTGCTGCAAGAGATCCACAATATGATGTTGCCTGGGCCTGAGAAGGCAGCCTTTCTCACATGCTGGGCTGCAGATGTCTAGCTGACAGACTGACACCATAGGATATAACATGCAGACATGGGATGTGTGGGATGTTTTCACTGGTGTGCATTAGTACATTGTAGGGAGCTTCATGGATATATATAGCAAGAACACAGTGCGGGAGTTGTGCATGAGCAGGGGAAACTGCTTCTGGAACCCCTGATCTGCTTAAAGCTGTGAATGGAGCAGATTTTTTTTGTCAAGGCTCTTGAGATATTAGGAACTGAAAAACAGTAAGCATGATTTCTGTATTGGCCAAACTAACAGATACATGGTTATATATGACTCACTGGAGAGAGGAGCATGGCAGTAGAAGCAAGTCTTGCCTCATGTATCTATTCAAATTCTTTGAAGACACCAACAGGAATGAGTGCTACTGCTGACAATCCACTTGAACTGATGGAAGTCTTATGATCAAATAGATTGGAAGAAGTTACTGAATGAGGTCTAACAAGTTCTTCTCATTACTGATTAAGGAAATGACAAGTGTAAATTACTACTTTTCAAGGTGAAAGAAAATTAATGCTATCTCACAGGGGTTCATTGTATCATCTTTGCTATTTACTGTCCATCCCTTTCTAAGAGCTTGACAGTTTTCTGTTGGCTTTAAGTTATTTGGAAGGATAAAGTGAAGGGCCAGCTGCAAAGAGGTCTAAGTACAGTTCTGTGTGGAAGAACTGTGCAGGAGTGTTATCTGCCATGTTATTGCTCTGTTGTAGTCTGTAAAGTGATGTGAATGAAAAAACAGATCATACAGTTCCCTCCATAAAACTAAAATGTCTCTAAGATGATTGGCTCTTGGCAGACTATTTCTATTCAGTAGCAAGGTCTTTTGGTTAGAATAGTATAATCAAAACAGCCTCCAAACATTCACTGGACAAAAGAGGAAACAATGTTTAAAATTATTAGGAGAGAAAAGCACTTTCAGTGATATAAGTTCTGTATTTCATGTACAGCTTAAATATGATCTGGAAACAGCTCAGGAGATGACACAGGATAAGCTGAAGTATGGAAGTGCTTCAATAGAACAGATGATAACAGACTGATTTGAGTGCGGTGCATTTATTTAAATTAAATTGGAAGGTGACATTTTTAAATAAAATGTTTCCACATGTTAAACAGCTGTGGAACTCTTTACTGCAGTGTATCATATATACTAAGTTCTCAGTTTTCAAAAGCTGCTGTACAAATTTATAGCTTTAAACCCCCTTCAAGAGGGTACTTTCAAGGTAGTCTGCCTTAAACCCAGGAGTATGTCTTGGCAGGCAGTGTCTTAGGGAGAGATTTATAGGAATCATTCTAAGTCATAACATCAACATTAAACTTCAGGGTCATTAATAGTGTCTGAGTATGTGAAAAGACAACTTTGAAGTGCAAGGTAATTCTCCCTTTGTCCAGAGCATTTAATAAGATAATAAAATTAAATTTGACTGCAAATTATTCAGGTATGTGTACTTCAAGAGATGTAAAAGTGCTCTTAGTATTGTCACAAGAATAGAGTTTTCCAGTAGTTGGTCGTTAAGTGGATTCTTATTTTCACATTGCAAGATTGAAGAGTCTTCCATGCAGTCATACCACAGCAGTGTTTGTGTCACACTGGAATACCTTCACATCATTTATATGATGTATATACTAATTCACTTTCTCTGGAGTTAGCAAGGTGCAAAGAGGAAGGGAAGAAGAGATGTGGACTGATAGGGAGCAATACATAGTTGGGCTAATACGTACAATTGCAATGCATGCCAGCTGTTTAGATCAACTTTTGAGGGAATATGGATCAGTGGAGATGGATACTTTAAAACAGAAAAGATGTTCACTAATAGGGGGCTCTTAAACTGCTTAGGGAAAGACATGAAAATGTACTTTCTAGTCTTGAAAATAGCTTATATTTTGGAGTACTTTAACAAGGCAGGTGCTACTTTTCCTATCACTTGAAGGAGTTTTAGGATGTGTAAAAGATGCTTAGGTATAATTGGCAGAAACTTACCTTCTATTAGCAGAAGTTGAGAGAAGGAGAACTTAGAGGACTCTGTTTTCTTCCTGATGTGTGTCCAGATCTTACCTTCCTGATCTTGGAGAAGAGTGAGCACATACATTACATACAGCAGCTTCTAGCCATCTCTGTTCCTTGTGGAGGTAGACAGTGCACTAAAAGTCAGGGCTGCATCTGTTAGTTGGCTTTTGGAGTAAGCAAGTTATAATGCACTCATGAAGGAAAAAAATGATATAAAAGGTATTCTGATAAGGGGCAGAAAGTAAACCTCACCTCAGAGAAACTTCAAATGCTAAATGTGTAATACCAGATTGATTGTGGACCATTAGGAGGGTGTGATGAAACTTCTACATGTTTCTTCTTGTTCAGTTGCTCAGTGTAATCCATATTTTGGTTCACTAAATAATTACTTTTCAGGTCAATTTAGAAGGAACTTGGGAGAGAGGCATTTCTAACCTCCAAAAATGTGGCTGACAGTTTACCTGCTGAATCTCTTGCCCAAAGTTATTTGCAAAATCTATTCTTTTATATAGAAAGCTTGATTTTTCTTATGACAACCAGTTTAGCCTTCTGCAGCTAAATGTTATGTAGAAATAAATATTATATTGAAAATCTTTAATATAGAGAAAATGGTTTTACTTTATAGTTTGTTCTATGCAATTAAGTGGTTTACTCAATATTATGTCTCTTTCTAAATATTAATGTTCTGAAATTCTATCAGCAATAAACCATCAGAATGAAATAGTGGCTCTGTTGAAATCAATACCAAAATGCTTATTGA
This sequence comes from Climacteris rufus, assembly GCA_013398175.1. NCBI lineage: Eukaryota > Metazoa > Chordata > Aves > Passeriformes > Climacteridae > Climacteris > Climacteris rufus. The sequence goes on along the minus strand of VZRZ01005076.1, from coordinate 96,979 downwards.
TTTCTTTTGAATCTTTATTTCACACAAATTATTTCAGGTACAAGGAAACTTCTTTGCTCTTCTACAAATACATGACTGGGAATCTGCTTAGGTCAAAGTCACCTTGAGTTTTTTTTCACTAGAGCTTCATATCTTGAAGAAACTGAAGAGGTGTGTGTCAAAACTTTTAATTTTTTTTTAAATTAGAAGATACTTTGGGAAATCACTGTTTGTGTTAAAATAATTGCCTAATTAGTGTATAAGAACTAAAAGAACATCCACAGAAATATTTTTTCAGACCTAGAACTTTTCTGTTCTCGCTTTAGATGGAAGAAAAGTTTTGTATGTATTTTAGATTTCATTTATATTTATATTGTGTTGTGATTCTTCTTTGTATTTTTTTACAGTAATATTTCTATTCTATTGTATTCTACTCTCGTTTGCAGTTTAACCCATAAAAGCCCTGAAAACCTGATAGATCTCACTGGATTTACTTGCTGTATTGCTATTTCCTTTGTGATAGATCAGCTTTTCAGAAATTCTTCTGAGCAATTTAACTTCTGTAGGTTTTTTCTTTTGTTTATTTATTTAGTCTTTTCCTCCATTTTTTGCTTATTCACAGTGTTCTTCTCGGACAAAGTGTTGCACTTTCTTTTTTCTTCTTACTATGTCATCATCTGCCTCCTTCAGACATCATAGTATTTCCACTTTGAACATATCAATGCTCTTTCATAAAAATTGTTGTTAACACCAGTATTTTGCCTTTTTCTGGCTCATTAATATGCTATTCTTAAAAGTGAACCATCTCAAGTTTTTTGGTTTTCAACAACTTTGCCCAGATTAGTACACTTACTAGCAAGCTTCCCTCATTTCTGCAAAGTCATGATCTACTAAAACCAAGTTACTTCTTCTCTATTACAGCAGAGAAAGAGAATCCTTTATCAGGAGTTACTGTTTCTGCTCTCAAAATTCTACTTAGCATTTCAGTTTACTTTGTTAATGAAATTCATTATATGGTCTTTGCTTTTGGCCTAAAAACTTACTTGTCCACAGTTTATTTATTTATTTCAAAACACTGGTTGTGTTGAAAGCACGACTTTGTTATTTTATGAATCGAGGCACAATAATTGAACATAAAATAACTCTGACTTCTGATTTTTGTAGAATATGACTAAGCTCATTCTCTCCTTTGTGAACTGAAAGCATACTGCACTTTCACAATTAAGTACTTGTAATAAGATTCTTAACTTCCTTGCAAACTGTAGTCCAAGTATCAAAGTCTCACATGAAGAAGCACTTAAAACACCTTAAGAGATTTTTTTATTTTGCATCAAATAGTTCCCAGATTTCCTTGTCCCAAATACATGGACATTCAATGTTCCAGTGATTTTTTTACCCCTTCTTCTAGGTATTAATGTATTAATTTTACTTCTTTAGTAAAGCTAGCATTTAAAAATTTTAAGTATCAGCTTGAATCTAGTGATTATTCTGAATGTCTATGAAACTTGTGTTGCTTTTTGCAGTCCTGGAACTTTTCAGTGCTTAACTGTTTGGGTGTTTTTCTTGGAGACAGCTGATGGAAAAAACTTGAAATGCAACTCATCTTGTTGACAGCAGTATTTGATTTGTATTCATTGCAGACTGGAATACTTGCTAAGGATAACACAGCAAATAGGTCTGAGGTTTTGCGTCGCAACATAAAATTTTTCATTACTGGCTTTTATGGTATATTAAGTGAATGCCTGACATCATAAACAAAACTTTACAAAATACATCATCACAAATTTGATAGTTGCTGACATACAAGATGCTTAATGGCGTAGCACATATTTGAAAACAATGTTTTCACTCTTATATTCTAATAATTAGGAAGCATCTGCCAGTGCATTAAACAATGAATTTAAATAAGTGTCTCTTATAACTGCCTTCATAAATCATGGATTCAAAGAGTTTCAATTCTGAAATAAATTCTTATTTGTCAGGTGTGCCTGCTCTCAAGTTTTATATTCTAAACGTAGAGTGATTCCTTCATTCTCAATTTGTCCTACTAAAGGCTTCGTTTTGCTCAGTTTCTATGTCATGTCAGCAGTACTTCTTCCAATCTGCTATCTAGACCTAATATACCATGCAAATTTTGCTCTGGGCAACACTGAACATTTTTTTTATTAACTCAGCTGTACAATTCTGATAGGGATAGGCTTATTCTAGAATATTGGTAGGAATTTTAAAAACAATGCAGCAAAACACATGAAGAATTTGGTTTTGACGCTTTTTATAGGCATTCAGTTCTAGTTTGAGTTTGCACAATCATGTTAAGGCTGTATTTTTCCTTAGTCCCTGTCTCTGAATGACTGCTTCTTTGTGATCTTAAGTGTTAATTAGCAAAAACAAAGAACAAATGAGAGAGATTGTACTGGGAAGAAGATAACAAGCTGTTAAGATCTGACTATTGAGAGATGCCTCTACCCGAAATAAGGTGCAAACGAGACCATAGGCCAAAGTCAATAGTAGGGATTTTATTTACCAGTAAAATGTGAGGTAGAGAGATTAGAAAGAAATAGAAAAGAAAGGAGAATGAGAGAGAGGCCTGTAATTGGGGTTAAGGTCCTGAAGTCAATCTTTGGTTTGAAGTGATCAAAAGTGAAAGATTGACAAAGAGCCCTACTAGTTAGGGGTTTTGTAATTCGTTATGTCAGTGGTAATAGTGTACCTTCAACAAGACTTCTTATGCATACAAAGTTTTTATACAAAATACAAAATGTTCCCATACAAAAGATTTCCATGCAAACACATCTTTACATAGGCCTATACTCTGTTCTTCAGGGACAGAGTACACTCCATTGTAATTTAATCCTGACACATAACAGAAACTGTGGCTTTACTGTTGGTGCGGTCATAAATGAAATAATTATCCTTTTAAAATTTTGTTATATTATCCCAGGTTGCTTTTTCTTTTTTGAATTTCAGTGCCCAAATCATCCTCATCACATTCTTTTACAGTTGCTGCCACAATAAATTGCACCCACAACTGAGAAGCATGTGTGGTGCAGAATGTACTCTGGTTACCGTATTGCTTAGCATAAATAAAAGAAGTGAGGTCAAATTAAAATGCCCTCTTGGGACACAGGGTAGGAAACCCAATAGCACATCAGACATGTTCAAGTGGGAATACATGTCTCTGATTTACTTTGAAATGTTAATATTTGATAACATATTTGGTTCCAAAAATGATTACAAGTAGACTTACTTGAGAACTGGTAAAAGGCTTTCCTGTATTTTAGCCATGTCCTATTTTTGATCCATGGCTGTCCCCGCTTCTGGTCTAGGAAGGGCTATTCAACCATTTTGTGTGTAACATTTTCTTTTGTTAAGATTATTTAGTTCACTTGTCAATATCTCTGAAAAATTTAGCCAAATCGTAATAAATCTAAAGCCTTCCAAGAAAGAACTGGGAAGGTTAATATGTTTTCCTTGATTTCAAATACAAATTCTTCTACCAACTCCCAGGCTAAATTTAGATGAGACAAAATTGTACATCCATAAGATAAAACTAAAAGCTTTTTCCCCACACCATTTTTTTCAGTAAAAAGACAAAATAAACTTAGCAAAATTCAAACTAATAATACATAAAATGATGTGTTTTATTTAATCCTATTAATATTTTTGTCTCCCAAGAAGTCACTTGCAATGAAAACAAAAACAAATCACAGTCACATTAATAAACTGAAAATACAGGCAATTACTGTGGCAATTGAAAGTTTCATCCCTTCATCACAGCTCCATTTCATCTGTTAGCAGGTTCCTATAAAAAAGAAAAGTGACAATTTGGCCTACTACAGACCGATTACTGAAAAAAAAGGAACAATCCATTGATTTTGATTCAATTCCTGTGTCTACCACAAAAGTAATCAAGAAGTTAAAAGGATTTAAAGGAAAAGTGATTATCACATCATCTTGGCTGTTTTCTGTGAGCTTTTGCATGTGGCAGTTCCCCCACTTCCTTTGATCTTCAGGAGAGTGTTCTGGGATTATTCCTGGAACAGGAAAGCAACACAAGTCTCATAGGGATTTGTCCCGATAGATTATCCCTAAGTGATTCAAGTTGTTTAACTGCCTGAACTTGATATCTCTTAGGTGGAATTATAACTTTTATTTCATGAACTGCTTGCTGTACTGCTGGTGATGCTTCCGCCATCTTTTCAGATGGGTCTTCTCTGTTAAATTTTCATGTCCGGAGGGAGTGAGATTGCTTGTAAAATTTCAGCAAGCACAACTCGTGCAATCGTAAGTGAATGTTTATACCTATGCAGGAGCCAGTTAAAGATGTATTGTCCTCCCTTCCAGATAAGTGCTAAGTGAGCCTTGTTATGTTTCCCAGCATTGGCATTAGAATTAGGAGAGTATGAAACCACCCCAGGTGCCTCTATTGTGGCTATTAGGTTTCCTCTGTTTGGTATTGAAGTTGTTAATGAAGCCAAAGCACCTGTAATTTCAGAAATTCATGTTGTGCTGCAGCAAAAATACAGAACTGAGATACGCAAGTAATTCTTGAATTGAGGAGTGCAGGCACCACAGGGAGTGAGTGCACTGCAGTCACTGGATTTCATTTAGGGTTAAGATGAACAGTCGTCTTCTTGCCAGGAGCCACATATTAACCTCAGCAGTTTGGCAGATAACACTTGCTCCGTTTGCTCCAGTGATTTTAATGCTTTGCTGTCTGGATCGTACACCCATCTTCTCAGCATCCCACTGCATTAATATTGAATGTTGTGCTCCCATATGTATTAGAAATGTTATTAATTCGTGTTGGGAAACAACAGGAATTTGAACGTATGGCTTGCAGTGATAGGATTCTACTTGCTGGATTTCAGTCTCATGTGATTTATGGCCAAACTTTGGTACCTTTGTAGCCGTATACAGCACCATTTTAGTGACATTTTGCTGACCCTGACAATCATCTGTAGTTTCAGTTTTACTTAAGGGTTGTAATGTTACTTCTTTATTATCAAATGTCAATGCACATGTTGCATTTTGCTCTGTATCAGAACAACAGATTCATTCACTGTCTCCCAACTTCTCCATTGTTGTTAATTGGCTATGAAGTGCTTCTGCTACAAAGTAAGCATCTTTTGTTTGTGTTTTTCACGGTCCTTTAATTTCAGCATAGTCTATTTTGGAACTAGTGGCATAGTAAAGTCTGTCTGTCTTCAATTCTGCTTGTAGCACTTCAGTATTCAGGTGAAACTACCTTCTGTGCCTCACAGCTTGAAATCCAATTGCAATATATTTAGAAATTTAAAAGATAAAGTATTGCAGGTCCTGGCTAGGAAGTTGAAAACCTCTTTTGAGTTAATAAATATTACCAAAAAGTATAAGAGATTATGCTGAAGGCTATATCCAAAATGCCTGTAATTTCTTTGTCCAAAAAAATTATTATTACAGAACCAGGAAAAGAGAAACTTAATGATACAAATATTTTCTTCACTAGTCTTAGATTCTAAACCATAATTTAAATAACACCAACAACATGAGCTCAGCTGAATGGCTATTTCAGCTCTTTCATCTCTATAGTTTGTAAGGAAACCTTGTGGTCTACTATACCGTAACTGTCTTCCCTATTTTGCCATTACCACTCTGTGTCAGAACACCAATATTGTGAAGATCATCACACTTCCACACTGTGGAATAGATATATGGCAGAATTTAGGTGCATACTTTGCCTCTAACTAGTGAGATATATCCCATATTGTTCATAGCATCAGAATGACAGTAAAAAGTAAAGAGATGTTTGGGAGTTCAGAAAATAGTTCTTATTATGAATAAGTTTGTGTTTTTAGAAAAATTCTGTCCATGAAAAATATTTCAATTTCTTTTGTTTCCTAATTAGAAGTATTGTGGTTTGACTTATATGTGTTATGCAAGCAGTCCATACTCCAAAACAACTATTAACAGTTGAACTGTAATCACAGCTTTTTTCTTCATTAGCATCACTGCTTTGGTTGTCCAGCTGTAATAAAATGTGTTGGAACATCACTTTTCTCTGAGATTTTTTTGCCACTTTTCTGAAGGTGATTAAAGAGCAGTCAAGTTGTTAAGCAAGGCATCACAATTGCAAAAATTTCCTTTCCTTAGGCAAGTAGGCTAAGGTGTGTCATGCAAACTTTCCGAACATACCAGCATGCTGTTTCAGAGATCCCGGAAATCTTTATCTCTGTGAAAGTCTCTCACCTGGGTACTGTGTGTCATAATGCACATTTAGAGGGAAGACAGTTGTTGCATGTCCATTCATTACATAACTTGGGAACTAAGTTTATAAGCGTAGCAAGGTTTTATTCCTAATGAGAGGTTCAAGTTCTGAGTTTTTTTCTGAAATCCACAAAATAATGATTCTTGGAAGGTTTGTTGCTTGTTTTGTCATCTTATTATTTTGTGATTAGTAAATGTGGAAGTTCCTCAGAATTAACTCTTACTCAGGAGGTTATATGAAAACCTCTGTATATCTGAGCAGAGTGCTCACAGTTTCTGGGTTTGTGAGATCATCTTCACTAGCTGACTCCTTTGATAGTACTTCTAGACACCCTAAATAATGCAGTATAGCTGTAAAAGCTGCCCGGGAACAACCAAGGCAGCAGCATGAACCATGATTTGTATGCAATTTTAAATGATACCAACTACCCTTTCCAGCCTGCTAGTCTTCAAAAGTAAGGCAGCATTTCTCCACTTTTGTTCTAGGGCTTGGTGCCAGGTGGACTTCATGGAAGGCAGCCAGCACAGCCCGTTTCAGCCAACCAGTCCTATGAAAACTGGTTGCTGTCTCTTGACTCAGTTTTTGGTTTGGGCAGTGGTGAACACAACAGTGTGCTCAGGCATGAAAAATGTGGCTCATATTCATTGAATTCATATATGAGGGAATCAAAGTGTCTTTATGAGATTGTTGTGTATATATGTATTACATAAATTCTTAAAAAAATGTCAACATGAAGTATTTCTTAAAAAGGGTTAAATTCATCCATAGCTATTAAAGCCACCTATCAAAAGTGGCTGATATGATTTATGGTCATGTTTAGTAAATGAGTCTGAACACTTGCCTAACTGTTAACACCAAGGATGCTGAAAGAGTAATAAACACATGGACTTTTATTTGAGGGGCCCAATGTTGCTTTTCTAGATATCCTACTAATTTTTAAGAGTAAGGTGCTTGAGTAAGCTGAATAATATCACTAAAAATATGTAAGTACAACCTCTAGCAATTCTGTCTATTCCTCACCATTTTGTATGTGCTGATGTGTGCACTTCAGCTGTTCTGTTAGTCCTGATCTTGTTGGTCTGTAGCTGAGCTGGATTGCATTTCATGTGGAGACTTCACTTAGAGAGATTGCTTTCTAGAAATATAATACATGGAATTTTCACCATCGTGATGAATGGTTGATTACATTTGAATTGGAAATGTTCATAAAGCTAGTAACTTCAAAATAATTTTTTTCATTTCAGGTGGTTTAGTGTTAAGTTAAAGTGTTTCTGTTTGATTGTTAAATATAATGAAGATTCATGGAAAAAAATATTGTCTCAAATAGCTGACTGCACATTTCTTACTGTCATATGTGGTCTTCATTTTGCCAGAAATGCAAATTCATTTATTTAGGATTTCTGTTAGCAGTAAGTGAGTTTAGATTTATTTTGTGTTTAATACTACATTAATTTTTGAAGCTGTTAAGCATCATTTGCAGATGCCCCTTTTATGTCTGCATATCTACAATAAAAGAAATTGCCTTTTAAATACTTGGACATTATCCTAACTATTGAACATTAATATATGTGATTAGACTAGTCAGAGGTTTCTTTTAGTAAATGAACCAGTGTCAAGACTTTTTGTCTCTCTTGAGTTTTTAAGGTGTGACTTCAGTGTTAAGTTCTCTGAAATAAACTCATACCCATGTTACATTCGACTGTCCGAAAAAAGGTTTATTATTGTTTTGGCAAATCCTATCTATATGCAAACAGATGTTCTATGTTGGTAGCCATTCTCACACATGTGAATAACTTAGGCCCAAATCAGTATGATTTCATAGTTTATCACATCATTGATCACAACAAGGGCTTTTGAGGGTTGGCTGCTACAGGGAAAATGGGTCACTTGTATCTTGTGTCATGGAAAGAAAGCAGATTAGGTTTCTATTTTCAGATTTTCACAGATCTGATTAAGCTAATAACTTTGTAGGAAGTCCCCTATTGGGTTCATAAGTTAGTTAAAACTCTGATTTGCCTGTATGAACTGGACAGAGACTACTATGTAGGAATTAAAGAAGCATATTTGGAGAGCATGCTTCAAATGAAGCTATGTGAAACTGTGCTGGTTTTAGAAAGCATAACATTTAAATAGGTAGTTGCAAAAACAGAGTCAGAAAGCTAGGGCTTTTGAGCTGTCTAAGATTTTATTCTTAATCTTGCTGGGTAGCTTCAGCTGCTTTTGAAGTGTTACATAGTTCGCATGGAAGAAAACCTGTCTGGAGAAATACAGTTATGATAATGAAATCACACAATAAAACATTTCTTAATATATCTTGATGTTTGGTTTCAAAGTCTTTGCTTTACTGAATGAATTATCTGTTCTCTATTAAATGTTTAACCTCTTTCTGCATTTTTACTTAAAATGATAAGGTGTGTAAATGGTATTGTGAGAGCATGTTTTAGAACTTTTGCTTTTTAAACATTTTAAATGTTTACAGACTGCTGAAAGTTCTGCTATTCCTGGACTTGGAAAACATATGAAATCTGAATTGATAGAGAATGCTGTGTGGTTCTTTCTCCCCTCTAAATGAAGAGAAAATAACAACTTCTTATATCTAGTGCATGTTTTTGGCAAAATTGGTGGTCTTTAATTACAATATGCCATTCTGAAGGCTCAATCGTAATTAAGTAATCCATGGCCTTCTGTAATGATCCTTTCTGTGATGAATTTCACCCTGAATGTTAATGTAGTTAAAGAAGACAGATTAATAACGCTTATCCTAATGGTGTGGAATTTATAGCTCTCTCTTTGGGGCAGTTAACTACTGTGTTGCTTCATTTCTTTCTACATATATTAGCTTGAACTTGGCCTGTTGTCTCCTTCAGGGCACAGTCTTCATCTAGGGATTTCTTCAACATCCAAATTCAGCCCATCATTTTCAAGAGTAATTGTTAGCAAAACTGTCTGCTTTTGATCAGTTTTCAGTACACTTTTTTGTTAGATGTGTCATATCTCATAAAATCAGGACAAGTTATTTCTCAGTTACCCAAAATGATTATACGTCATGAAGTAGCTTTGTATTTTGGGCTAGTACTAAACCCAACTCAGTTTAATCAGCTCCCTTCACCCTTGCATCCTTCCTATAAATACTAATTGAAAATAAACATTGTGATGTTTGCTTTAAGAAAGATTACTGGAGCACCTGAAATCATGTTTTAATTTTGGGTACTCCACAAATTCTTCTTGCCTTAAGAATTAGCACATAACTCACAGAAGTCTTATTACCCCTTACTTAGTTTCTGGTTTATTTACATTGCATTAACAGAAAGGAAGAAAAGAGCACTCTTGAAGGGAAATCACAAGCATATAATGCATTTAGGGAAATTTAAAAGTATATTACATTGCTGTTATCCTTGACTATCCTGGTGTGGGATCATGTACCATCTGCAGTTCAATAACACTAAATATTTAATGAGTTTATGAATAGTAGATAAGTATTTAACACAGTTTTGTAGAAACATACTTGCATTGAACAATTGTTTGTCACTGCCAAAGAAAATGGCCTGATTTAGGGATATGATTTTTCCACTTCACAGTTCAAATAGCTTCTGCAAAGTAAGATCTGAGATAGGAGAATATTGGAACTGGAAAAGTACTGGTTATTCAAAGTGTGAGTTACTCAGACTTTGGTTCCCCTATTGGTCCTATCAGCATGGCTTTTGCTGTTGTCTGTTGTGCGGCAGTGGCAGTTGTATGGCTGTACAGTTTTCTGCTCAAGCTCTGGTTGCTTCTCTTCTGACAGACTTTATCTTTGCATCTTACATGGTCCTCCCTCTTGCTGCCTTTAAAATGAAAGAGAAAAACTGAGTTTATTCATTAATTTATTTAAAGCATTTGCCTAAAGCATTTGCATCCAGATAGACTTCACAGAGTTTCCAAATATTAGGTGGATTCAGAATCAAAAAGCAGAAAAGATAGCAAAACCAGAAATTTTTCTCAGTATCTAAATGGTTTGTATCTTCAAATAAAATTTCATGAGATTGTATGCCTTGCATATAGGTCATTCAGCAATCTTCTTATAGAAAGAAGGAAGTAGTATGAAAATAAAGAAACCTCACATGTGACCAGATCCTTTCTTTTGCTAATGAATTGATAATTCTTCAATAGTCCTTTAAAAAAGTTTTTTTAAGTATATTTTATTTTAAGTAAGTATGAGCCACAGATGGCCATGAATTTCAAAACTTGTTGAGTCAGTGGCCATTGCAGTGTGTGCAAAAAAATGGTGTGTGGGGGGTACATTTGCATACATATGTATCGATACAGATATAATCTGTGCTTCAAGTGTCCTCACAGTATTGTCATAAGCCTCTAGGGAAAGACACAAAGACAAGTGCCATACTCTATTCAAGAAAAGCTGTTTGCCATACTCTTTACATTAAATACTGTTGTTCTGTCTTTTGAAAACTTCTACTCTGTTTTTTGTCTGTTTATAAAGTAGTCTGAAGGTTCATTAAGCAAAAAAACACCCTCTAATTCCTTCATAAAGTGGTTAAGATCCATTCCTCATAAGAAATGGAATTAGGTACTGTTATAAATTCAGGTGATTCACAATATTTTGTGAAATGCAAATTATTTTGGTTATCCTTCATCCCAGGGACAGTCTGTCACTTTCTGTACTTACCTAGCATTGCTCCAACTGACCCATAGATATAGAGGAGATGCACCGTGCTGCTGTTTTGAGTACTTGGAGAACAATGTCTTGGGGAAGCAATTTGAGGACCCTATTAATCACGCACAGATCTATTGCTAGGTAACTTTAAAGAATAATCTACCTAGAAACATTTGTAATAGAACAAAGAAGTTAGTAGTTAAAATGATAATTTTTTTCCTTTTTTTGTTTTGAAGGCAATACTGTACAGTAAACATCTGCCATATTTAATATTCTAAGGGAGTAGCTTTCAACTAGTGCATTCAGTTAGTTCAACTCTCTCTGTTGACCTGAGGCCTCTTGCCCTGTCAAACAAAGATGAAGTTTGGCTTTTGTGTTTAAGGTTGCTTTTATCCATTTCTGTCCCCTCTCTGGGAACATTACAATTGCTGCTTACTAGCTTTTTAATATACACATAGCATTTCCAGAACAGAATCAAAGAACATCCACTTCCTTGCAAGCAAGGAAGTTGCCTTTAGCAACTCACATTTAAAGAAAAAAGGTTATAACATGAATCCCTATGAGACATTTAACCAGAAATTCAAATTCATCAGCTAGTTTTTAAATTACTGTCTCTGGTTCAGGTCTTCTAGTCAGGTTTTTTTTGTTTCAGGTTTTTGGTTGGTTAGCTCAAGTATCACATTTACAAATACAATGTATCTAGTTAATTTTTTTTTTCTTTATATTGAGTGCCAGGTGGCAGCTAGGACTCTTATCTTTCACTTAATTAATAGCAATAATATCTTTGTTTTCATGATCTTGTTTCTTAAGGACTTTTATCATTTGAGAGACTGGTCCAATTCTGGTGTAAGTATATGTATTTTGCATCATGTAATAAAACGAATTAGTCTGTTAATCTAAGCAACAGGCAGGGAAAAATATTCTGCTCTAAATTCTTTGTTGTTATTAGGATTTTATCATAACGATTAGCAATGAATTGGAAGAGAAGGCTCTGGGGAGACCTTATTGCAGATTTTCAGTACTTAAAGGGATCTTATAAGAAAGATGGGGACAGATGTTTTACACCTGTTGCAATAGGACAAAGGGTAATAGTTTTAAACTAAAAGAGGGTAGATTTAGACTAGATATAAGGAAGAAATTTTTTATCATTACAGTGGTGAGACACTGGCACAGGTTGCCCAGGGAGGTGATAGATGCCCCATCCCTGAAAACGTTCAAGGTCAGGTTGGACAGGGCTCTGAGCATCCTGATCTAGTTTATGTTCCTCCTCACTGCAGGGGGATTGGACTAGATGACCTCTAAAGGTCCCTTCCAACACAGACCATTCTATAATTGTATTATTCTAATGAGAGATTTCTGAAAATGTCTTTCCAATAGCTGTATTCTTGTATTATTGTGATACCAAGCCTGCTAGTGCATTAAATTGCTATACCACTTTGGTGATATTTAAAAACTTGCCATAAGTTTTAGAAAGCAGAATATGATTTTAAAAGCAGTAACCATCTAATAACTTTTTTATAGCTTTTAGTCTTTTCTTTGTGGTGTTTCAGCTTTGCATTGTAAGTAGTCTGCGTGGACAATATTGCAGACTGGGTTTCCTGCAAACTCTGATCCTCCTCAGATAGTTTTTTTAGTCAATTTTTCAAGGGTGAATAGCTACTGGAAAGTCATGCTTGAAATTTTCAGAGCTGAGAGCATATTTTCTGTCATTTTTAAAAACATCATTACTGTACAGGTTTGACAGCTACACGGTTATGAAACTGTTCTATTTCATTAATAAAATTCTTTGTAGTTACTTTTTATTCCCAAGTGAAACCAGAAGCCACACAAGCTTGAGTGATATTTTTAAATAAAGTTACTAGGCGAGGCAATGAAGACTAGCACTTAAAATATGATTCTTCCCCATCATGGAACAGGTTTTTGTCACCAGAAGCAGTAACAAAATTTTTGGAAGTGTCTCTCTTTGTGCCTATTAGGAGCAAAACTAAACAATGTAATGTCAGCAAAGTATTTTGAGGAAGGGCGTAATTTCTCTATATAGTGTCTGCATGTATATGTGTTTATGTACGAATATCGGATTCTGTTCCTCTAATAGTGTTATGGTGAATTAAATTCACCATAAGAGGAAAAGTATTTTACTTTGTTAAAGTATAGAACATATGAATAAAAATGACATCTCTCATGTAAATGTTTTACAGATACAGAAGGCATTTGTAATCTGAGGAGTCAGGTGGAAGTTTTATTAGTCAGTCATAATAACATTGTGTCTTCAACATCTCTTCAACAAATACAGAGCGTATTTCTTTAGTTTCCATTGTGCATTTTCATACAAGTTAGCATGTGTGTAGAGAACAAGTAGTAGTGATTATAATAACTAAATAGTGCTAGTAGGCCCTGTTACACTTTCCTGATGAAAGGCTCATTTTTTATTTCAGTTCACACTGTAATAGCAAATACACTATATATAATATAATCATTGTAAGCTTTAGACTCTAACTTTGTGCTGTGATCTTTAGAAGAAATGGATGTTTGTTAGGCACAATTAAATCCAGATCCTGCAAGTGTATATATATGCCCTACTTGATTATTGCTTTAGCTGCATGAGAAATAATGACAGAAGACTGCTATTCGTAGGACAGTGGTCACTACTGAATCAGATAACACAATCTATCAAGCATTTTAACTTTGTCATTAGTTTTTATTAATGTGAAATGTTATTTCCTTCCTTTCTGTTACGTGTATGTGTTCATATGTAGCCTTAGTGAGATTTATAAGAAGTCACGCAAAAAAACCCAAGAAATGCTGTTTGTCTCGTTGTCATATCATACTGCAATGAGGTATTCTTATGAGATGAGTGATTTTTATCTTGATAACAGATATCTCTGAGAAATGGATACGTTAAATCTCTGAAGGTCTTGCCTAGATAGGTGAAGGTTTCAGTTTGAATTGGTTGTTTGAATGAGCATAGTATGATTGAATTTTGGGAACAATAGATAACAATCTACTGAGTAAATATGAGTTACATGATCTGACACTGCATTGACCAGAGTTTAACTAGTGTGGATAAAGACATTCTTTTGTATGCTGAAGCACCCAAGTATTTCAAATCTGAGTTGTTCTGAATCATGACAAGGATGGTATTCAGCCAGAATTATTCAGGATAAAATGCATTAGAGCAACATGTATGAGTTAAAAAATAAACAAACAAAACCCTTCATCCAGAATGAGGGCAAAAAGTTTTCTGTTTCTTTACCTTACTGGTAAGCATCTTTCTTTCTGTTTAGTTGGGGTGAAAATTTTCTCTGTGCCTAAGACAGATATATATAAATAATACTTTGAGGACATGGATATATTTAATTCCACATAGCATGCTATGACAAAGTTTACATGGTGTTTGTGGTTGATATAGTAGAAGAAGACAGAGAATCTCCCTCATTTTATGCATGTTGACAGTCCTTCAGATTTTTGCTTCCTTTATTGCTATCATAGCGAGTTAACAATAAAACCTAACAGCTTTTCACTAATATGCTACAAGTTCTTAAAAATAAATGTACAAAGGGAGCCCATTAACAATAATTATTTGGTATAGAGGGTAGTAGACTATGTTAGGCATTATTTTTACATTTCCATATAATTAAGATTGTTTATGAATTACAAACTTTGGTGGACACAATTGTACCTTATTGGAGAAAGACAGAATAGACTTTGTATGAAGAAACTTCACTCTATCTGAGAAAGACTAAATTAGAAAGATTTTTTTAAAGGCAGGCTTTAGTTTTCACTTTTGTAAAAACCGTGCTGAGGCATGATCTTGATTTCACCTCCCTTCTCAAAAATTTTATTCCCTGAGTAAAGAAATGCATGTTCTTTGTTGTACAGTAGCAGCGGTGTGAAAAAAGAGTTCAGCATAATGATTTCATGTTTGAAACATTGCATTTACTGTATATATATGCTTTGCCTTAATATGCTATTTTTAACACTCCTTTTTACTAAACATATATACATAAACTGTGCTGTTAATTTCTAGCTGTTGCTGCCTGCATTTTTCTGTAAAACGGGTTTTAGTTCTCTTCTTACCTATCTGATTGTGCCATTTTCAGTGGGTTTCTTAAATAGGAATGTTTTTCATATTTGTTTTACAGAGTTACATACATGGAAGCAGTCAGGCTCAGTTTGTGGCAGAATCACATATTATTCTTCTGCTGAGTATCCTTCAAACTGGTGGTGAACATAAAAGAACCAAGCTGAGGCACAGTGTGCTGTTAAATAAAATTGCTCTGGCAGTGAATATCATTGAACATTTGAACAGGTATTGTATTTTGGCTTACTTATTATATGTTGAAATAAATATTCAATGTTGTTGCTGTTTACCAAGTAACACTGGCATTGCTTTTCACTGATGTGCACTTTACTTTCTCCTTTGGTAGGCTCTTGCCTGGTTACTAATCTTTTTTTTTTTCCTTTTCAGTGTTACCTTTTTAGTAGCAGAAACTAATTTTCTTCTTTTTTTAGTCTCTGTTATAATAATTAAAAATTCAATGAAAAAATAATGTTATTTCTTTTTACTTACAAGAAAAGCATACAGAAATTTACCAACCATGCATGAAGATGACTTGTCCTCCAATAGTCCTTGGATTTTTTTCCCCCACCAAATCTAAACAATTTACTACTACTTCTCGAAACAAGTAACTCAATCACATTTGTTCTGACATCATCTCCTCACAGAAAGACTCTTGAGACCTACTTTTACTCTTACTGACAAAGAAAGTTAAGTCGGGATTTTTTTTTTCAGGGTGGGGGGGGGAGTTGGACTTTTTTTGTGAATGTCTTAATAAACTGTAAGAAAAACTCATATGCTCTCTGGGTTTTTTAAACCCTACTTCTCATCAGCTTCATTCATTGAGTGAGAACTTTAGTCACCATTCACCATTTTTGAAGTTTAGTTATTCCGTCACAAATATCTTTATTTTGAGGGAAACAAGCAAAAGAAAGTAATATAATATTTCCCAACTGCAATAGTAGCCAGATCCAGTTTTATGATCATATCTACTCCCTTGTTCACTCACTGGAGTTATGTTGCCTTAGAACCTGCCCTTCCTCTAACTTCCCTATCTTCATCTTGGCATTTGCTATCCAAAAACAATACTGTCATTACACATTCATTTGCCTGGCATCCATTTTGATACCTGTGAAACCTTATATGCTTCATGAATAGCCATTATTGGTTTAGTTTCAAAGATATGATCATATTTTGCAGAGGAAATGTAATATTTGCAATTGAACTGGAATGCTGTTTCTAGTCTGGGTCCCTCAGTACAGGAACATTGCAAAGTTACTTGAGCAAGTCCAGCAAAGAGCCACAAAGATGTTTAGGGGACTGTCCTATGAGAAAAGGCTGAGGGAGCTGGAACTGTTTGACTTGGAGAAGAGAAGATTCCTGGGGGATGTCATCAATGTGTATAGATACCTGATTGGAGGAAATGTAGAGGAAGGGGACTGGCTTACTTAGTAGTGCCTTTTGACAAGGTAAGAGGCAGTGAGCTGAAATTGAAAAACAGGAAAATCGGTCTGAAGACAAGATACTTCTTACTGTGAGGGTGGTCAAACAGTGAAGCAGGTTGCCCAGAAGGGCTGTACAGTTTCCATCTGTGTAGAGTTTCCACCTGAAAACTACGAAGTCAAAACATGGTGATTAATACTTTAAATGCTTTATTTTTTTACAAAGTACACAGAGGGCTATTTCATTTCAGATAAAAAGTTTCTTGTGTAATAGATAGAGTGTGCATCTTATTAGTATCATCTTTATGCTTTCCTATGTAAAGGTGCAATTTATGTTTTCATGGTTTTTTGCTTTTCCTGAGCTGCCATAATTTAAATCTGTTACCTAAAACAATCCCGTTGACTGCTTGAGAATGAGAAAAGTAAAACCCCAAAACCAGAGAAGATTAAAAATAAACAAAAATTTTGTTGATGACATATTTTCTTTCTCTGACTCAGGCATGACAGTGATACCTTTTTGTTGGCAGCAACTGTCTTTAACCAGGAAGTTGGCTAGCTACGTTAATGGAACTGTCTGAAAGAATCCTTTCAGTGATGTTGTTCATTGCCACTTGCATAAAGAATGCTCTAAGGTTTCACTTCATGGCTCAATACTGTTGATTTCACAATGAAATCTTTCACATGCAATCCTAACAGATTTTAAAAATTACTCATGAAAATTAGTATTTCTTCTTTCAGTCTTAGTAGTAATTATGAGCTGCTTAATTGCTTCTTCATTATTTGTTTATTCAGAAAGTGCTGTTAGAAAATGTAAGAATTAGAAAAAAAGTATGCCAGATTGATAAACAGTAGTACAGTCACTTTATCCTTTAAATTTTAAAAGATGCATTGAATTTTAAAACAAGACATTATTATTCCAGTAATGTGCATGTTATGTTTGGTTGTCTCTTTCTACTTTGTAGTAGTAAGGTTGTCACTTGCTAGATGTTGAAATGTAATGTTGTGTTTCTCTATAAAGTGAGTTTTTAATACTTCTGATGAAAAATTATGAATTTCCATTGCACTTCTCTGTTTTCTTTTAGATAGTGATTCTATGCCATCTGCTAGATGATTTCTATATAAAGATCTGTTTTTCCATTCTATAGCTACATAATTAGGACATTGGGAAGAAGGACTTGTGAAGATGTCAGATAGTTTAAATCATTTTATAAAGCAAAATTAAATTCAGTAAAATCTATACAGTGTTACTGTTTACATACCAGGTGTATGTACACATACAGTGTACCCGCCTAGGAGTGGTAATAGGGGTGAATTTCATTGGCACTTGTGGTGGGTTGACGCCGGCTGGACAGGAACCTGCCAGAACCACTCTGTCACTCTTCAGACGGACAGGGAAGAGAAAATGTAACAAAAGGCTCATGGGTCAAGATAGGGACAGGGAGAGACCCAGGAAAATTAATGGAAGTTATTACCAATCAAATCACAGAAGGGTAATGAGAAATAAAAAACAAATCTTAAAACAATTTCCCCTCACCCCGTCCTTCCTCCTGGGCTTTACTGTACTCGTGATTTATCAACCTCCTCTCCCACAGTGGTGCAAGGGGATGGAAAATGGAAGTTGTGTCCAGTTCATCACAATTCTCTCTGCCTCTCTTTCTTCCTCAGGATGAGGGCTCGCCACACTCTTCCCTTGCTTCCTTCTATGGGAGAAAGTTCTTCACGAACTTCTCCAATGTAAGCCCTTCTTGCGGGCTGCAGTTCTTAATGTAGCAGAGAACAGTGAAAAGACATGTTGGATATCATGGAATCATTGAGGTTGGATGAGACTTCCAGGATATGATTCTGCTTGGATACTATACACTTCCATGATTTTCAGGCTATTAGTATGAGCAGTTTGTGTTATGCTGACAGCATGACTCTTACTCAGTTTTGTTATTTGGCTCACCTTTCTCTTGTATTGGAGAGTTAACTACTTCAGGAAATAATCATGGAAATCATATAAATGTTGGTTGAAAGGGACCTCTGAAGATCACATACTGCAATCTTCCTGTTAATGAAGGATTATCGTTAACACTGGGTCTTGTCTTTCTTGTTTTTATCTGGTGCAATTTTTTCTAAACTTCAAGGATGGATATTGCATAATCTTCTGGGCAGTTTGAGACAGGAAGTTTTTCATCCAGTCTGAACCTTCCAAATTACAGTTCATGGCTCCTTCTGGTGTGAATTACTATTTTGTCTGACATAACATTTTCGCTTCCCTTTGGATTTTTTTTGCCAGCCTTGTAGAATCAATGGAACAGCTTTAGTGAAGCTTTCATTAAAAAATGAACAGAACACTCTATGGGGCAGAATTATGAGATCCATTATGTTTTAGCTTTTTAACGCCTAGGAATATAGCAAAAGCCAAGGATTGCTTTTATTCATGCCACATTATAGCTCACTGCTCACCATAAATTTACAGGTTAAAAAAATCTTTTTAAAAAAGGAAGAATTTCTATAATTATTTCCAGAGAAAAAGTAATACTGAATAAAGTTAAGTATAAATTTAATCTGAGATTATATCCATAAAAATATGCTGGTCTTTTCAATATATGCTTTCAGTTTTCTTTGAAATTGGCCCATTTTGATATCCTCCCCAGAAAAAACAAGACCTTGTTATCATATGCAATTGAGAAGTAAGATTTATGTAATATATATCCCCACATCAGCTTGACAATCAGTGCTTCAGGCTACTGGGTTCAATTTGCACACATGATATTTGGGAAGAGATAACAAATAGTAATGTTGGATAGGCTGTGTTGAAATTAAAAGATTAAAAGATTTCTTCAATTCTTTTATTCCTTCTTTTTGTAGACACTAATCAGTACTTCTGATGAATTTTTGTCAAGTCTTTATGTCTTTCCCTGGAGAAATAAAACTGCATTGAATGTTATATGTCACAGTTTTTTCCCTTTTGTAGTAACAGTGGATCCTTACTTTAAGGTCTAAGTTTAAAAGTAAATATTTTCATTATCAAAGGAGTTTCAATTATTAAGCAAATTATTTATTGTACGGCAGATAAATCTAAACCATTATTATAGGAATTAGCAGTTATGATTAACCTGATAAATTTTCTCATTATTACTATTAAACTTAGTTAGTAATGATGCTGATTAAACACATGCACCAAAGTAAAAATGGAAATTACTTTTCAGTTAATTTGAATTCCCAAGGCAAAGTTGAATGGGAAAACTGCATAGGTAGATACCAGATATTGATTGAGAAGGAAGAAGACAAATCTTTTTGGTAGCATTAAAATTATACCTATTATGAAAGAGATTTTCTGTCCTACAGAGTGAATTTAAATTAAGTGTATTAAGTGCCCCTGTGATATGAGGAACCTTTACCATAGAATGAATGTAAAGAGATTACTTTCTGTATGTCAGTAGGGATGATACAGAGTCATTGAAGGTAAGAATCTGAAATTTTGAGTGAAAAGTCAGTAGAACAATATTCACTTAGCTCTCATTAGCAAGATTCTGTCAGTTTTGCTTCATTATGCACAACTGGTTGTGTGTTCCCCAGAGATAGTAAAGTGAATGAGGATGGTAGCTAAAGCAGCAAGACAGGGTTATTGTATTCTTGATCTTAAGGATAAGAAAAAAGAAAGAAGACCGTAGTGGATAAAGGTAGAACTAAAAGCACAACATTATAGCATATTTAAGCACGCTTCCTAATTAACTGTGGAAATCAACGTCCAAAGCAGCAGAATATATTGCACATTTTCTGTTATTTTCTTGCATTTTCCACCAGTACTGCCTGTTAACCTTATAACCTGTTCTGATTCTTCTGGAAGCTATTTGATTCCTCCTAAATATAATGAAGCTTAAGGAGATAATAGCTTGAAAAATCAAGACAGTTTTATGTTACCTTAGTCTCCTACTGCTTGAACTTGAAATAATTCCTAATATGGCCCTTTAGGAAAGACATTAAAGTCCTTAAATGTGAGAGAGATACGCAGAGACCTTAAGTTTACAGTTGGGCACTTGTCAACACAACATGCAACATAATTCATAATATTTTATCAGCTAATTGCAGGATACTGGATATGGTGAAGTGCCTTCATATATGACATGTCCTCTGCATGAACTTAGCAACTCTATAGTTCAGTGAGTTTCAATCATTTTCAGTTTCTGACTAAAATTTTCCAATGGAAGTACAGACCCCTGCGAAGCTGATTTGGCTGTCAGCTGCTCTGGCAATTGGCCTATTTTTACTTGCTTTTTGCAAATAGCTGACTGCTAGTCCACAAAACGAGGCATTCACTGACCACAGGGTGAAGATGTTTCTTTAGGCTTCAGTTAATTATTTTAATGGATATTTTAATTGTTAAGAAACATATTTGCTTGAATGGCTAAAAGATGCAGAAATCTAGTCCAAAGTTAAACGTTTTACCTTTTGGATCCACAGATAACTTTTACTAAATGGAATAGCCCTCCAGTGCATTCAGTTAAGAATAAACAATGTCTGTTATATTGCACAGATCCTTAGAAATGTAGGAGAGTAAAAAGCCAGTCTGGACTCATATGGATGATGACTTATGGTGTAGGTGAAGTATGTGATATTTTTAAAATTATATGTAGGTGTTTAAGGAAAGTGAGTGAGATTATGTGTCTGCATGCATGTATCAAGTCTGTGCTAACAAAGAGATGAGACAACATACTAAGTCTAGTGTTAGAAATAAAGTTCTTGAAAATAGGGTAAATGTTTGTCATAGAGTGTTAGAATAGTGAGAGAAAATTATGTAGCCTCGTAAATACTTACAAATAGCTCAAGTGGAGTTTGTTTTAGGAAATTTGTCTGTGTTTAAAAGTTAAGAAATTAAACTATTAAGAAATTCCCTCAATTATTTGTTTCTCTGGTATGTTTAACATTAAGGAAGTAAAGCACTGTTATACATCTACCTGTTCTGGAGATATGTATACTTTTGCGATTTGAATATCACTAGACAAGAAAATTTAGGGAAAATGATTACAAAATATAAGTAAAGGTAGAAAAATGCATTTATTTTGTACAGGGGCAAACCACACTATATAAATTTGCAAAAGGGACTGGACTAACCCTGAAATTTCATCAGATCAAAAAGGTCATATATAATAAATGTAAAAATAATCTCCCCACAGTTAGTTTTAGCTGATCCTAAATTTGAATAATAAGGATGTAAATCAAACCCCTGAATGTTTGATTAGTGATTTAATACAAACTGATCAGGTATCTCTATGCTCCTTTTTTGCAGTTGAATTAAAATAGATTTCAGAGTATTTTTCTTCTTCTGAAGCTTTTATATGACTTTTCCATTCTCAAGTGTCTAAGAGTGCCAGAAGAGCAATGGTTACATCACATTATCTGTGGATTAGAAAGACAGGCTTGTAAATTGAAGCTGAAACTAATCAAATTAATAATAAAGAAACTTTTTCATGATAGGAAATTCTATATTAGTATCGAATTGATTCTGTGCTCTATTAAAATGAAAAAGTATCAAAAAGGAAAGTGGTATAATATACTTGGCATTTGAATGGTTGAAATGCAAACTTTGAGCTACTTTTCTGTTGTGAGATGCATATTTCAAGGAGCTGAGGGAGCTCCAGTGCCAATACTCATGTAATACCTCCTAAAATTCTTGAAAAGCCATTTGGTGTAGCTGAAGCCAGAAGGTTTTAAACAGAAAGAATATTAAAGGTTATTGTGAGTATCATTACAACTGGATTTCAGGCCATTTAAAAATACTTAAGTACATCTTGGTTGTGTACAATTCATCCATAAATTCATATTCAGATAAATAATTTTCAGACTATTCTCCACTTTTTCAACTTATGAGTTAAGAATCATCTTTCTTCACTGGGATGAAACATACAGTAACTGGTGTTTTCAACACAGAAATTTAAGTTTTAGTAGGGAAAAGTTAAGATAAATATTTCTATCAGTGTAATATGCCCCCTTGTAAGGGTCCAGCAAAGAATTTCTCACGTTCCAATCATCACCACCCAGCAAAAAAACAAAACAAAGGAAAAAAAAAGAAAAAAGAAAAAAAAAAGAAGAAACCACCATAGATCTTTCTGTTAATCATATTATTCCTTGACAGAAAAAGTATGTGCTTTTCTTTGTTTTATGTATAATAAATTGAACCAGCAATTTTTAAGTTTGCATGATAATCTGTCCTCATTTTAGGTACCAGTAAGCTGAGCACAGGCTTGAGTGGATGAATATTTTGTTCTCCATTTTTTCTTGCTTATGTATTATTAAGCAACTGCGTGATCTGCAGTTTAAAAGGCAGTTGTTTCTTTATGTGTTTGTAATGCTAATGCCAGATTTTGTATTCTTGGCAGAAATACAACTGAATATGAATGAGACCACCAAAGTTTTTCGCAAAAGTAACAAAGTGCTAGTCAACCTATTTTCTCTCCTTCTTTCATTCCTCATTTACTACTAATTAGGACTAAATTTGTGATGTAAAGATGTAAATTATGTATTACATTCATAAACTTTGGAATGATCAGGTCTTCTTCCTTTGGGGCATTCTGTGATTAAATTTTCTATTAAAGTATGCTAATAAAAAGTATCCCAAATTTACTAGCAATCAGTTTCATTTTGTAGGATAGCTATAATTTTGGATTTTATTGATCTGATATTTTTTGTTTTGTTTTGGATTTCGTGGTCTGGTTTTTTTCATACTTCTGATAAGCCATCTTGATTTTTTCAGGGCTGAATATTGTGTTCTGTTACTACTGATCATCTTTTATATAATCTTATAAATTGTGATAATCACAGTGTTTTTCATCCTACTTTAAATCTGTTGTATCAAAATCCAAAATCTTTTCAAAAGCACTATCTAAATAATATGTTTTAAATTTTTATGAAAAGCACATATCATCTGGGAGACGGAACAGCAGAAGTTTCATATGGAAAAGTATAATAATTTGAGAAGACTTCTAACAGCATTTACGCAGAAAAAAAAATCAATAGAGGAATACATTCATCAGAAAACATGAACATCTGAATTTAAAATGCTTGCCATGGCTTATCTCAGTGCCACATTCCCCTCATCTTTTCAAAATAGTTTCATAATGCATAGTGAGGCAAATAAAGAGGAATTGGAAAATAAGTACATCTTTTGATTCCATCTCATTTTTTGCAGTTGAAAAACTGTCCAAGTAACCACTTGCTAAAATTTTATATTCTGCACTGTTAGAGAATTGTGATACTGTAAAAGATTATTTTCAGAGCTGGTACTGTTCCTTTATTTTGTAGAATATCAAAGTAATGTAAAGGCTTAACATAGAATGTTAGAAACGAGTGAAAAATAGTAACAAGCTATATATTCTGTGGTGAAAAGCTAATTATTGTGTCGAAAAA
This sequence comes from Climacteris rufus, assembly GCA_013398175.1. NCBI lineage: Eukaryota > Metazoa > Chordata > Aves > Passeriformes > Climacteridae > Climacteris > Climacteris rufus. The sequence goes on along the minus strand of VZRZ01005076.1, from coordinate 73,211 downwards.
GACAACTCAGGTTGAATTTTTACTTCAGCATCACGGAGCTGAGCAAGTACTATGCTCAGTGTTACAGTGTGACTGTGAAGCTGATACTGAAGGTAAAAGGCAGCCAGTGAGACTGAAAACTCAACAGTGATGACTAAAGTTAGACAGCAACAACTGAAATAAAAATAGCGACAATGTGAGGGAAGCTTTTGGGGTAATGCTGTGAAGCTTCAAAAGAGAGGGAAAAAGTCCGCAGCACAATTCAGGTGCTTAGAGATCTATAAATCTCAGTTGCAGAGCAAACAAGTTACTTTTGTGAGACGGTTATTCCTGATGGTAAGAAAAGTGAATTAAACTCATGGCTTAGTAAGAAAATAAGAACTAAGTTACAGAAGGGATATCCGCCAAATGACTTTTTTGTATGTGGTTGATTGGTTTGTTCCTTAGAATCAGGTAAGGGAAATAGCAAAGGACCACATTATGTACTGGTATTGCATGAGATAATCAAGCAAAAAAAAATCCATTTACAAGGCATTTCTAAACCTTTGTCAAAAGTAGCTCTTCCCCAAGAGGTTCTGGTGAGTTACCTTCACATCTTGGGACTGGTTTGGTTTTTTTTCCCCCATGAGTATTAAGCTCAGGACAAAAATACTAGTAGAAATTTAAGAGAGGACTTGGTAAAATAAAGTTATTAGATAATGTTACCTATGGGGCTTTTCTTTAATAGGGTAGAAATACATGTGGAAATTTTTTCTCAGCCCTTCTTGTGACAACTGTCTCAATTAATTCATTTTTATGCTTTTGTACCATTTGAAACTAAAGAATTATTATCTTGACATTCTCTCCAATTATTTTCCCTACTTGAAGCATAGCAGTAGCACAGGAGATTCCCAGTCTCATATGCTCATGAATCTGAATCTTAGCAAGTAAAATTCTGAGACAACAATTTTTGAATCATGCATACCAGAATTTTTTTTTCACAATATTTCACAATTTTTTAAATATTTTGTCAAGTCCAATAATAAGCTTTTGGAAAACTTGAACATAAGTATTTATTCATAAGAGTGATCCTATGCCTTGTACCTGGGTGAGGAAATTAATTTGGGCTATTAGCGTGTTTTTAATTAGAGTTTAATTTAGGACTGTAGGTAGATATCTGTATCAAAGAGGTGGTGTTAAAAATTATATCTTTGATGTTGCCTATTTGCTTCTGCCATCTGTCACCATCCATGTTTGCTTTTTTAAATCTTGTTCTTCTTTATTTGACTCTTCTCATTCTATGTATATGAAATTTGGAACTCTCAAACCTGAAGTAAGCCGTTCATCTCTGATGAGGTGTGACTGTGTTAGCATTGACAGTTCTAAACCCTTTTACTCAGGCTCAGCTTAATTAAAATTTTATAATGGAAATTTCAGATTTTTTGAGCATTTTGGTCTAATTTTAAACATTCCTAATATGAAAAATATTCATTTATTACAATTAGTGCAAGTATAATGTTGCAAGACGCAGGTATTATTTATGGATCTAGCATGCTTGAAGAACCTGCTGTGAATTATTTGTGTGCATAAATAGCCGCATCTTATTCTTGAAGTTTGTAGTCATCATGCCCTGGTGTAAGTAGTGTGGAAATCTCCAACCTTATTTGAGAAACTGTAAAGTGTGTTGAAGTTTGTGTTTCCTGATATTGTGACCTATAGCTCTCCTGATGCACTCCTGCTTTGTGATGGCATTAAGGCTTGCCTCTGCTTCAGAACAGATGTTATGCACAGTAGTAACTGTTCCTTTTTGTTTATACAGTTTCAAATAAACAATTAAGTTAATGGTTTAAGAGCTTGCTAGATTAGTGAAATTGTTTTGTCATTATGTACTTGTTCACATTGGTAACAGTTATAATGAGACAACAAAACACTGAAAGTGACTGGGGACTTTGCCTCTGAGATGTTTCTCTGCTAAACTATTAAGCAATATGACACTAAAGAGGGAGTTAATGCCTTATCTAAATGCAGAGGAAGATAAAGCAGTCCAACTGCCTCAGTTTGTGTCAAATAATCAGTGAATTGTGTGCATTTGCAGTGAATGATTTCTGGATCTTACAGTTTTCATTTTTTAAAAATCCTTTACTACCAATATACAGAATATTGTAAGATATTGGGGAGTGTCTATAACTGTCCAAAATTTGTGTCCTACTTGTTGACTTGTGCTTTAAAGCTTCTTGAACTGTCTTCCTTTTTTTTTTTTTTTAATCTAGAATGCACTAAGAAGAATCCTACTACACATTTTTGCCACAGGTGACTGTATTGATATAGTACAGGTTGTGATACGCAATTTTTATATGTAAATACTTTCTTTCGTTTTATGAACTTGAAAGCTTTAGTTTGTAGATGGACCTTTGTGACTTTCTAAGGTATCCACACATCTGCTGCTTTCCTTGACAAAAGTAATACAGATGCTGCTATCACCATGGGAATGGTACTCCTGAATGAAGCTGCTACCTCCAAAGGGGATGTTGGGAAAAGGAGAAGTAAGTTGTCCTAAGTAGATAAGGCAATGTTTAGACAGTTAGAAGACACTGAGAAATTACAGGTGAATATCTGATTAAGTTTTCAGAAGGTCTCTACCTTAAGCCAATGTTTTTTCCAGGACGGAAAAGAGGACATCATAAAAATTCTGTTAATAAAACTGCATTCACTTTAAGTACTAACAGTAAAAAATATTATAAGTATACTCAAACTTGACACAGCTTGACACATAGCTTGACACAGTATCTCTGTTATATTGCATGAATGCTTTCTGGCTCTTGAATTATATCAGAAGTCAGTGATATAAAGAACGAGAGTTTTAAAACATAGCTCTCAAAATGAATTTAAGATGACAACATCCAAAAAAGTGTGAAAATTATTTTACTTGGTACTCTTACCAGTATCATGTCTCCAGAGGAAGGTGCAAACCCAGCAGTAGGTGTAGAACAGAACATATCCTGATCTGTAATGCCTAGATTTTTAGTCTAAAGTGCAATTTTTACGTTTTTCTGAAATTAGATTTTATTCAGAATATTAGTGAGATTTTTTTTGTCACTGAAATGCAGAAACACACAGTATGTTTTATCCAGAATCAAACTTCCTCACTGTTATGTCAAACGGGGTTTTACTGAGTATGACATAGGTTGAAAAAAATATGCCCATCTGCCTTTGCACCTAGCCACTTCTTTTTCTCCTACAAGCCATTGAAGGTCTTTGAAAGATACCATGTTTCCTGCATTGACTTCTCTTTGTTTTGAGATCAGTTCTTTAGCTTCTCTGTAATGCACAGTTTTGCATGTAGGGCTGGCCAACTATCTTCTATAAAAGCTTTCTAGAACTGTTCATAGTAGCTGCTTGAATGGTTAGAGATCTTTATAGTGATTTGAGGGTCTTCTTCAACAAGCTATATATCATTTAATTCTGAATATTTTCTACAGTAACAAGCTTTAACACTTAATGTCAAAGGATACAGTGACATAAGTTTAATTGGAATATGATCTGAGATCTGGGCCTGTGAACACGGACACAGTGAAATATCACCAAACTGCAGTAAAAGTTCAGACTCTCTACTCTTTCTGACCATTATGTCAATGTTTTCTGTGTATCTGCCTTGCACTGTTCATGCTTCCGATTTATTCATCCATGCTTTGAAATCATATTTGTGAGTGGTGATTTCTTTATAATGAAGTGTGTTTATTAGGTTTGTACATGGCTAGTTTTCTCAAAATAACTGTAGAAATTTTATATTCTAATTGACATGTGTCACTTTCCACATGGTCAGTTTTAATGAAAAATGCATCATTGTCAGTTTCCTTGGCTTCATGTTTGCTCATCCTTCACTCAAAGGCAGCACACTTTTGAAGCATGAATATTGCAATTACATAGCAAAGGGTTGGCTAAAATAGGAATAGGATAAGAAGAGGAGTTTTTAAAATCAAAGTACCTCACTAGAACCAAAACATTATCTAATGTAGATGAGCTGCATCTCAGTTATATTCATCAGTTTGTAACGTTCCCATTTTTTAAAAATTTGTTACATGCAGTAGAGCAAACTGTCATGATCAAGGTTTTATGCTATTCTTCCACAAGGTCCCAACAGATGTCTCAAATTTTATTTGTTAATTTAAGCATTTATTTTGTTATTTCAGTCTTTGTCTGAAAAGACTCAAAGGACTTCCACGTGAATGCTATCAGAAGATCTGCATCATTGCTATTGAGCTTCAGAACCTCCTATTGAGCTATTAAATGATTTGGCTGCCAACCTTGAACTTAAAACAGTGAAATTTTCAATCATTCATAACTAGATAAAGTAGTTACTAAGCTGCCTTTACTGTTACTTCAGCCATAGATAGTTGACTAGAGAGCACATGATTACATTAGTCAAGGGACATTTTTCTAAAGGTATTTTTTTTTCCAAAAAGCACAAGCAAATACCTGAAATGACATTAATGACATTATTTAATATGTATAATTTAACAGGTTATTAAATCCATTATCAGCAGTAAGGTGTTTGCATCCATGTACATTTGACTTCCAAATTTCTGCTTTTTTTTTTTTCTTGAAAATACATTTACCCTGACAGGTTATTTTTTCTTAATAACCATAAATATTATTTCCATATCTGTTTGAAATCCTGTCAGAAGATAGCGGGCATCAGTAGTCAAGGCAGTAACATTTTGTATTTAACTGTGTCAAAATTCTCTATATATGATTGACATAAATAATATTCATTATAGAGATTCCAGTTTTAAAATTTTTATGTGCTAATAAACAAAGTTATTTTCTTTCCAGTAATATGTCTGGTAGGCCTCGGTCTTGTGGTCTTTTTCTTCAGCTTCCTGCTGTCAATATTTCGCTCCAAATACCATGGCTACCCATACAGGTAATCTGTCATTAAATTCTCTTCTTATAGATTGTAATAGCTTTGTAGAAGTTTAATAATAACTTTCAGGTAAACAATCTTTAATCTTTACCACTGAAGTCAATGGAAGGTGGAAGAAGCAGGAAGAATGGTGATTAATTCGAGCAGACCAGAAAGGACTGGAGTGCTAATGATGTTAACATGACTGTTAAGACAGACCACTTAAAAGGGTTTGAGCACAGATGTATGACATATGCAGTGCCCCATGAAAAAATGCTAAAGAAAACATTCTTTGGCTTATAAGGCTTTCTTATACTTCTTAATTATATTTCTTGTATATTATTCTTTCTTATATTTCTTGTATCTTTATAGCTAAGACGTACATGACAGCACAAAAACACCAAGCAGTGTACAGTGCTAAGCTATGACTTCACTAAAAGCACCCTTTTGTCAGCCACACCATGGAGGAGAGAAAGGGTTATAGTTTTTCTAAATTATACGTACACCTGTCAGTTAAGGACTTGCAATTTTTCTGACAAGTAAAAAAGTAGATTTCTGTGATTAGGCTGTGTGACGAGTACAACAGCCAGTTTTATATTCTGTGTTATGTTCCACTAGTAAGGATTCAGCCTTGCAAAGCCAACTTAGATCTAACATTTCAACTAATACATTACGATTTTTCTGTTAGGTTTTGTTGTGAGATTTAGAACTATTTTCTTTTTTACAGAGCTTGGTCTCCTTAGTCTGTTTAATTCACATTTAGGTTGCTTCAGATTAGTTTTATCATTTAATAACACCAAGCTGAAAACAAGGACACTCTTCCCCTCACAATATGTGCACAAGGTATGCTTCTGCTTTTTGCTAATTTCTGCTAAGAAAAGATGCCTGTAAGGGCCCAGTAGTATCATACTACAAAATTTCATCAATATGGAGTAGTTTGCAATTTGGGATAGTCTGAGCTGTCTCAGCATCCTCTCTGGAGATTACCTTCTAGCTTGACTGACTTGGGGTGAAAGGAGGGATCCAGTTTTCCTAAGTGAGAGGTATTCTAACTTCCCATTAACTGCTTAAACTTTAAAGCAGGAATTATGAGCTTAATCTGCAGCTCAAAGCTCACTTGAGAAGCACTGCCAAAGGATGGCAACCCATGGTCTGAGCTCCCTTCCATCTTCTTGTGAAAAGTTTACTAAATAGAAAAGGCAGTTGTTAGTGATGGTGTGTTCCTTGCCATGCAACTTCTCAGCTACTAAAGAGAACCTGACTGTTGTACTAGTTTCATTTTTAGTTCTTTCATCTTAGGAATGTAAAACAACGTGCTTATATATCTGTGCCAGACCTTGCATTGCTTCTGTGAATGTTTGCAGTAGGGCTTTTTGGCTGCTGTCTGATATCTAGGATGTTTAGTGCTGAACAGCATTGTGAGCATTAGTGTGCTCTGTCAGTTTGCATGCCAACACGATACCATTGGTGTTATTGCAGACTTTATCGCTGAGGTCGACTACATATCTTGAAGTATCAAGTATTAAAAGCTTTAAGAATCTTAAATAATGTAGGGGTTTTCCCTCTTTTCTTGCTAATCTGTTTGCTGTAAATACTGGGTGGAGTGGATTTTTTAAATTTTATTTTATTCTCCCTATAATTAATCTTGACTTATTGAAATATCAGACATCTAATGAGAGTGTCTAGCAGAAGTTGAAGCCCTAGGTAGATTTTTACTTCTCTGTTAGTATTCAATCTAAGAATATAGGACAGCAAGAATTGAGGGTGGGAGAAGATTTCTATTAAAAGTTTAATTTTAAAAAAAATGGTTTGGTATGTGGTGCATATCAAAAATAAGTGCACCTGTTTGTATGCTAAAGCTGTTTAAGAAAGAAACAAAAGAAATCCAGGTCAATCCTGAAAAGAATGATTCATCACAATCCTGATAAAATGAAGTAGTGCCACATCATCTTGTTACTGTGAAGGATTTATTAGCTCCATAAACTAATTCTCTCTTAAGGAACTAAGTAGACTCAATACCACAACTTGCTAATAAGTAACACCCATCAAGTAAATTCATAAAGAAATGAACACTGTATGCAAAAATACATGAGAAACATTTAATAACTGGCTAAGTGTTATGCAGTTTTCTTGGGGTTTATTTTATAATGTTACTGCTTCTGCAGAATTAAGCAAGATCTTTTGGGCTTAGTTGGTCTGTCCTAGATTCTTCAAGTTTTCATGGGAATAAGTTAATCCTTCAATCTTGAGTCCTCACTCAGTGGAGAGTTATTGGAAACCATCACTAGAGCTGCTTCTTTTGCTCTGCTATTATCAAATTTCATTTACTAGTTTCACAAATGTATCATTTACTTATTTGATCCTTTCCAGTATTAAATCTTTCATGTTTCTATTGGTCTCTTGAGTAGCTTGGACCCCGTTTTCTGTTATTTTAAATAAATTTTTTGATTCTTTGACACTTCAGTGGTCTCAACATGTCATCTTTATTACAATCCCATAGTGTTTTTTAGAGAAGCCTCTTCATTTTCTGTGAATAGTTCTTATGATTTTTAATGAACATGCAAAACACTAAGGAGGACCAAGTTTATAAACTCTGTTATTTTCTCTTTCCCCTTTTAATTTAGTATCCAGCATTTTATCTTCAGTCATATATGCTAAAATACATTAATCTCTTTGTCTGAATTCCAAGAATTTCATGCCTCATCAATTGATCCCAGTGCACATATATCTTAAGATGTGAAATATGTCTGTCCTTTCACTGGTTGTAGATTTCACCTTGAAACTATCAGTCTTTATGTGATAAATTGTCCTCAGGCTAGTAAAGTTTTGCCTTTAACAATACTAACAACAACGCATGTTAATGATGTGTCAGGAAAAATGTAAGGTTATGTTGGCCTGCCTAAAGCAACAGTTAAAGAAAACTGAAATTGCTTTAATGCTATAAGCATGACCTTGAGCATCAACTTCACTATCCTACTTAAAAAAGAAAAAAATTCAAATGTCCTAAATTGTTTCTGTTCTCTGGCACTGAACAACCAAGTCAGTCCTCTGTGAAACATCATGCATCAATAAAAACTGAAACAGTAACACAACCTGCTGTGCATCCTCTTTTTGGCAGTGACCTGCATGTAGTGAAGATAATTCAAAACAGAGGTAGATAAATATAAAGCAGGAGTCAAAAACTCAAGGAAGACTATTATTTCCTTTTCTAATGTGCATAAATACAAGTACTGGAAATTCTGTAATTTCTGTGACTCTGGTGATACCCTTGTCATTGTTAATTTATGTGACAAACAGAAAAGTGTCCCTAGGTGTGTTAGGTATGAGCACAAGTCTATAAGGTGCTCTTTAGTGGGCATGTATGTAGGAAGGGACAGTAATTTTGACAGACTATTTTTGACCCACTTCAGACATTTTCCAATTCTGATTTGATTCTTTCTTTCACAGGATTTTCTTCTTGAAGGCAAGGGTTGGGCAAAAAAAGTGTTTAATTAATATGCTGGTAAAATACCCTTATACAGTAGAGCTTTGGAATGGGAGAGGTGATGCAAAGTAGGGGTCATCATGAAGGTTACTCACTAAGCAAGCACAAGCACAATCATGATGGATGAGCTCACATCTAGCAAATCTCTCTGCTAGAGCCAATTTTGCCATGGCAGGGCTTTTTCATGGCTGTACTAATCTTGAGAACTAGATTAAATTTTTCATTTTGCTACAACTTTCACTTTAATTGATATCATTAACTATTGAAAGATTATGTAGTTTTATTTTATACCATTGAACATTTTCCCTTTATAATTCTTTCTGGATAAGACAAGTGTGTTGATATGTCTCATAATGTTTTTTGGAAGCCTTCTCACCCCAGTATTTAAAGTGAATAAGTGGTATATTATATATCAGCTACTCAGTGATTGAGCAATAAAATTTCATTATATCAGCACAGAATTTCGTCTGTCAGCTCATACACATGGGAGTGACAGAGACACCATTCTTCACTGTAAGACAAAAGCATGAACTCTAAGTGAGCTTTGCTAGTCAGAGAAGAGCTTGAAGGGCTCTCTGGAAACGTCACCTTAGGCAGTTTCAGTCCAAAAATTCTCACAGAATATGAAAAAGAATGAGAGGATGCTAAGAACAAAACAGAAGACATCAGTACACTAGCACAGCATTGTATTACTGGGAATTTTAGACATGAATATTTGTAACATTGGTTTCTTCAAGAGGACAGACAGAGAAAAGTCTTATCCACGCTTTACTGATGTTAAAAAAAAATTACTGATCTTATTTTAGCTTTGGCTGCAACTAATTAACTGCCCTATATTGTCTTTTCTGTTTTGTTTTCTGAGTGAAACTTCTAGCAGAGTTTCATTACTCTTAACACTTTAATTGTTCTTTCAAGTCTACATTTTACAGGTTGTTGTTTTAATCTCCATTTAAATTAAATGAACACCTGAAACTTCTATATTTTCATAATTTTTCATTAAGTAGCTTGCATTAAGTAGCTTTTGAAAGATTTTTTTAGAACCTGCCTGCAGTTGAGTGTTTCATTATCAGATTATCCTTCATTGTATTTCAGTATTATTTACAAGAGTAATTTGAATTTTTTTTAGTTAAACCATAAAAAATAATCAGCCTTCTGAACTATATATTGATGGAATGGAAAATACATATTCTTTATTGGCTAGCAGAGAAAATTAACTAAGCTGTGAAAAAGCGTGATAAATAAAAGATGCTTAATTTTCATCAAAAACCCACAGATGTTAAGTCAGATATAAAGTATTCTTTCATTGCTTGGGGAAGGACAGTCAATGCAACAGGACCACACAAATTGCAAGATGTACCAGAGCTTGAAAATTCTTCGCATTCACATATGTACACATCTACTCTTCTTGTAATTAAATTAGTTTCAGTAAAGAAATCCTGTATAATATTGAGCAATTGAAATTAAATGTAGGTGAATAAAATAGAATAGTTATTTCTTGGAAATATACTGGAAAAATATTAGTACATAGAACAAATAGTATTTGCAGACATATAAAATTAAATTTATTAATAAACATGAGCACAATACTAACAGCTTTTATAGATATTCCATGTTAATTTCATGCACAATTAAATTGATTTACCTTCAGTTTATGAATTGGTAAATCTACTTCCCATAAACACCAAGATTCGCATTCTGGTGTATCATGCCCAGCAAAATTGGCTAATGCCTTTAAGATAGCAGAAATCAGGATTATTTTAAAAGACAGGAAAACAGTAATGCACAGATGTCAAAACAAAGTCCTTACATTTAGTATTTTCTATACTACTACTGTTAGTGCAGCTAAACAGTATGTTACTCAGGAAAGAAGCTGCCCAGTGAAATGGAAGACAACACAGCACTCTCTCCCTGTGTTCATCAAAACCATCCAACAGCATGTTGAATTCATGAAAATCCACAAACCTCCATATTCCTCTCTATGGGATGCGTTGACTTCAGTGCTGGTTTCTAATCCTTTAAAAAATGAGAGATCTGAGTTCTAGGTGTCTGGACCCATAGCAGGTCTCTTAGGAAGGATGTGCTTCTTCCTGTGCCTAACAGTTTGGATGCTGTTCTCTCAGCAGGATCTTCCTTCTGTGATTACCACCATTAATAATGCCTCTTTCTGCTTTTATATCTTCCCTGTAAGCCTTACAGTTTGTCATTTTCTTTTACCTCTTTCTCTCAGCTTCCATCTAGTTAATATCTGGAGGGGCACAGTTTGGCCAGCCTTTCCTGTTCTACTTCACTCTGCCTTGCATGAGAGGATATGTTTTCTTTTGCCTGTCTGCAGATCTGTCCCAACAGAACTGTTGTCCAATTTTTTATTCTAGATTTTTTAGAAACTGCCCACCCCATCTCTCCTTCTTTGGGGCTACTCTATGATTTTTCATGGTGTTTTGGCTTTTTGTAACTTTTCACAGTCATAGAATGGTTGGGGTTGAAGTGACTCCTGGAGATGAATCACTCTTCTAAAGCAGGTTCACTTATAGCAAGTTGAACAAGATTACTTCAGGCAGGTTTTTTCACAGAAGGAACCTCCACAGTCTCTCTGGACAGCCTGTTCTACTACTCTGTCAAGCTTGAAAAAAGAAAATGTTTCTTTATGTAGAGATGGAACTTGATGTGTTTCAGCTTTCTGCCTTAGGCTTTTTGCTCTTTGCATATCTAGCCTCTTACGCTTGTTTTAGAACTTTCAGTGTTTCTCTTACCCGTATTCTATATCATGTCTCTTAGCTGATAAAGATGCAGTTTCCTTGTAGACAACAAGCAAGGATCAATAGCTATGGTAGTAGCATGTTGATCCAAAATGACACTGCTGTATTTATATTTCTTTATAGTTATATCATTCAATCTTTTACAGCTCTCAAGCTTATCAATGCTACCTCCCTGATTATTGTAATCTTCAGCCCTTCCCACTCTGCCTTCCAAACTTTTTCGCTATTTGTAGTCCTCTCTCTTCTCCTCTCACTACCCTTCCTGTACATGGCCTTACCCAGCTATTCTAGATCTGGGTTGTCTTTTTAGTCACATGAGCTCAGCATTCTCTTACTTCTCCATTCAGCCCCCTACAGCTTGTCTCTTCATGAAGTTATTCTTGCTAGTTTTTCCCTTTCATTAATCCCTTCACCCTCCAGCATCCAGCCGGTTGCCATCTGTTTTGCCTTAGTTTGTATGTCTTCCCTAATGAGCTTGTCAGCTTTTTGCAACAGTGAGCATCTTTATACTGATACAGTCTTTTAAGCTTATGGCACTTGTATTTATGTTTTGTAATGATTAATTAATTGATGTCATTAATGGAAAACTGATGAAATTACTACAACATGTATCCTAGTGCACACTGCATATCTAGGAGGAGTTGAAAGACCTTCCAGGCAAAGCTAGAGGCAGTACTTCCAGTCAGTAGTTCGTACTTGTGTCATGCACAAGTCTCTCTGTGTTCCTCTTTCCCAATTTATGGGACTTCGTAAAGTACCTAGAAAGGTACGACATACAATACCTACCTACATTTTAGAAATACAAGGTATGCTTCCAGGTGTAAAGAAACAGTGATATCACTGGAAACTTCTGAACTTACTAAAATACGAAGAATTTAAGAGTCTGCAACCCTACAGAGCCTTGGCAATTGCTATATACTCTCCCAACTCTGGGGCTACTTCAGCAGTAAAAGAAGATGGTTTTAAATAAACCTGAAACATCCCCTGGGAGAGATTTCTCACTTAAAGTAGTAAGAGCAGATGCAGAACTTGATTAAAGAGAACAGATGTTTGAAGAGTGTTTTGGTTTTTAATTTTTTTAAATAGGCAAATTTAAGTTTCAATCACTCATGTTTTATTTGATAGCTTTCATGCTTGCTTAGTAATTACTAAATGGGATATAAAAACTTGAGATTATTACACAAGTGTCAAATGAATTTTCAAATGAATATTTTGAAGTCCTTGTTTATTCTTTTCAAATGATTTTTGTGCTATATTTTATATGCATTTTTCAGCATTTAATCATGTTTTCTCTCTTTTCAGCTTCTTAATTAAATGAATTCAAGCGGGATTCATTTAGAGCTGCCTACCATGAAGATAAGCTGTAAATGCTATTTTCAGCCCACCAATGTTACATGTATTCAAGAAGTTTTTGTTGGTTCATCTGTTTTTGTGATAATTTATATAGTATGGTGATAGAGAAATGAATGCAATTTTATGCAATGAATGAGTAATTTATAGAAACACAATAAACATCTCATTGGGAAGTGCTAAAATGTTACAAATATATAGCGTGCTCAAGGATTTAAATAAATTTCATTATAATGGTCTTCTGTTTCAGTCTTCCTTATTAACTCTACTACATGAATTCAAAGGGTGTTTCCAAGATTTTTCACCTGAAGTTTGTTTTGAGATGTGTTTTAGAACTGAACAAAGCATTAGTTCTTCAACTACTGTTAAGAGAAATACCATGGTGGAAACTATCATTTAATGACTGCACCTTGCCCTCACTTTGCTGTTACAAACAGAGTATATGTACAGAGTCTCTGATCACCTCTGTCATGCTGAGCCATTAACATAAAATTATAATCTACACATTTTCATCCTGGAATTTGTTTCCTTACTCAGCACTATGTAGAATACATACAAGTTCATCTCTCTCTTATGCCAAAGGATGCAATTCATTCATAATGGAATTCTTTGTGGAATCTTGAAGGCAAGATTTCTTTTAACCTGAGTCTGCAGTGGCAAAATGGGAAGATAGGGGCAACAATATTTCATAACCCACAACATGCTTATTTTCTGAAGTAGCAAGGGGAGGAAGGTATTATCTCGAATGATGTTTGTAACACAGTATAGATGAGTCTGTTGAAACTGGAGTTACAGCAGTTGTTTTATGTGTCCACCCAGGTTTGTGAAAAGCTTATGTAGGAATTAGTAATGCTGGTTTTTTAGCTGTTCACATCTCATATTATGTGAATTATTCATAAGTCTTTGCGTACACCTACACAGTATATTCTCAGTGGCTCAGGAAACAAGAATCACATGATACTCTACCTCAGTCCTGCTTTTTCTTTTCCTCCCTACTGTTAGTTTCCCAGCTGGTACTTTTCCAAGCACCAATTCACTGTCAGTAGTTGGAATTTGTTAATAAATATGAATTCCAATATAAAAAATATAAAAATGCCTCTAAATACAAGGATAAGATTGACTAGACTTTACAAAACTCACTTCATCTAATTCTTTTACCTGTTTCTTCTCTAGAAAATATTGGTATGTTAAGAACTGGGAAACATTTTAGGACATGAAAAAAAGAGGAAGGACAGCTTCTGTGTTACACAAAAACAATGCAAGATGACTGGTATGGAAACACTAAGGTCATAGGCCAGTATTTAAACTAGAAGCTGGGTAAAAACTAGAAAACTCAAAACACCTGGTTCAGAGACTGGTGTGGACTGTGAAGGGGATTGCATTCTTTTCAGAGGTTCTTCAGCTGTTATTCAGGAAGGCAGGTAAGCCTGCCCATGATGCCAGTTGACTGGCATGTGCCAGTTGGAGGAAACCAGGACAGAAATTGCAAGAGCTTTGTGTCAGTGCTAGAAGCTTGAGAAATGGATGAAAGAATTAAATTGTATGGTATTGAACAACAGCCCTGGTATAACAGGCATTCAAAACCCTAGTGGAAAAAAAAAAATCAGTAGGACCCCTTTATCAGGCTAATGACTTAAGGATGGCACAGCTGGATATGCAGTTGACAAAGTGGGACCATATAGGAAAGATGACAGAGTGCAACAGCATAGATGTCAAACAGGAGAAAAAAGAAACATAGCAGTAGGTCTCCATAGTTGGAAGTTGTATTCTATAAAAGAACTGCGCTACTGACCCTTGATCAAGATGGCAACAGTGATTGGAAAGTTAGAGAAACTGCAAGTTTCAGACAGGAGATCATAGTGAAGGATCTCAAGACCTCATCCTAATGAGATTAAGTATTTCAGTTTATGATGAAGTAAAGCATTCCAGTGACATGTGAGTACCTGCTGGAACAACTAGTAGCTCTCAGTACTCAAAAGCAGCAGCTTGAGCAGCCTGTGGGTCCTAACATAGTATATACAAAGTATTCATGGAATAGCTACTCTGTAACAGCAACCACAGTACAGTAGGGTAAATGCTGTTGCAAGACAGGACAGTCAAAGTGAAATCTGAAACAAGTTGGAGCTTTTTAGAAACAAAGGCAATTAATAATGCAAATAAAAAAAACCACCCTCAAACAACAACAAAAGAAGAGGCAAAAAGCAAGACACCTACAAACAGCCTGGGGGCTGTTAAATACTTCATTAGAAGCACAGGTAAAATACGTGCCACAATTCAAAAAGAAAAAACTCACCACTGTGGCGGTGTGCATGGCGAAAGCCACTGCCACCAAGCCTCAGAACTGGTGGAATAATACCCAGCACACTGAGGTTTAAGACTCCGTCTCTGGTTAGGGTGACTTTCTGTGTTCTACCCATGTTCCCTCTGTGTTACATTTTTGCATGTCTGCGGTTATTGGTTAATGTATCCATTATGTCATGGTTTGGTTCTAGAAAGTTCTGTTCTCTTTTGTAACTCATTGGTTAATGCAAATTCCTGTACCCCTGTTGGTTGATCCCCCTGCTCTTTTTTTTCCTATATAAACCCCTACATTTTCCCCTTACCCTGGTCTTCGTCCCTGGAACCCTTGGCTTCCCTGGATCCTTGTGCTGACCTTCCCTGCTCTCCCAGATCCTCTCCTGCTCCTGGACCCCTGGACCCTCTACTATAATAGAGCTGAAATCCGTACGAAGGCCCCTCTCTCAGGTCTTTGCCTTTGCCTGATGCCGAGAACACCAGGCTTGGGGCTTGCTCTCTTCAGAGGAGCCAGCACACCCCGCTTAGCTGCCACAGAAGCCCTGTGCCTGGGGACAACTGCAGATCGTCTGCAGCCCCCCGCTCTGCCAGGGACACTTAAGCAGGACACCGTGCGGCCTTGGGCTAGCACGCAGCCAGTGTCACAGCACTGCGCACAGGCCAACTGTAAAATAACAGTCTAAAAAAAATCATCTGAAGATAATGATCATAGTGGTACATGGTAACACAGACTTCTTAAAATACACCAAAAACAGGGGACCAGGCAGGGGACTAGTCAGAGTTGATGACAAAGGTTTAAGAAGGTACAGACTGTGACAAAGAAGCCAAATTCTCTGCAGCAGCTAGGCCAGAAAATTTAGGTCAATGTGGTCTAGTGTAGCAGCGTACTTGGCAGAAGCTGCTGCTGTGGAACTTCAGAATTGGGGGGAAGAGACCCAGGGCAATGCCCTCTGAACCTTCTTCCTCCAATATCTGAACTCCCTGCCTGAGCTGTGGTGAAACCCCATATTTCCTTTGTGTCACCTGTATCCCCAACCTCAGGTTCCATATAAGGTTATGCCCTGGAAGACTCTATATGGTCATGTCCTGGACCCCCCCCCCTTCTGCTCTCCACTGGTCACTTTGAACCAGGTGTCTTCCCATTGGGTGTCCCCTGGTACCACCTCCCTTTAAAAGACCCCTGCAGAGCTTCCTCGCCCTTTTTCCCCTGGGTTAATCCATCCACCTGGATGTCTCCGGACTTCCTCCCTGGACCCTCACAATGCAACACTGGATTTACAATAAAAAGGCAGTTAGCCCAGAGAACAACTCTCTGTCGCCTTTCATTCTCGCTGATGCCTTAACACCACACCTGGGGTAACTCTCATTTCCAGAGGAGCCAGCAGAAGCAGGTCATCTGTGGTAGCTAGAACTCTGTACTTTGGGAGAGTTGCAAAACCATTGCTACCCGTCCCGGCAGGGATTTCACTCACATAAAATACGCTGTTGCTACCTCGAGAGCTCTGGGTTAAGCGTCCTTAGTCTAGCACATTCTGTGTCATTGTTTTAAATAGATAAGCTATGTGCTGGTAAGATCTTGGGACCAAATGGCATTTATCAAAGAGCTCTGAAGGAAATCAGATGTGAGATTGCAAAACTGTTGAGTAAGGTGCCTTCACCTATCATTACAGATTGCCTCTGTGTCAGAGAACTGACAGATTGCCAACACAGCTGTCATCTATAAAAAGGAAAGTCTAGAGGGAAGGCTGAGCTACAGACCAGTGAACAATTTCCTGATGGGATGGTCAAGTCTGCAATAAGGAGCAAGTTTACTGCAAGCAAGGATAAACATAGTCATCTGAAAATGGTGTTAGACTTGTATAAAGGGGAATTTAAGTACACAAAGCTTGTAGAAGGCTAAAATAGTGTCAGAAAAGCAAAAGGATAAAAATCCTTTGACAAGGATTTATTAAAGAAGCTAATATGTAATTGGAAGAGATGTCCTTTTCATGGCTTGAAAACCAATTAAAAGATACCAAGAGAAGGATAGGTCCTAATGGTCACTTTTTATGGAAGACAAAAATACAGCCTACCTGGTGCTGAGACTACTTGAATACATCTTCATCAGTGATGTGTAGAAAGTTCATGTGCAGTAACCTGCATTACAGATAAGCTCATGGTGCTGTGCTGATAGGAAGGAAAATCCACTAAAACTTTGCAGGGTAAGAAGATTGGGAGTTTTTGACGGGTCAAAAGTTGGGAATGCATCTAGAGAAAAAAATAATAAAATAAAATCGTGCCTTGTTCAGCTAAAACTCAGGAAAGAGATATCAGAGTCCTAACTGAACAGATTTTAGCAGAATTGTCAGTGTACACTGACAGCCAAAGAGAAGATGTTTGGTGTCATCAGTAGAGGGGTTTGGGTAACAAGACAGAGGACAACACTTTACAACTGCATAACCTCTGTGGATTCCTATTGAGTGAGTGCTGTATGTAGTTCTGATCTACACATCCCAGAGACAGAGCAATTCAAGGTACAGAAAAAAGCACTGAGAATTGATAAGGGAGATAGAGCTCCTCCTAACGAAGGGACATTGAAAAGACAACTCTTCAATTGGGAAAAAAAACAACAACTGAGGAGTGAGTATGATTGTGGTTTATAGGTTTATAAATGCATTAGATAAATGCATTAGATGAATATTAAACATTCACCAAATCCTTCAATACTAGAAGAAATGTGCATCTTATTTAAAAGGAGTTAACTTATTAATTTTTCAAGCTCTCTGCCACAGGAAGTTGAAGTAGAGAGTACCAGCAGGTTCGGAACAGGGTCAGAAAATTCATGGCCACAATTCCACAAGAAACTTTAAAGGTGAGGCAAGTATGCCACTCTTAATGCAGTAGTTCTGGATGCTGGAGGGAGTATGAGGGAAATTGACCGCATTCCCTGTAAATAGTATCTCAAATCAGCATGAACAGTGAGCTAGGTGGGCTTTTGGTCTAACTCCCTCAGGCATTTTGTGAGCTCATTACGAGCTGTGCAGGAGGAGGGAGGTGACATTAATGAGACCTGTATGATCTACTGCGACTTCTGTTCTCTTGCCAGCACAAATAAGCAGGCCTGGAAAGCACCAGCAATAAAAGTGGAGGCAGACACCGGTATTAGCAGAGCTCAGGAGGATAAGCATTCCAAAAGGCCCCAATCCCCAGACATGTGGTCAGGCAAACCCTGTAGAAAAAAAAGACTACAAAAATCAGTAGAACGCAAACACGGTATTTAGATCACAAGTGCTGAGTGACAAGAATACGTGCAATCATTTTGTAAAATATATACAGAAATGTGTAATTAACAGCTTCCCATTTTCACTGATGCGATAAGTCAAAAATCCAGGGATCCCCTTTGGAAGCAAATGCACAACATGTTATGAAGAGCTGGAGTGAATGCTGTTAGAAATCTTGCCTTCCTGTTACTTTCATAAGGAACTGGTAACACAGTTCTGTGGCATTTTATAAGCGATAGCTTCCAGTGCTATGAATTTATCACCCTAGTAACTATAACCTTCACAGGAGTTTAGGGACAGGTTGAAGTTTGAATTAAAGAACAAACCAAAGCAGTGAGAAACACTCAGCTGTAGCACAGGCAGTAAGAACTGCAATTCCACACACAGCAGGCAACACGGAATCCTCCATTTTTTTATGCTTGCTGTGCTGTATGCTACCTGGCACATATCCTTCCCTCACCCTCAGGTTTAGTCATTTTCCTACAGACCTTAGCAAGCATCTTCGAAAGCATTAGTTCCATTTTCTTTCATCCTTATGTACTAGCAGCATCTTATTTGTGTCCTTTTTCTGCATCACAGGCCTCAAAGTTTTTACACAAATCCAACTATATTTGAGGAAACCTTGCTCAAAGCTTTGTTGCACTTTGTTAATTTTTTAACTAGATGTTTATGTAATTGGATTAACATGTGTTGTCATTAAAGGGACCATTTAGACAAAAATTTAATAAACCTGAAGGTGGAGATGAGCAACTCAGATTCTAAATGAGCAGGAGTGTGGTACTAAAAAGCTTGATTTTTCACTAGTTCAGGCTTGCAGCAGTGGTCACCTACAAATCTGTAATAAAAGAAATCCATACTTCAGGATCAAAATATAGGAGATTCATAGGAGCAAACCCCTGCAACTGAAGTTGCAAAGAAAGTGTAAAAAAAATCACTATTATTTTTTAAATTAAATTTCACTTCATATAAATAAGGAAAATAAAAGTCTGTCCACAGTGATGTTAAGTGACATTAACAAGGTTTAGTGTCCTGTTAAGGACCTAGAAATGACCTCCGCATGATTGCAGGTGTCTCATCAGGCAGAGTCATACAGTCATGCAAATTCAGGACCTCATTGTGAAAAGATTTAAGATGTCCTTAGAGCAAGTTAGAAATTCTGGTAGTTATTGTTCCAATTATTTGTAATACATGAACAGCTGAATAATGATTTTGCTCTCTATGTTTGGTAGTACTGAATAACTATATTCAAGAGAAAAATAGCCTATAGTTTCTGCTGGTGAGAAAAATGTAGTATAGATGTAGGCTCTAATGTGAGTTGAAGATTTTATACATTTGTTGAGGCTTTGGAGGTTTTTTAGTCCTCTATATTTTCTGTCCAAGAGGATTTTCATCCCCATATCTTTCATTCCCAGATGCATGCACATACATTCAAAAGAATGCCTCGATAGAAGTTCTTAATGAAAAGTCTTCTTGTTAGAACATCTCAAATCCAGGATAGACATTCACCTATGCACAGTCCATGTATGAACAGGAACACTGTTTTTCTCTGAGGTGTGGATACATAGTACACTACGAGCTACACAAGTTCAGGGCTCATTGTCTGTCATGTGGCAAACTGAGCCCTCATAATCCATAAAGAAAGAGTAGGTCAAACAACTCAAGCCTTTAACTTGCTTCGACATTGTCATACAGAGACAGAGGAACAGAGCTTTACAACTGTTTTTAATTTTATGTTACCTAAGCTAAAAATTTAAATTCTATATCTGTCCCCCATTTATCCTAGTTAGCTTTACTACTATGCAATATATAGGTGACATGAATAAGCAACCACAGATTTCTTTCTTTGTGCACCACCATAAGTGTATGGTGCCCAACGAAGCACCATCCCATATTTTCAAAGAATATTTTTACAGTTTATTAACATGGGTCTGTATAGTTTGAGATTAGTAACTTCCATAACATTAGGCTATGTTGGTCCCTCTAAAAGTACTTGAATTAAGTAGGGAATATTTCTTTGGTTTGTATTTAGCCTTTCTGCCTTGCATTTTAAAAATACAACACAGGTATAAACAATAACGAAGAAGCCTTAGAAGTTCCAAAGTTGGAAAGCTTTGTTTTATCTTCTAACAGTTACATTTTTGCTCCAGGAATCTTGCTCTAAAGAGAAAAAAAGCCTCAAGGTAAGTCATTACCCAGGAGCGCTTCAGGCAAAACCAGTGCAAATTAAGAGTTTATCTAGGCTGTAGTGCACGCACTTCCACAAGTATTTGTTTCCCCTCCAGTAGCACTTGGTGGAGGAGTTTAATTCTTTGGGTTTAAGAATAGAGAACAGGAAGCTTTACATTGTGTTTAAAGGGCTGTTAGAGTCCTATTCAGTTTTAATTTGTTTTGGAATAGTATGTGTTTTCATTAGCAATGGAGTCACTTAGCAGAATGAAGGTACACAGAGCTGCTTATTTATCTGAAAGTATTTTCATTGGTCAAAGCTAGTGGAAGTTATTGCTAGTATTAGAAGAAGGTTGTAGCCAGTTCTTGCCCTCAGGAGGGCTATCTACCACCAGCATATCTAATGGCAAGTAATAAATCACCTCAATACTGAGTTTGGATTTGGCCATCTGTCTGTGTCAATAAAAAGTCCTGCCTAGTCAAGGTATTTGAAGCTAGCAATAACCATACCTGGTGCTGAAAAGCCTTTAGTCCTTGCTTTTTAATAATTTCTCACTCTCCTCAGCTGCATTTAAGCAATTCTTTCCTGTGCCTCCCTCTTGGATAGAGCCATGGCAGGTTGATGGCCTGACTACTACGGCACTTAAACTCCTCATCAGCTAATTGCTGCTCAGATGCCCTGTTTTCTCCAGGTTCTTGAATTTCTGACTCGCCACTTTAAAGTCCAGACACAGAGCTCAACTGGATTGTTCTGTGACTTTTCTCAGAGAATTTCATTCACCCTAGATGTGTCCAGTCCTAGGCCAAAGCTCCCTACCCTTGCAGACATATCCCATGACTGCCTGATCCAAGCAACCTTTCTTCCTTGCCAGCTTCCCTGCTGGTCTCCTCCTAAGGTGATACTCTCAGAAGAGGGCTGGGCTGGCCCAATCCCCCTGCCCTTTGAAGCAGAATGAGCTTTCCTTTCCACATCTTACATATTATAAAATACTAAGAGGAAACAAAGTTAAAAATCAGCGTCTGCTGTACAGCATCATCACATCAGTCCAGAGAGACCTGCTGCAGTTAGCAGATTTCCTGCGTGTTTCTGGAGGACAGGCTGAAAGCACAACAGAATAACAGATACAGCTTTGCAAAAAATAGGGTTTGCAAACAGTATTTTTCATGTAAACACTGCAGTTATTTGTACCTAAGGTGTTCAATTAACGTATAATGCAACAGAGAAGATGTAGAAAGAGCAGAGTAAGCACTTCTCTAGCACTTCTCATTCAGGGAGAGGAGGATACAGTCACAGTTCATTGCTTTGTAATGCTGCCTCTGTCCTGAGCCATTGTGGGTTCATTTCAAACTTACCCTCAAAGCTCACTTATTTAGGAATTTTTACAAGTTCTGCGAATTTTAATGAGCATTTTAAACATCCCGAGTTAAGAAATTACTGACAGTAATGGTACAGCTTCATCCTACATCCTTTCTTGTAATCACATCTGTTAAAACCCTTAGCCTAGCAGTGCCCAGCTCTCTCATACAAGAGCTATCTTACAGGAATTTCCTCAAAGGAAAATTTCCTGCTGGGCCTATAGCTCCTTCCCCAGACTGGCCACTAAAAAAAAAGTCTAAGCCATAGGCACACACATTACAGCAAATCTGAAGACTATATTTTAGCTCACAGAATCAAAACAAGTGAAAGCATTCATGACAGTGCATTATGGCAGTGAACAAAGCCACTATAATGTATAATTAAGGCAGACAGGTAATACTGAAAAATCTAGCCACCACCGCTTTAGAAACGGGGTGGGGGGGGGGTTATGTTTTAAACTGTTGTCAGGTGAGGCAATTAGTAAGTGGGTCCAGAAAATTAGTCTTAAGTGGTTACATATGTAAATATCAAAATATAAGGTTCTAAGACCTCTGATCTCAAAGAGACTTCTGCTAGGAGAAATCTGAAATCTCCATATTTCCTCAGGGATGCTCAAGACATCAGTGTTCTCTGACAGAAAAGTCATGGTTATTCACATACTACTGTTCATATCCACTAAAAAAAAAAAAAA
>VZRZ01005076.1:9790-34097 GCA_013398175.1 Climacteris rufus | reverse complement strand
CCCCCCCCCCCCCAACAACAGGCTGGGAGCAAGACGTTGGGAGTGAACACAATCAGAACAGCTGTCCCGAGCTGTCCAAAGGGGTGTTCCATGCCATATAACATCACATGCATCGTTAAAATTGGTGGGTCAGACTATCCAAGGTGACTTTTCCAGAGATTGACTAGGCATTGGTCTGCTTCTGAGGGGAGTTGAGTGATTGCCTTTGTATCACTGGGGTTATTTTTGAACTTTCATTCATTTATTAAATTATTTTTATCTTTTTGTCAGGAGTTTCCCTCACTTTTGCTCTTCCTATTCTTCCGCCCACTCACCCCATGCTTCCTAAGATGGACTTTTAATTGCATACCTTTGCTTTTTTGTCAGTGACTGCATCACTGTTTTTCTGTGTATGGCATGCTGCAGTTCTGTATGATGCCAACCGAACTGAGAAAATTATTACTTCTAACTTGCAAATTCAAGGTGGCTTCTCATATTGTACTAGAAACATTGATTATAATGTCTGGACAAAGGTTATAAGATTTTATTTTTAGAATCTGATTTTCAAAGTAGTGCACTATATTCTTCCCTAAATTCTGCCTCTGATGGGTTTTTGGTAGCTAAACTTTGATCACAGGCAAATTCAGTCATGTTGCTCAAATGCAAAAGCACTTCAAAAAACTCATTCCATAGTCTGTACCATAATACTCTTGCTAGTTTTTCTTTTACTCTACATTTTTGTGCTTAAAATTTGATGGGTTTAGTGGAAATATCCAAATGCATAAAGGGCTTAGAACTCAATCAGCTCTTAGCACTTTATTTTCACATATTTTTCATTGTTTCAGGAAAACAAAACAAATTTACCTTCAGTAATGTATACTATACATGTTATATCAGATACACTAATATTTCTGAATTCATACAGTATATTCATACACCTACATATCAATTTCTAAATTACTGTTGAAGCAATGCAGCCTTTTAAAAGATGTGATAAAAACATAGCAGCTCAAGGCATTTCTGTCCAAGTTGTTTTCCATTAAAGGTATTGTTTGATATCATTCATCTTCACCATGGTGTGTTTCCTTTGGGCTTCTATTACTATACCTGCTATGTCAGTACCATTGTAGCAATGATGGTGATTTATCAAGCACATTAAATCTGCAGTATCTCTAGCTAGAAAAGCTGGTTTTTCAAATATTAAATCTCAGATGTGCCACATTTAACCTGCCCTGAACTCCTGAAACAACTCTGTGCTGCTTTTAAATGAAATCAGATTTGATTTTATTAGCAAACTTTTTACCTCAGTGTAACATAAAACATCAGCTGCTGAAGTTAGATGTCTCACAGAAGCTTAAGAATTACTTATACAAGGAAAGCCAACGTACCCAAAGAGTTTGTCCCTCTTAAGCTTATCTTTCCCCTTACTCTATGGTATGTCACTGTCTCCTATTTTCTCTCAACATAAAATTGCCTGGCTGTCTCCTAAGATGATTTCTACCATTTGCCTCACTGGGCACAGTGTACCAGGCTGTGCAGGTTAGCTTGTGTTACTTTGTCAAAGCAATTATTGATTTAGAGCTATCTATTAGATCATCCTGAAGTCTTCTCTTTTCCTGTGATCACTAATGTTGACACATCTGAGAGATCACAGGGAAGAATATAAAAGACTACAAGAACATGCTAAAGGAAAGATGAAAAGAGCAGAGCACATTTAGCTTTGTCAGATATAAATGAATAGATGTAAGATGACAGATACAAGTGTAAGGACTTAAAAGAATTTTTCAGGTTGGTCAGAGGAAATAATCAACTTTCATGGAATAACTGTATAAGATGGATGTTTTTATAATAGCATATATAAGGTTGTCAAGTGTTTTCTGAACACACTAGAAAAGTTTCTGTTCTGAAGAGCTTGAAAAATAAGGTGGACAATTTCAGGAGTGGGGGCAAGAGTGAATAACCAGCACCTATAGGCTTTCTTCTACTGTATGTTGTGGGGTGTGGCAGCATACGTGGCAAAAGCCACAGCCACAGAGGCTCAGGACTGGTGGGAGCAGTCTGGGCACTGTCTGAGTCACACTTCCTTGTCAGGGTGAGCTTTTTGGTTCACCCCCAGCATCACTTGCAACTTAGTTTACATGTTTTAATTCATTGGTTAGTTACTGTATTACCTCTTGTTTTGTATAAGATTAAGTTCTAGAAACTTCATTGCTGTTCAGTTCACTATTGGTTACATGCAAATCCTTGTACCCCAATTGGTTACTTTCCCTTGCTTATGTCTCTATAAATATCCCTGTGTTTCCCCCTTGCTTGCCTTTGGGCCCTGAAGCCTTCAGCTCNGAAACTTCATTGCTGTTCAGTTCACTATTGGTTACATGCAAATCCTTGTACCCCAATTGGTTACTTTCCCTTGCTTATGTCTCTATAAATATCCCTGTGTTTCCCCCTTGCTTGCCTTTGGTCCCTGAAGCCTTCAGCTCTTCCTGATCCTCACACCACTTCTCCTGGACCCCGGACTCTCTCCTTCCCCTGGGCATAAAAGAGCTGGAAATCACACCAAGGCCCTTCTCTCTGGCCTTTATCTTCACCTGTGCCCACGATATCGACCTGGGGCTCGCTCTCACCCAGAGGAGCCAGCACTGGAAGAGCTGCTGGAGGACACCCTGTGTTTGGGGAAACTGCAAGCTGCAGCCCCTGCCATTCCAGGGTCACTCCCAAAGTATCGCTGAGTGGCCTCGAGCAGGCCCCCAGAGCCAGCGATAGTGGAGAGTGTCCATCCTTCTGAAAGTCTTTTCTCTCTCCTGACCCTTTTTACCTGAAATAGATTAAGAGCAATGAAGAGAAACACAACTAAATGAACATTGAGTGAACTACATATACATAGAAGTTCATCTTCAGAGGAATAATTCACTTTTTTTTCACATACTGACAGATAGGTGTAAGAGCTCCTTACTAGCTTCTTTTTTTAGACTTGATAAGATTTCTTTCAGGGGGGATCTGATTCCTCCTTTGAAGGAAAGATGTTAAGGTTATAACAACCTATCTACCTTTTAAAAGTATTATAATGTTTTCCAGCAGTGCAATCTCTAAACTACAGAGAGTAGTACAAAAGCTTTGTGCTGGCTTGATACACATGGATGAGTTTCAGTATCTAATAATAAAAGATGTATTTACTGTATCTGATGTAGCTTTAAAACCTAAAGTCACTCTATTCCACTCAAAAGTAATCTCACTCACTGCCAAGTCTCCATTTTATTTCAGTCAATTGAAAAACTCCTTTTACCTGCATTATAATAACAGAGACCCAATAGATATAGCCTTTGGATAAGTTATCATCTATTCCTGTTAGGCATGGCTATCACTTTCAATGTGAGATTGTATGCCAGTGGGCTGAACAACCAGCCGAGGAAGATGAATAATGTTCTTACCAGTGCCGGAGTTCTGGTCCCTGTCCTCAGGGCTTACTGTTGTTGATTTATAAAACAAAATATTTCAAACAAGAAATTCAGCCAGAAACAGCCATAAAATTTCCAGCTTCATCGCAACTACTTCTGCCCTTCAGGCAGGGTGATAAGGTTGAAATCCTGGTGAGCACCACCATTCCTTAATAATTCTGCAACAGTTTCCTTGTTACCCTCTCTGCACATAGGGGATCAGGAAATTCTTTAATTTCTGTAGAATAACTTTCACAACGGTGCAATTATTACTGATTTCATATGGAACATAAAAAACAAGTGTATGATGAGAAATGGAAGATATAGTGATTTTTTTTAAAATTGCTTTATTTTGTTGCTCATTTAGAAACACCAAATTGCTGTTTATAGTTATCTTGTGCAAATAGTGAGAATATTCAGCTGCTGGGCTGTTTCACAGTATCAGATCAATATCTTAGGAACAGTCTTGCATTTTTATTGTTAAATCCATTCTCTGCAACTGTTAGATTGCCATTGGAAGGTGGTGATGAAAAACAAAATACTACTATTAACTGTTTCATTAATACATTTTCCCTGAACTCTGATATAAGTAGGGGCCTGATTGGAAAGGAAGGTGAGACACCAGGCTAAAGAACCTCTATTTTACAAGCTCCAGTGGAAACATACAGCATGATGCAACATCCCTGATTCACTTGAATTTCCTAATAATCCTATGCTTTTTACTATTATTTTACAATTAAATAGCATTACATAAACACCCATTTTAGAGCACGCAGTTTCAGAGGTGTCCTGAAGACCAGGAGGTTTCCACCTTCATAAATTTTCCTGACCTTTGGGAATAATGCCTGGCATTGCAGAAGACTTAAAGGACTTGATAAATTGCATGAAGATATAATTCCATATTCTTTTGATTCATTGAGTAAAATTTGTCTAATTAGATGAGAGCTGTGCTCACAGGTTCAGGACATCAGGAACCAGAATGAGTGGCCCTTTCACCTCTTCACTTTCCTGTGCAGTTCCAATTACATTGGGATAAATTAATGTCTTACTCAACATATAATTTATGGCTGTTTTTCTAATTCTACCATTATACTAACCTATTAAGGCATAAACTATCCAGAGTAATTGGTTGTTTTCATACAAACACAAAAACAAATATAAAATATTATGGAAACAAAACTGAACCAGCAAAATCCTGGTTATTACAGTTAATGAATTATATCTTCCCATGAAGAGTGTCTTCTCTACCAGTATAATTGTCTCACATTTTCAGTCTCTTCCAGAAACCTGATTTTAATTTGAGAAAGGAGCAGATCTGACTGACAGGAGCAGAACTAGGTTAGGCTGAACCTTTCTTCTGATGAACAAACCCCAAACCTCCTTGAACTCTGGCTCTACACATGGTTTGATTGGGTCAGACTGTCCCACTATCTCCTCAAGTGCAGCAATCAGAGAGTTGTCAGCCAGGAAAAGGTGATGTAGCAAAAGCAATGTAAATTTCATAGCACAGAGTAACTGCTAAAATTTTTCTACTTATGTGAAAGCAGCAGGGAGTTTGGAACTGAGAATGCAACAGCAACATACACTTTGTGCTCCCTGAAGAAAAGGTTCCTTGGGGTTATGTGAGGACTGACATGAGTAGCTTCAAATATGAATACATTTCCTCATCTCCTGGGTATCAGTGAGAGGAGATGTCTTGATAAGAATGAACATTACTGTTTCATATTTTAAACTTGGTATATGCATAAGTTTTAATCGAATTTGTGGTTGTGGAACATGACAAAAAGTTTTTAATAAGGTCAGATATAGAAATTGTGAATGTCTTCACCTATAAAGATAAGTATTTTCTCAAAAGTATGTGACAGGCTTTTAATCTCCAGATGCCAATGCCAAATGCATATTTGGACTATGTACTTCGGACTGAGCATGGAGTGAATTGTTTGCAATGAAGTCAGCAAAAAGCTGGCAAAGTAACAAGTAATTATGTGGAAGGGACTCAAGCATGTTGTTGAATTGAGATAGGTACTATGATTCAGTGTCAAGAGACAGTCAGAATTTTTGGCATATTTTTTTAGAAAAGTGTTCACAAGCATTCCATGCACTTCACAGAGAATGGTCTCCTTTTTTTTTTTTTTTAAATTGATCTTCTTCATGCTGAATCCATTTAGTGATTTTGTAATACTGCTTGATTTTAGCCCCACTTTGTCATTTTTCTACTAATGACCCCAATGAAAATATTCCAAAACAGTGAGTCCCAAATTTATCTTATGGAAACTCCACTAAAAATCTCTTAGAAAATAAACTACCATTGTGTTTTATGAGTTCTTAATCTATCTTACTGTTTCTCTGTTCTCTCTCTTCATCATCATCCATTATTTCCTTTGAGACAAATTACTTTACTTATGAAAAAAATCAAGGGAAATTATTCAATTAGTGTGTCATGATACTCCTATGTGAGAACTATGCTGCATTTTATTCAGTTTTTGATTTGTATCCAGGTGGCATTATATTCTTCTTCAAGCCTTTTTAAAAGTTTTTCATAATATTTATGATGGGAAGGCCCCAAGATGTTTCCCCCTCTGTTAATATGGCTTCTTTCTGCCTTTGTTTTTCTCTATAACTGTGACTGTCCTCAAATTAATAGAATAATCTAATCAGAAGTCAGATGACAGAAAGAAAGAAAGAAAGAAAGAAAGAAAGAAAGAAAGAAAGAAAGAAAGAAAGAAAGAAAGAAAGAAAGAAAGAAGAGAAAAAAAGAAGAGAGAAAGAGAAAGAGAGAGAAAGAAAGAGAAAGAGAAAGAGAGAGAGAGAGAGAGAGAAAGAGAAAGAGAAAGAGAGAAAGAGAAAGAGAAAGAGAAAGAGAAAGAGAAAGAGAAAGAGAAAGAGAAAGAGAAAGAGAAAGAGAAAGAGAAAGAGAAAGAGAAAGAGAAAGAGAAAGAGAAAGAGAAAGAGAAAGAGAAAGAGAAAGAGAAAGAGAAAGAGAAAGAGAAAGAGAAAGAGAAAGAAAAATGGTAAGACACCCCCATTATCTTGTACTAACTTTTCTGGGCTGGCATTATTTTCTGGGCTAGTTTCTTCTCAAGTAGCATACACTTTACAGGAGTAAACTCTCCCTCCATGCTCATGTGTATGTCTGCATGGCCAACAGTGTCTCTAACAAACACTGAAGCTAAATATTAACTCAGTTTGGGAACCATGCACTAGCTCTTCTCGCACGTATCATCATTATTTAGTCGCCTCCATGTTCTGTCCCCAAGACCAAGCTTGCTTTGTTCTAATAATTCCCTGTGCTTCTTCACTTCTAGTCTGACATACTTTGCTGATCCTTTTCCCCACTCCTATCAGATGCTATATATAGTGTCAATATCTGTCTCAAGGTGTTCCTACTGTAAGTGTAGTGGTTTTTTTCTCCAAGGATTTCTCTGTATTTTTTTGAGATTTAGATTCCAAGTATTTATAGTACCTTCAAATGAAATTAATTTTTGGCTTCTGTCACAATTCTGTCTCTCATCATCTTGCCTGATCTTCTACAACGTGTTTCTGATTTTGGGTTTTTTTTTCTTTGTTGTGTTTTTTTCCCCGCAAGTCTGCCTTTCAAAATCAAGTACATTATTATTCCTACCTATTTACCATTCATTTACAATCTGCCAAATTTGGTTATTTTTAACATCCTTTATAGTTTAAGTACTTACTGAAATGAAGTTTAAAATATCACCTCTTTTGCATGTTAACTTTTTGACTACTGTTTTAACTACTGTGTCCAGGATTAAGTGATTCTATGGATATTTACTTCATTTATTTCTCAGTCTGTGTCTAGTAACTGGAGATTCTCATAGATATATCACTACTGGAATTATTTTTTCCCTCTAGAAACACCATGAAGTTCTCTATGCTTATCTATCTGACCCAAAACTTCCCAATGTCATGGTTGTAATACATCTTTTATCACGTCCCCATGATTTTGACTCCAAAAGATTGTACTTTATGCATCTCATGTCTTTCTTAGTTCCTGAAGTCTTTCATATTCTTAAAATAGAATCACCTTATGTCTTTATTTCTGTCAGTTCTGAGCAATGCAAATCTTTCCAAACCTGGGTTCCTGCCATGACTGCTGTTCTAATATGCTTCTGCTACCTGGAGAATGTTATTTCTCAGGTCCTGCACCAAGAGTTCTTGCTTTTCAGTTTTGCCACTGAGACTGCTGACAATAATATGTAGCATTTCAATTACTTTCTACTGACCAGAAACTAATTTCCTTAGCTGGATTAATCTTTCACTGTCCGTTTCAGCTAACTGGCTACAGCTCTCATCTGTATGAGTGCCTTCTGCTTACTATCTATTCTCCTGACCACTGATAATCTCTTATCCACTGCTATGCCTTATCTATCTGATTTCTTTTTCCCTGTATATTAAAACCACCAAAAAAGATATGTAGAAAGGTTAATAAAACAGAATATTAACCCTCAGTAGGGGAAGAAAATGTTTTTCTTTAGTTTAAAAACTCACCATAAAATTTGATTTTTAACACCATGGATTTGATCAAATTTGAGGGAAAGGAAGAAATGATATGTAGTTGTAAACTTAATTTCTTTTACTCCAAAATATCCATTAATGATAAACTTTAGAAACTGTTGTTCATCCTCATCACCCCATTTCACACAGTTTTCAGTCATCATGAATTGGATCTGAGCACAATGACAACTAAAGAGGGCTGTTTTCTTTCCCTCAAGCATTATGGTGGAAACCATTTTCATTTAAACTCCTTTCTGAAATGAAGGTATACTAAGTATTTGTAGAACATAAGAAAGCCAGCTACTACTGCCTAGGAGCATATTTACAGGACTGCAAATGACTGAGATACCATCACTTATTGAAATACCCCTTGTAAGCATTCTACTCAGATTTACTGCTGAGGTGCATTGAATACATACAATTTGTTCATTGCAAATATAAGATAAAATGGATTAATTTATACAATCTGAAGACTGTTAAAAAATAAATTTGAAATTATATTTAAACCTATATCCTTCAAGTTTCTGTTTAGGACTATGGATGTGAAGGATGGCTCTACTTTGCTTAGAGTAATAACACAACAGTGTTAGAGCCAGCTGGCTTACAAGACAATAAAATTTTCATTTTCTAATTAGTTGTTTAACCCTTAACTGTTTTGATTTAATTTACAGTGGTTTAGTTTAGTATTTTTAATTCCCCCTTTTCTTGTTTGCTATAAAATTTAAATGACATTGAGTTACTACTGGTTGAATGAGCAAAAGGGGTCAAGATCTGCATTAATCAAAGTAATTCAGATACTCTAAAACACTTCCTTATATATGCCTGTTGATTTTCTTTTCCTAAGTCTTCTTTTAAAAATCTTTTCACCTTTTAAGATAAATATTTGTTTTAAAACAAAAAGTCCCTTTAAAACAAAAAGAATTCTTACAGTATGGTAGTCATACTGAAAGTATTTATCTGGGTGAATCTACAGGTACTGAAGTTGCTCAGGCTCTTGCAAATTAGGATTTTCCACAGGGTTTTGCAGAGAAGAATGTTTCATTGTTCCTCCAAGCCTTCTGTGTTCAAAAGACACTGCAGCTACCACAGAGAAACCTCACTCTTTTTGTGGAGCAGATTCAATCCACCCACTGCAAGGCTCTGATGGTTACAGTGTTCTGTTTGACCTCTTTCTGTGCTCCCTCTTCCAGGGTAGAAAGCCTCTGGCACTGTCAGCCTTGCCAGCAGGTCTCCACAGCTGCATCTGCTCTCCTCAATGCACCTCAACACACAAGAGTTGCCAGAAGCCTGCTCTCTTCATGGCTCAACAGAGCACTGACAATTCTGTCAACAATATGGGGCTTTCCTCTTTCCCTTGCAACATCTTCACCCCAGATATCACAGAATCACAGAATATGCTTCATTGGAAGGGGCCTACAAGAGTCATGGAGTCCAAATCCTGGTTCTGCACAGAACCATCCCCAAGAGTCAAACCATGAGCCTGGGAGTATTGTCCAAACACTACTTGAACTCTGTCAGGCTTGGTGCTGTGACCACTTCTCTGGGGCACCTGTTCCAGTGCCCAGCCCTCTGGGTGAAGAAACTTTTCCTGATATCCAACCTAAACCTCCTCTGACACAACTTCAGGTCATTCCCTCACGTTGGTAAGTTCTGGCCCAGCCTTAGACCAGATAGCTCCTATGCTTTCACATGGCTTGGTGCTAAACATGATGCCCAGCGACTTCAGGTTGTAACTGACTCTATATATTTGAGAGGGAAGAAAAATCAGTATTTGCAAAGAAGGAAGAAATCTGGCTTTGAGAGTTTCAGTCCAAGGCTGAAAAAACAATAAGACAAAGTAAATAATGGGTATCTGTAAAGCTATCTCCCTGAGATGATAATCATTAATTGACTATCGTTCTTTGTTTCTACAGTATTAACACATAGGAAATTACATTAAATAATAATTGCTTTTCTAAAAGGATAAAGTTCATTTAATGCTGCAGTACATTAATTTAATATAGTAGCACATGACTGCATTGATACATTTAATTCAATTTTACAGAATGCTTTTATTGCAGAGATCTATAAAGGTACATATCTTGGCTTTGCTAAGCTTTGCACAAACCTCTTCACTAGTTTCAACTTACATGGATATATCTCTCATGGTGCACTTTAATTTGTAAATTCAAAGCCAGAAATAGCACCTGTGTTCCCATCAAAACATAAATTACATATACAAAATTAGATCCAAAGGATTTATAGCAGTACAGTGTCAAACTCCTAAATACCAGCCTCTGTTTAGTGCTGGAGATGCTTGAAAATTCCAGGCACATCAGGTGCCAATACTAATTTTCACTAAGTCTCCTAAAATCAGCTTTAGGATAAGTCCTAAAGCCCTCATAGATAGTGCTGAACAGCTGGATGTGTTGCTCACACCCAAACTCTGCCAGATGCCCTCAGTAAAGATATTTCCCTTTCTCAGAAGTCACACCTTGGTAAACTTGCTCAGGTCCACATGAAGGTCTGTGGCCAAGAGCATCATCCAGGCTGGGGAAGGTGAAGGAAGCCCAAAAGGAAGGCAAATGTACAAGGGAACAGATTGTCAAAACAAAAATATGAACACTGAGAGCATGGCCTCAGCTACCTCCAGTTTTCTAGTCAGCATCTGTTTACTGCTATTTACTGAATCAAAAGAATTAAGATTTATCTAATAACTACATTCCACCTACTCTTCTGGATTATTGTCTTAGACCAAAAACATACTTATCTCTTTTAGAAATATTTGAGCATGTACATGTGGGGGGAGAGGAGAGGAGAGGAGAGGAGAGGAGNGTGAAGGAAGCCCAAAAGGAAGGCAAATGTACAAGGGAACAGATTGTCAAAACAAAAATATGAACACTGAGAGCATGGCCTCAGCTACCTCCAGTTTTCTAGTCAGCATCTGTTTACTGCTATTTACTGAATCAAAAGAATTAAGATTTATCTAATAACTACATTCCACCTACTCTTCTGGATTATTGTCTTAGACCAAAAACATACTTATCTCTTTTAGAAATATTTGAGCATGTACATGTGGGGGGAGAGGAGAGGAGAGGAGAGGAAAATTATATATGTCCTGTCTGGGTTTTTATGTCCTGACTGTGAATCAAAACAAACTAGGTGTAACCTTTAGGAGCACACAATGCAGTACTGTGATCCCTCACTGCTGGACCAGTGTGTGTGAAAATCCTCCTCAACAGTTAATCCTAGAATTTAGTGCAGTTTCATTTCTTTCCCGGCTCTATGGGATGAGTTCAGTTATTTGTCTGAAACAGGATTTTTAAGGGCTACTCTCTTTGGTGGTATGAGAGGCAGACAGACACACATGCACCCTTGAGATCTTCAGTGCCTGAGGGCATTTCCTATTTCTTGCAGCAGTGAACTTATCTGCGCTCCTTCAGAGGGCAAAAAACAAGATGAAATAACTTCTACTTTATCACCCGCCTCAGAATGTTTCTGTGCTACCCTTTTCTGTCACCCAGTGAGGGCTGCATTCTCCTTAACAGTCCCAAGTGATTAAATACGGATTTCTCTTAGACTTGAGAAAGCTGCTTTTGGGTTAGGAGTATTAAAAGCTAATCTCAAGGAACAGTCCTACATGAGAAATCTTCAGCAATTTTCTGTCCTCATTATCAATGGGATAATCAACTGAATTATAGAATCAGCTTTTTTTTCCAGACAATGAACTCTCTGAAGTAAACAAAACAAAGCAAAGGCTCTTCATTTTCCTCAGTGCTTCCTCTGAGCCACCTGAAATGCATTCATAGTCCTAATTTTCCAAGAAGTCAGCACTCTCTCAAGTAACTTAAATGACCTGGCCACGGTCTTCAGAATTGGAGGGATCCATCACCTTTCGGCATTTCCAGCTGTGCAGGGTGAGCATTCTAATCCTGACCAAGAGAAGCCAGGCAGAGTATGCATTGAGGTCACATAGAAAACATGTATTTGTGCATGTATATCCATATATTTTTCTAAGCTGCTAACCACTGTAAAATTCAAGTTCTTCCTGTACCTCAGTGAAGCAGGTTAGTATCGTTCTTTAAAAACTTTGCCATTCTTGTTCCCTGGGGATTCATTTCCCTAAGCAATTTCAGAGAATCACACATCTGTGGGGGACTCAGGTACATTTAACACATTGATTCTCAATGAAAATGAGGAGAACTTTGATATATTAATTCCTTACGAGTTTTGCAATATGTATCTTATATAATTTGCTGGACATCACAAAGGAATTACTATTTAGTGAAATTAAGATTGTTGCTTTTATTTCCAAAGGTCACATCTGTTATTCTTATCACCTCCACAACTTGTCAGCAATTCTAACATTCCTCAGAACACTGTATTTCTATTAATACTTTAGTAAAAACCACAGCTGTTTTCTGATGTGGCTGTCTTTTAACACAAAACAAATCTGTTTTGCAGAGAACTCACCCTTTAATGAAAGATTTGTCAAGACAGACAATTTTTTTTTTTTTTTAATGAATGCAGTGTTTGGAAAAGTGGAGTAGTGCACAGCAGAGAGAAGGTTCTTCTGTCTTAATTTTAGCAGATACATGATGATCTCTGGTTATGGTTTGGAGAGCCCTCATGCAACTGACCACTCCCTCCATGCACTTCAATATATCCTATTTATTTTATCTTGTAATATACTGGCTATTTATGAAATTATTTAGGATATGAAGAGTGTGAGATAGGCATAAGTTTTAGAATCATCCCAGAGTTATATTATTCTAAGGTTGTATATGAGCCCAAAGAGCATTACAAATTTAAAATGTTTGGAGACGTGGTGGAAGGGAGGTGAGTTACTTGTATAGCCACTAACTCCCAGGGAAGCTAGAGAGTATTTTGAGGTTCTGAACTGCAGTGATCTTTTTGAGCTGCAATAAACTTAGGAAGAGTCAATCAAAATTCTAGACAAGTTCTAATACTGATGGGATTGGCACAGTTTAGGTAAAACCACAGAGTAGGAAAGATCATTTGGATTACAAATTAATGTCTTAGCATCCTGGAAGAAGGATGACTTGGAAAAATTAAAAATAGGAAACATTTGCCCTGTAATTATTCTTCATAAAATGTAGTCTGACTCCTCACAGAGTCTGCAATTAAGTTTACAAAGAATATTTTTCATGAGATCATGTATAACAATAGGTTTTTCTCTTGTTAGCTGAAGAATGAAGATTCAAAATATGCAAGAAAAGTTCAAAATATGTGTAGCATACATGTAGATAATTCAAACATGAAAATGTGTGCATGTATATAGATGTAAATAGTTATATACTACATAATACTCTCTCTTCAAATTGTGAAGCTTACAAATTCAATGGGTTAGTTAAAAGGGATGAAGATTATTCTGCAAGTAGACAGGATTAGAAGTAATAATTTCATTAAAAACCTCGCATTACTCTAGAGAGTAAAATATTACATACCACAGAAATTATGAATTATTTCTCCTAGCATTCAGATAATCCAGGTTTTTACTATCAGCTCTCCTTTTTATTTCTGCTGGGAAAGTGTTGGTTTCTATAATCACTAGAACCAATTGTAAAACTTCTGCCTTATTTTAGTATGAGAAGGATTTAGCTGACCTCATAGTGATCAACATCCATTGGTTAAACATTTAATTCCATTCCTTATCTAAATATAAATTTGTCTATATCTAATGCATCTACTTGGTTGTTAGAAGTGAGTTGGCATCACAAAACTAGCTGTATTTGAAAATGCAGTTTGTCTAGGTTTTGTGAAGTATTCTCTTCAGATTTTGTGAAACATTTTTTCTTGGAATGCTTAAAAATTACAGCTTTTTATACCTCAAGAGAAATAGTTAGCTGGTGACTAAAGTTTCAGGACAGATTAAAAACTTCAGTTCCAGTTGCCATTCAAGAAACACCTGCAGTTCGCTTCCTAGAATTTTACTTTTGTCTAGTCCAGGACATATGCACACAAGTAAATAGCCTTATTTTACTTATTATTATTATTAGCTGAGGTGAAGACATGTCTAATGCTCTTGCAGAAGTTCCAGATTAGATGACAACTGAGTGAGCAAGCAGTCAAGCAGGCCATAGCATCCCCAGGGTCTGAGACAGCAGATGTCCGATGTGCAGCATTTCTTGTTTTTTTTGCAGCCATGGTATGTCTATGACACT
This sequence comes from Climacteris rufus, assembly GCA_013398175.1. NCBI lineage: Eukaryota > Metazoa > Chordata > Aves > Passeriformes > Climacteridae > Climacteris > Climacteris rufus. The sequence continues at coordinate 20,008 of VZRZ01005076.1, read as the reverse complement.
ACAAGGTAACACACCAACACTTGGCTGCTTTGTCCTTCAGAAAACCTCAACATCTGACAACCTGACATCAGTTTCATGAAGGGGAGTACATGCCATCAGTCCTTATGATGTCCTTACTATCCTGTTTATGCTTTTTAGGTTGCTTGTGTCTGGTGAATCAGGAGAAACCAAATTGCACTTACAGAGAAGAGGTTAACCTAGGAGAAACCAAATTGCACTTACACAGAAGAGGTTAACTTGAGCAGCAATACTGACCGTGTCCTTGGAGGAAAAGACAAATTCTAGTGGCTGTCTCAGTAACAAAGACAACTTGTTTTTTTCATTTACTTTATTCCATTTTGCATACAGAACTTCTGTTACATCTCCTAGATGCTGGCTTTATTCACAGTGCATTTTAAATCATTGTCTAATTTCACAGTAAATGATGAAGAGTTCCATTGAACTGAAGGCTAGAATTTTATTTCTGGTACCATGTTGTTGGGTGTCCTAACCAACTATATACTTTGGTGAATATCTATAATGAAAATGAAACAAACTATACAGCTTTATAGCAGAATTTAAACAAAACAGAATCCTGTTTTCCCAAACTAGCTCAGGTTTGTTTAGGTATTTTGCACTTTTCACAACAATACTACCACAAATTATCCCCAAGAGAGAAAGAGGATGTAATTCTGGCCAATACTGCTACTCCTTAAAGCTAAACAAAAAAAAAAAATACAAATAATAATAAAAAAATATTTTAGCTCTTTCTTGTTACCTAAGAAGAAAAGTATTTCAATCTTTAGTTTTAGAAGCTTAAAAGAGATCAGAGCTGAAGACAGTCCTGTTCCAGTCACAATCAGACACTTTTACCACATGCAATTTTCCTGGCATGGTAAAGAATTTCCTTGTGGACTTCTATTTCTTTTTTTTTGGTTGGTTGGTTGGTTGGTGTTGGTTTGCCCGGACTGTATTTTTTTGTGGCACTGGAAGCAATTTTTATTTTATTTTAATTTCATTCCTGTGCCATTCGTAGTTTGGCTCTTTGTTAACCCTAGGGTTAGTGCATAAAACTCACCTGATATCCAATTTCCCCAGGAGCCTAGAAGCTCCCTGGAACGTGAAGAAAGCAACAAGTAAAAGCTAAGGCTCAGCAAGAAGTTATTACAGAAAAAAACACTAGTAGGGCTCAGGTACCTTTCAGATATAAAAGCTCTTTGAAGAGTGTGAGGAGAGGTTATTCCTGGCAAGGCAGCCTTAAATGTCTGGATCTCCTCAAGGCTCTCAGTATCAGAACTTTTGTACATATACAAGAGGTGTATGCTCACCCCCACAGAAAGGCATTTAGGTTTCTAAGTCCTGCTGACTGCTAAATGGTAGAATTGTATGGGAGACCAGGCTAGTTTTAAACTAGGAAGCTCTCGTTTTTCACTGCATAGAAGTCAGGTACTAGTTGTCCTTTGCTGGATGTCAGCCAGCAGTGAAAAATAGCTCTTAAGAGTTATTTTAAAATAGGACTAGATGATTAGTGCAGGGTCAAAATGTTTGTGGAAAAACAGTTCTTTTGACTCAAGGAGTATAATAAGTCTGTTTGACCATCAATATCTCATCTGATTTATGAGAGCCCAGAAGTCACAAATGCAGAGGGCAACTACGGTATTTTATGTGATTGATAATGACCACACAGTCACATCTTGAGGTAGAAATGTCTCCTTTGTATTCTTTAGATTAAAAGTGACTCTCTCACAGCCTTGTCCTTTCACCACAGAAGTCTTTATATCCTAAAGGAAAAAGATATCCTTGCTTCCTTAAAACAAAAGGTTTTACATTTATAAACAAGTCAACCCATAGATGAAAACAGAGATGTGACTTTGGTGAGATAAAACTGCAATAATAATGAATTGCAATAACTACAATAAGTCAGTTATAAGAGTTATAAGAGCTATGAGCTCTTTCACAGGAGCTCCCCACCCACCCAGACAAGCTGACCTAGGTACACAGTACCTGCCTGGCATGCTTTTCTGTATCTTAAAGATACATAAAGTTGTTCTAAATTGAAGCTGTAAGAAAAGCTATGTGGCTGTAGTTGGATTTCATTCTTCCCATCACTGCTTCTTATTTTATTGTTATAAAGTACTATTATAAATTATTTTTTCCTGTTTTACCAATTTTAATCTCCATGGGTTTTGTACCAAAATTCAATAGAAATAATTTTCCTAAATAATTGTGGAGCTTCCAAATATTGTGTGCTCTCAAACAGTTAAACCTATAGAAGGCTGAATCTTTATGTTGTACAGCACATGTAAAAATCCTGAAATGAAAAACTGTATATTTTGACACCACAGAAAGAAGGATCGAGGCTATGGAAAAGTTCCCAGGTGTTTAAATTCTTTAGGTAATTGTTTTGTCTAATTCTGCTGAAAGGTGAAAGAGAAAATAATTATTTTATATGTAAACCATCTGCTAGGGCCTAGTAAAAACTACTAACCATCCAGAAATCATGATTTCATTACATGTAGGGCAAACTTTTAGTAAAGAGAAGTCACAAAGCTTATGGATTACTGGTAAAAGGAACTGTCAGCCTCAGGTCCTTATTCACAGAAGCTATCCCACGAAGGAAAGTAAAGCCACAAACCCATCATCTGATGAAAGAAACAGAGCGCTCTGTATGACCAAATGCATGACCATGACCTTGACTGCTTCAGCTCAGGGTAGTCTGAAGCAAGAATAATAATGATGAGAAATGTGTAAGACTTGAAAATGCTCTCAGGTTTCCAGTAAACATAAAATCTGGTTTCATAAAGAAGTGTACATTGCACACTAGCTTTGCATTAGAAAGGGAATAAGAAGAAAAACAACAAAACCAAATAACCCAAACCCCCTAACCTAAGCACTTAAACTCCTCTAAATTATATAGAAATTCCCTGAACTTAATGCCATTTAGGAGCTAGGAATACCTATCTATTTGGAAAATTTTGTGATATTGTTTTTTAATAGTATGAGTAGATTTCTATTCTTAATTTATCCCCATTTCTTATTCTTATCACTCTTAGTTTACCTGCTTGGAGGTTGGTAGCTTGCAATCAGCATTTAACCTTTCAAGGTTCAACCTTTCAATGTGTTAACAGTTACTTTAATTAAAATGGTAATGTTTTAAATTGCCTGACTACATTTTTATTTAAGTTGAACACCATGCACAGATTTTAGAGTAATGTACAATTCCTTTGATATAATTTGATTTGTATTGATTTAATCTATGAATTTAAATGAAAAATCTCAAATGTGAATTAGTATATGATATGAAAGCTAAAAATAATGAAAACCAGGGCTAATTAACATAAAATTCTCCACTAAAACAAGTTTCTGACTGAATTTATGGGAAGTTTGGTATAGATAAGGTGGACGAATAATAAAATTAATATTTCAACTTTGAAATATTATGTTATAGGCTAGATTTTATATTGTAGAAGTCCTTAAAAAACTTTAGATCAATCTTTTTCATTACAAAAGGCAAGTTTATCTTTCAATCTATTGTATTAGTATTTGGTGACCTCTGGGGTATCTGGGGGCCTCAGTTTTATCAGAACACAACAGAACATTTGCATATTCTGCTCACATAATTTTGGGATGAATCTCAAAAGTAAACAAAAACTGATGCTCAAAACCAATATCTGCAGTATTCCCTTCATATTTCATTCCTTTCCATCAGATGCAGAAGAAACTTTGCATTTAGCTGTTGCTCTGTCTCAGTTTAAAAGATTAAAATCTACAAATAATGATATAAAAACATTTGCCGACACAGACAGGTGCTGCTAGGCTTAAGATACACTGGTTTCCCTCCTGTATGTGATGTGTCTCTCGTGTGTACATTCCCAAACAATTATGACTCAACATTTGTACCTAAAATCCAACTTTTGATATGCATTACTTCTCACAGAGTTTATGTGTACAAGGTCTACTAACACAATGGCACACACTCTGCTGGTTTACTGCAAATATTTCTCTGGAACTCGTCACAATATCCAAATGCCCCTGTGCACATCATACTTATGGCTGTAGGGTCTCCTTCACCCCTGTTTCTGTAAAGTATTGCAAGGTTCTACATTTTTTCCTTTCACATCTTGATCAATATGTCCTGCAGCACTCAACCATCCTTGCCTTCACTGCTTTCTGCAATATTGCTGAAGTCACACACTGAACATTCTGGGATGTTCCCCCTCAAAAGCACTGTGTTTCTGGGTGGTACTCACAGGAAGGTGAAATCACTTTTAGATTCTGAAATTTTATGCTGCATATGAATCACATTTCAACCTCTCACAATTATTATGTCTGGAAATTAATCTTCTTGCTGAAGGTTCAATTGAGATTCCAGTGACTGCTGGGATTACTGCTCTGAGAAAATAGTGTGAGTTGGCACCATTATTTGTGACCGCTGGTGCCTGCAGTGAGATTGCCAGGTGGAGTTGAAGGACACATGGCCACTTGACTTTCACACGTGAAAGTGACTGCATGTCAGCTGCATTTTCTCTTATTCAGCAGGAGCATACAGACATTATTCTTCATTTAATACGTGTGCAATATGCAGCTTACTGACGTAAGTGATTAAAAGTTGCAAAAAAAATACTTTTAGAAAAACAGAATAAACAGTTTATAAAATTTGAGAGTATCCTTTGGCTGAAAAAAAAAACATGACCAGGGGATAATGAAAACTTCAAAATGCTTGATTCTCCCATTTCAGATAAAAATGTTTCCATTTCTTCTTTAAAGACAAATTCCATACCAAAATTTATTTTGATTCAATTAAAACACAGGGACAGAAAGCAGAATGAAAATTTTCATATTTGATCAAATAACATATTTTCTCAACCATAAATTATTTGGGTGGATTTTCAGTGTGTTATCTAATATAATAACAATTATAAAGGAATTAACTTCAGGTCATCTCAGAAAAATATCTGCGAACATTTGTGTTTGTGCAACAATGATGAAAATAATTTATATGTTTAGCCCCAATTTACTTCCCAGAACACTGATTTGGGCAGTAGCTTGGACTGTGGATTTATTTGATATATAGTTAGTCTCATGCTAACTATTTAACATGTTGGATACTTCTTGTAAACCCCTAGACAGTGGTTATTTAAACAGTTGAGATTTTATCATCATTGTTGAACTTCCCTTATAATAGCAAATAAAAAGGAATTGCTGGGTTAGAACACACACTTCCAAATTTATTAAGGTTTTAAAGCAATCCACTATTGTATAATCACCTCATTCCCGTCTCAGACTCTGTCCACTCTTCACAAAGGTGGTTCAGGTGGCTAATCCTGAGCTGTTGAACTGATGAAGGACTTCATAACCTTTCCTCTCAGGGCAGCCTAGACTCATCCCAGATGTTCTCCCACACAACAATTCATCTGAAGTCAGTGTATTGGGATGTGACAGACTGATATAATATTAAGTGATAGTTAACAGGAAAAGAGAAAGAAAAGGTCACCTGAAAGCTTTGTGTTCATACTGTGCAGACTGACCCCATCTTTTCTGAGCCTATTATGAGCAGAACAGATCCTTGCTGAGATCTAGCTTTCTCTAGTTTGCAGTGTCAGGCTGGGTAACAGAGGCCATTTTCTCAGTTGTGAACTCAGAGATAATAATGCAGCCAGGCAGAAAAGGCAGCTCCTACCTACCAGCTACCCCCTGCCTACAGTGATTGCTACGATTCTGCCATATCCTGTTCACATCAGGTACTTACAGTGTTGCTGTCAGATATGAGGTAATTTGGAAGTAATTTTATGTTATGATGAGATTAATATTATAGACAGACAGACAAAAAATATATGTAATCAATCAATTTGGGTTTGTTGATTTTATTGCAAAATCAGTGATAAGAACACTCGGCCAGACCATTTACTTACATGATATAGCATGCAGTCTCTTAGAGTGAGGGAAACTCTTGGGAACTGAAAGCAGTCTTTGAAAAAACAGTCTCAAGGAAGATCACAGAGCAGAAGGAATCCCAGAGAATNTGAGATGGTGATCATGAGAATCATGCAGAATATGTTGACAGCATCTGATAGCACTGAATTCTGAATTGTACTCATAGATTAAAAATATTGTAAAGTATAAAGGACAAAAGTACAATATAATATGAAATGTAATTATAGATGAAAATATGTATTATAAATATAAATATAAATATAAATATAAATATAAATATAAATATAAATATAAATATAAATCAAAGAAAGACAGTCATTAGTAAGTTTACTTAGAGGAGAGAACCCAAATATAGAATAATCAAATGTAAAAAGAAACCACCTAAATATACACTGCGAATATTATAAATACATAATTTAAATTCTCTTCCTCCTTCATTCATAGTCCAAGAATGGTGCTTAAAAGATGTGTCAAATACTAAGGTCTCTTGTAGAATTGTGTAGGATGAGTTCTTTTAAAACATGGAAAAGTTATTAGTGAGACAGATGCATCAATAAAATGAGCCTGTTTTAACAGAACTTCGGTTGAATTTATAAAAATGGATCAATAAATGTTTCATTTATTTTTGTGATATGCCATATGAGCAGGGCTCTTTTAGTACATTGTCTTGGTTGGCAGAAATCACATTCAGTAATATTGAATAATTTCACTGATACATTTCTGCTTTCAAAACCCTGGGGAAAGGTCAAACAAGTTTACCTTTGGTTTCTAAATCTCTTGTAAAAGTAAATCTATACTGTAAGCAATTATTTTTTAAACAAAAGTCCTTCTTAAAATAAAATAGAGTTAGAAAAAACAGGTCTAGGCTTTATTTTCATTTCTGCTCAAAGGTTTCATACCTGCAAGAATATTTTAACCCTTCCAATACCTTATAATCTTGCTGATAATTTTCAGAATTTCTTTGTATATATCTGATCTGTAAAAGTGGCAGAACATCAGAAATTATTAAATATTATTACACAACAATGCTGTCAAGGGCGATCTATTGTTCTTCACCATGCAGACTGTAACCATAGTAATTCATATGCTCCAAAACCTCCTGCTTAAACAAGCAAAGCAAACAGCAATAATCCTGAGACAGTGATTGATCAAGAGTTTTAAAACAAGTGATAACTACATGAAGAAAAATGTCTTTTGCACTTGCTTGCATTAAAACTTATCTGAATTGAAAGTTTATTAACACAAACCCCTTCAAAAAACATGGATGTCAGTTTCCAGCTATTGTGCTAGAGAGCTAAAACTGGATCCTGTCTGTTGTGAAACTTTACTAAAATAGCCTAGGTAGGTTATAGGTCCATAAAAACATCCACCTAACTCAGTGATGGGAACAAAGATGGCAATATTATTGGAAATGTGTTCTCAAGTAGTGTATTGCTACTATTCACTAATTAATTATTTTAAGGTAATATATGATTATCCTAAATTTACAATACATAAAGTGACACAGTGAATTGAAACTAAAATTTAATATGTGCCCTCCAGCTCAAGTCAACTCAGTTTCCTGAAGCCCAGTAATGCAGTACCTGGCATGTGAATGACCAGCAATATTCATAGTCAGTGTCAAGAAACTTTGACTAACGTCTGAGTTGCCACATAAGCAACTTCTCTCTATTTCCCAGTTTGGATTTCAAATTTGAAATGGAAACGTCAGTGCTGAAATGTCATCACAGCATCCTTCTTACAGAGAGGTTGAGCTATTGACACTCCCAGTATGAAAGCTCTCAGTGTATCGCAATTTTGAGGAAAAAATAAAACACCATGCAGTTCCTTTGAATAAAATTAAACCAATTTTATTAAACACGACTCAATGCTGACAGAATTTTATATTCATGAATTTTGGATAAACATCTTGTTAAGATAGTCAGAGACAATTTCTAAGTATATTATTTTAAAAATTACATTCTGTTACACCAAGAAGAGATGATATGAATGGAAAAAAAAGTTCACCTATAGAATAAATTTGACAAATATTTGAGCCATGTAATAGTAGCCGTTTCAGACTACAGATATGTTTATTCTTTACTTAACTCTGTCTTTAATCCTAAATCAGATTAATCTAGATCTTACTAGTCATATAGCTATCTTGAGCTCACAATTTTCTCCAGCACCCTTCTGCATATGAATGCTCATCTGGAAGATTAATAATTTCTATTCTGTTGTGCCCTTAAACAAAGTGTGTCTGGAGTCTGATGGCTGGCTAAGAATGGCTCTCTGGAATTCTAGGTCACCAGAGCATTATGATTTTTATATTAATTCCTGATTTTTTTCTAAAGTATTAGAACAGAACAGATAAAATTGGGATGATATGGAATTTGTTCATCAATGTCATCTATGTGTCTATATTAATAGAGGGTCACCATCCTTTAAAATAAAAAATATTTTAAGACACTGAGATAGCTGAAGGGTGCTATGATAAAGTATCTTACTTCAGTACCTTTGTAGACTGGGATTTACAGTCAAAATTTCAGTACACTAGAATTTCTTCATGAGCATGAAAAATTATCTAAAACTCTTAAAAAAACCCCCAGACTGTGACATTTTAAACTGGGAAACAAAAACTGATTTTGAGGGTAGGACATCAAGACTAAAGCAACATTTTAAAGAAAGTTGTTCATAACCATGCTGTGGAGCATGCTGAAGAGACCACAAAATGCAAAATTCTAAGTACTAGTTGCCCTTCCTCCCAGGGAAGGCTTGAAGATTGAAATTAAGCAAGGTGGTCTATGTAAAGACAGAGTGAGTTTCTACACAACTTATTGTAATTGCTATCCAGAGGCATCTAAACGTTATTCTATGGTCTAGCACCAACAGTGCTAGTTATCAGCCTCTAATGTGGTATCTTTTACTTTACTGCCCAAAAAAATCCATTAATTTTTCCAGCTAGGCACAATTTCCACGTCAGTTTTTCCAGCAGATATAACTATATACTTTGTGTTTAGTTGGTGTAAAGGAAATGAAGGTGTTCAGCCCAAAGGATGATCATCCTAAACATTGCTAATGTTTATTGGCAGGAGAAGAGATTTTTAAATTATGAAATGAGGTGCAGATGATAAACTTAGAATTATAGTTTATAAAGCTAAATTGCTTAAGTATTGAAATGCTGCTAAATAATAGCAGCTAAACTAAACTAAGGGAGCAAGACAGAAATGACAAGTTATCAAAAAGGACTCATGTTGGAGAAGCTTGAGGAGAACTGTCTCTCATGGGAGGCACCCCACACTGGAGCAGGGTGTGTGCCCTGGATGGAGGAGCAGCAGAGACAGTGATGAACTGACTGCAGCCCCCATTCCCTTTTCCTCTGACCTGCTGTAGGGAGAAGAGTTATAGAATTCTGGAGTAAAGCCCAGGAGGAAGAGAGATGGGGAGAAAGAGTTTTTAAGATCAGGTTTTGTTTCTCATTATCTTACTCTGATTTGATTTCTAATAAGTGCAAGTAATTTCCTTAAGTTGAGCCTGCTTTGCCCATGACAGTAATTGCTGAGTGTGGTAGTTTGACAGGGTCTGGTTCTTTTTGGGCATGGTAGGGGCCGAAAAGATGGCTCCTGTAAAAAGCTGCCAGAAGCTTCCACAGCTGTCCAGCCAGAGCCTGTCCCTGATGGCTCTGAAGATGGACATGCTGCAAGCCACAGCTGGGCCAATTAGAGAAGAAGGTAACGCCTCTGTGACAACATATTTAAGAAGTCACAGTAGCACGCACGTGCACGCCATGTAGATGCAGCCATGTAGTTGTAGATAGGCAGGGAAGAAGGAGTACAGTATGTAAAAGAAAACAACAGATATGGACACCAGCAAAGTCAGACAAGAAGACAAAGGAGGGGGAGAAGGTGCTTCAAACAGCAAAGCTGAGACATATCTGCAGCCTGTGGTAAGGACTGTACCAATGCAGTGTTCCTCTGCACCCTGAGGGTCCACGAAGGAGCTGAGATCCACCCCATGATGGAGCAGGAGGGGGGAACTCCTATGGGAGGGACTGTGGTCTGGTGGGGGCTGACGCGGATAACAGGGCCTTTGCTCCTGGGAACTGAGGAAGTCATTTGTGGTAAAAAAGCCTTGTTTCACCCCCATGCTAAGTTCAGACAAGCCCGGCCTTGGGAGAACGAGTGGGCAGCAGTGACTGGGTGGGCTGCTTGCCAGGAGGGAAAACATAACTTCTGCAAAAATGCCACAGTGCTTGTAAGAAGGGGAGAAAAAAAAAACTGCTTCCTCTCCCAAGAAGAAAACATCTGAGGAATGAACTGACTAGGA
>VZRZ01005075.1:122256-149080 GCA_013398175.1 Climacteris rufus | reverse complement strand
TGGATGATTCTGGGATTCTGTGAACCACCAGGCAGTTTTGAGGAGGGACTTTTGATCCATCCCTCACGCTTCCTGAAGAACCCAAGGCTGCCATTAACACATTTATCACACTTGGGTCACCTCGCCGTGACGAAAGGGTTTTGCTCAATATTTCTGTTTATGAGTTGAATCAAATTCTGACGCTGCACAAAATGTAAATTACGACTCAGATATTTCTTTCATCTCAGCACTTAATTGGCCGAGATTCATGCCTGGTAATGTTCCATTAAATACAATTCGAATGACAGGACGAATTCTGCTGCTTCATTTATTCACCTCTTCTCTCATTAGCTGACATAATGATGGTGGCTCAAGTGTTAATCATAATTATCATCTGCTTGAAGGTGCAAGATTTTTTCCTTTCTTCTTTACCAGTGGTAGATAAAGCAGAATTGATAAAAAACTCCTTGTCTGCCATGTGAAATCAGCAACTTTTACATGAAGTTCGAATTCAGATTCGGACAAGACCATCCTGCATTTTTCAAAGGAAATTTTAAATACTTTTTTAAAACATCCAGAGCCATATTTTGTCTCCCAGATGTTTGGGCAGATCTTTGTGCTACAAACAGGAAAATGTGAATTAAAACAGCAGCACTGAAGGAGTTTGTACAGAAACTCACCCAAATAAATGAAAACTTAAGTTATACAAGAAAATCAACCAAAATCCTGAGGTGAGAAACCACGAGATGGTGAAAGCAACAAGAAGAGTTCACTTGTACAATTTAATTTTTTCAACATTTTATATTTAATAATTAAAAAATTAAAATTCATTTAAATTACATTTTAAACTGCTGGGCTGTTGGAACCCAACCACATGCTTGTATTGCAATAATAACACCCCACTTCATGCCTAAATTATTAAGGAGGGTTTGGGAAGTGGTTAAAAACACACAGACAAAAAATTTGGACATCTTTTAGAGGAATTATTCCTGTAATCCCCTGGGGACAAAATTTGGAAAAAAGGCCTCCCAAATTCAGTGTAACTTCTGGAAGAAATGTGTTTATCTAACAACCAACCCATAGCAAATGCGGATTTCTGAGGTGGGTCAAGGTGTTGTCCCTCACCCAGAATTTGGGAGTATGGAAATAAGGGTGGGACACCTCATCAAACATTCGCTGTTTACAAGCTGGGGCTTTCAGCTGAGCTGGCTCAACGTCTCCACAGCCAATGAAAGCAAAATTGGGCTGTTTTGGGTGTGATAGCAACTCTGGCAAGGTAAACACCGGAGATGGGGTGAAGTGTCTGGCAAAAATTTCTGTCCCTCCCCAATAAGTATAGGGGAAGGCTGAGTAATTCCAATGAACAGAAAGGTTGAATCTCCCAAAACAACCCAGGAATTTGCCCGGATCCACCTCTGCTGTGGTTCTGTGGAGACCTCAGAGCCCCTTCCAGTGTCTGGAGGGGCTCCAGGGAAGCTGGAGAGGGACTTTTCCTCAGGCACTGGAGTGACAGAACAAGGGGCAGTAGAGTCAGACTGAAAGAGGGAAAATTTAGGTTGGATCTTGGGAAGAAATTGTTCCTGTGAGGGTGGTGAGGCCCTGTACAGGTTATTCCATGGTTGCCCCACACTGGAAGTGTCCAAGGCCAGCTTGGATGGGGCTTGGAGCAACCTGGGATAGTGCAAGGTGTCCCGTGGCAGGGGGTGGGATTGGATGGGCTTTAATGCCCCTTCCAACCCAAACCAGTCCATGATTCCGTGGTTCCATGTCCTCCCTCAGAGCTGTGCAATCTCAGTACAGAGTAGGTGGGAATCGCTGCTCTGTTTCCATTTCTTCAGGAGGAATTTTTCCATGGGAAGAAAAGGTGGTCAGGCACTGGAAGGGGCTGCCCAGGGAGGTTTGGAATGCCCATCCCTGAAGGTGTCCAAGGAACCACTGGAAGTTTTGGACTGGGTGACCTGGTGGGGATCTGGCACAGGGTGGGCTCGGTGACCTTGGAGCTCTTTCCCAACCTCAGTGATCCTAGGATTCTGTGAAAAACACACTGACATCCATCCAGAGAAAACTCCAGTTTAAACCCTGGTTTAGGAACTAAAATAATGTGTTTTCTTCATCGAGGAAAATTGAGAATTTCCAAATCCAAGTGGACAAATCCACAATTCCCACAATGACCCGAGGTTTGTGGCTGTGGCTGGGAAAAGCATCAGGAGATTTCTTCCATCCCTCCAAGCATTTCATTGCAAAATGTGGGAGCAGATGTGATTAGAGCTGAGATCTAAAGCCCTTAAACACAAACCTGTCTGCGGCAGCAGGTTCTGACTCTGATTAAAATCATTAGGGGAAGTTAATGAAGGAAGTGTCGAATAAATGGGAGTTTAATTCCTCCTGCAACGAGCTGGGTGGGATGATACCAGCAGCGAAAATGCTCAATTAGGCTTCAAGATGAAAGAGAACTGGGAGCTGGAATGTGCCGATTGTGCTGGGCAGAGATTTAGGGTGGTTTTGCAAACTGCAAGCGAGAAGAGTTTCATCACTTTGGGGAGGGATTCGGGCTGGTTGGAGGTGACGACTGCCGAGCTCGGCGTGGCTCAGCCCCAGGGCATCCCAGCGTTTGTATAAAGGAAGCAGCTCCACTGAGCTTTTCCATCATTCTCCTGCTTCTCTCCTCCACATCAGGTAAGTCTGATGCCTTTTCATTTCTTTCCCAGTGCCAGAATGCCTTTGCTTTCTGATTTTTCATTCCAGTTGCTGCTCACAACTATTACATTAATTTTCAAGACTGTATTTTCCCTTTCTTCTTCTTTTTATTTTTTAAATTTTTATTTTTGTAGTATCTTGGCAAGTTGTGTTACTGTGATGCTTTAGGGGCCAAGCCCAGGGTTTGAGGCATTTTTTATTTAGGAAGGATTTATTTCCCTGTAATTCATACTTGGCCATTCTTGGATTGAGAGCAGAGTGAAAATGTAGGATGGTACAAGCTTTAAAATGCTGAATTTCTCGGCATTTCAGTGGATGACTGAATCAGAGAGATTGGCCATATCCTGAGTTGTGAAATGACCCAGCTGAAGAAAGAGTTTATTTTAGTTGTAGATATATATATATATATATATATATGTCATATAGTATATATATATATACACAGACACACACATATACAAAATATTTAGCTATTTTCACCACAGACAAAAAGAAGGGAAGTAGACTGGAGGTCTGACCCAGTGAAGAAAATAGTATTTCTACTTTTTTACTGGAAAAAATGTTAAACCAAAAGATTTTATGCCCATACATTGAGCTGGAAAACTGTTTTAAATCTGTATTTTTATCTGAGGAAGGAAACGAGCTCCTTTTTTACTAATCTGCTGCATTCTCTATGTGAATGCTTATGCCAAGGAGTATTTGGATAGAAATGTTTTATAGGGTGGATTTAGCGATTATATCAAGTATAGGAATTTATCCTCAGGCTCCAATGCTTTGGGGATTTACCAGGGGGTTTACAGGGATTGGGAGAATGGAGATCCCAAAGGGAAAAACTGAAGGATAAATCCCCAAGGAGTCTGGAAAGAAGAGGGATAGGGAAGGAGGAAATATTTGGTTAAAGCAGTGCTGGGTTCTTGACTCCATCCTGTCCCATCTCCATCCTGTCCCATCTCCATCCTGTCCCATCTCCATCCTGTCCCATCTCCATCCTGTCCCATCTCCATCCTGTCCCATCTCCATCCTGTCCCAGCTCCATCCTGTCCCATCTCCATCCTGTCCCATCTCCATCCCACCCCATCTCCATCCTGTCCCATCTCCATCCTGTCCCATCTCCATCCCACCCCATTTCATCTCACCTCACCTCTTCCAAGACCAAGCCTGCTCCTGTCCCATTCCAACTTTTCTGCTGGGGATGGTTTCACCCCTTCCCCAACTCCCCCAAACCTCCCCCTGCACCTTTGGTAGAGCTTCAGTGTTAAGCAGCTCCTTCTCTGTATTCCAGGACCACCTCCACCCCTTTCAGGAAATGTCCTGCTACGACCTGTGTCCCACCGCCACCACCGGCAGCATCGCCTGCCCCCAGCCCGTGGCCAACAGCTGCAACGAGCCGTGTGTCCGGCAGTGTCTGGACTCCACTGCCCTCATCCAGCCTCCTCCCGTGGTGGTCACCTTCCCCGGGCCCATCCTCAGCTCCTTCCCCCAGCAAGCCGTGGTGGGCTCTGCTGGAGTCCCGGCCGTTGGGGCCTCCGCGGGTTACGGGGCTCTCTACGGCTCCGGGCCTTTCCTGGGGTACGGCGCCCGCTCTGGATACGGCATCTCCGCCCTGGGCAGCGGCTACTGCGGCCCCTCCTCCTCCCGCCGCTTCAGCCGCCTCCTCCGCGGCTCCTGCGGGCCCTGCTGAGGCCACCGGAGCCTCCAAGGAACCCCATGGAAGCCCAGATCCACCACCGTGAGGATGAGGGTTCGGCCTTCCTGCAGCCCCTTTGCATTCCCGATCTTTCTCCAGCTTCTTGTTCAGCATCTCCTCGTTTGCTCTCGCTGCCTGTTCCAGCTTTCCTGAGCATTTCAGCCAGCGTGGGACTGCCCGTTCCCTATGGATACCACCCACGATGACACCTCGGCACCAGCTGCACAGCAGCCCCGAGAAGGTGGCTGGGAACAGTGGCCTCTTGGAGCAGGACTTTGGTTGGACATTCCCTGGAGTTGTCTGGGAATGGATTTACCGCAGTCTGTGATCTCTGGCTTTGCAAACAGGCGTGTCTTGCTCATTAAAACTTTGTTGCATCACACAGCAGCCTCCTGTTTTCCCTTTTTTCCCCATTTTTCCCTTCATCCACAGCCTGTCCTGGTGATCCTCCCACAGGCAGGTCTAGCACAGGCTGATTTTACTTGGTACTCCAAATGTTTCTGTCATGAAACTCCTGAGTTGCAGCTGCCCATCCTCTGAAGGTAGAAAAAACTTAAAATAACAGAATCCCAGAGTCATTAAGGTTGGAAAAGACCTCCAAGACCCCCTGCATGGACAGGGTTTGTAGGTCATTTAACAGGTAGAATTATTCCATTATTCTATTTAACAAAGATTATGGAATCAGGGAATGGTTTGGAATGGAAGAACCTCCAAAGGTCATTTAGTCCATCCACTCTGCCATGGGCTTGGTCTCTCAATAGATCAGGTTGCTCAAAGCCCCATCCAGCCTTGAACACTCAAAAAATTCCAGATATTCCTATTACATTATTTATCTTTGACATAAAAAAGGAGGGAGTGACCTAAAAAAAGAGTAATTTGATAGGTTGATAGAGAATTTCATTTCATTTAAAGCACCTGAAACACTGAAGTGCAGATCCTCCAACTGCAAAACGGATAAAAAGCAAATCATCATTTTGCTAATTCCACCTGAATCCAGCCCTGGAAGGAAGCTGGAATTCAGCAGGGACCATTCCTGGTCCTGTTACGTTGAGCCCTTGTGCCTGCAGGGCATTTGCCAGCCTGGAGCACCTAAAAACCATTAAAGATTTAGAGAATGCGTGTATTTAAATCAAACATGAAAGGCTTAATTGGCATCGAGCTCTGCCCTGAGCTGGGATTTGGATTTAGAGCATGGGGAGGGCGACTCCAGGCTGTGTTTTCAACACCTTGAATGACTCAGCCGCTGATTGCATCTCAATTAGCGACAGAGTTCCCTTGTACTGGGATGTGAACACAGGCTCAGCTGAGACAAGAGAGTGCAGTGACCTCTGGGGTTCAGGATGAGGCACTGGGAGTTCATCTCTTGTTCCTTCCCACTCCTGGGAATTCCCTGTTGGGCTGGCAGGTGGAACAGAGTCTGAGCTGATGGTGCAAACTGTCAGGACTTTTTTGGTTTGTTCTGCTTCGAATTCTGCCCGAGAACTGCAGGAAGTGTGGTCAGAGCCATCCCCGTGTTGCAGTGGCCAGAAAATGAGGGGTTTTGTATCAAACTGGATCCATAATTATGAATCAAAGGAACAGAGGCTGTTCCAGAGGAGAGAAGGGCATGAAAAGATGGAAAAAGGAGGAGTAAAAACCTGAACTTTGAGCCACTTTCTGATCTTTTTCCTGTGTTTTGTTCTCTGTCTTCCAAGCCCAAGGAGAAGCAGGGCAGAACAATGGGAGGTGGTTAAAGAATTGGCCTTTGGGGTTTCCTGGAATCAGAAAATAGTTTGGGTTGGAAGGGACCTCAAAAATCTTCGATCTGTGGGCAGGGACACCTTCCACTCTCCCAGGTTGCTCCAGCCTGGCCTTGGACACTTCCAGGGATGGGGCAGCCAGGAATTCCCTGGAGAATCTGTGCCAGGGCCTCCCCACCCACACCCCACATGTGTTGCTCTGCAGGGAACACTTAACAACTCTTCTTTTATTTATTTTAACTGCCAAGAATTCAGGCAGATTAATGGGAAAGTTTAAGGAACTCAACAGAATTCCAGCAAAAATTCGCCTATCCATTAAAAATTCCTGTTGGAATCTCCAAGGAAAGTTTTCCAAGCAAAGTTTTACCCGGGCTATTTTTAAACAATGTAAAAAAAAATCATAAACCAAATAAATGGGGATGGAATTAAATTGGAGCCTCGGGCAGGTATTGAGTCACAAAGGTTCAGAGCCGCCCGTGTTTAACTTTCTTTGGGAACAGGTAACAAATAACCACACCTGTCCTGAGGGAAGATCCAAGCTGAGCTGGAAGGGTTACAAAACATCTTTATCCATGACAGAACGACTTTGTGTCACTGCATTTCCTCCTGCTGAAAGGACCTGGTCACTTTCCAACCTCAGGTGTTGAAAGACAGCAAACACTGTCAGGGATTGGTGTTCATCCAGAATGGCAAAAAAACCCCAAAATTATGGATACAAACCACAAGGAAACTGTGAATTTTGATGCACAATGGTTTAATGAGAAAGGAAGAAGCAAAATATCTCGGTGGGAATGGAAAACACAGGGAAAATATTGCCAGGGCAAGGAAAGGATTGCTCCAGGGCTGTGCATTCCACAGGGATGACTCCTGCTTTTTCATGGCGTGGAAAGGTGACACAATCAACCCTCCTTCAGCCAGCCAAGGATCATTGATAGGATGATTTGAGGTCATTATCAGCAGGAGCTGCTGGAAAGAAGAGTCAGAAAAACTAAAGGGAATTTACACAGGAGTGTGGAACTGAGGATGCTCCAGGAACTGCCGGGATTTATGGAAGCTCATCCTCCCTGCTGGCTGTTTGCTCCTTGCTCCTCATTCCTGGCAGATTTAGCACGGCCTGCAGCTCCCAAAGCCATATCCACTGGATCCATAGGAGGAATAGGACCTCCCGTAATTGTACAGGCTCCTGGAGCCGTAGGAGCCGCAGGAGCCCAGGGAGCCCCCGGATCCCAGGAAACCCCCGGGGCCGGAGGGTGCCGAGCTGCCCACGACGCTCTCCTGGGGGCAGGAGCTGAGGATGGGGCCTGGGAAGGTCATGACCACGGGTGGGGGGTAGATGACAGCTCTGGAGTCCCCGCAGGAGGTGACACAGGGCTGGTTCCAGGTGTCGGCCACGGGCTGCGGGCAGGTGATTCCGCAGGGAGCCAGGCAGCGGGAGCTGGTGCTCTGTCTGTAGGAAAACATCTTCTGGAGTGGGGTGAGTCTGCAACACACAGCCCCGAGGCAACAGGAAGATCAGGGACCTATTTACTGGAGATTGGGCTGGGAAATAAAAAGAACGAACACCAAAAACATCAGCAGGAGGCTCAAAATTCAGATTTTTTCCTTCTTCTCATGCCCTTCTCTCCTGTTTCTCCTGACTCCTAGTTATGGAGCTAATTTTATACAAAACCCCATAATTAACAGGAAAATAATTATGTATTTGGCCTCAAGGCATCCCCTGTGTTACCATGTCTCCTTCCCAGATCCTTTTGGGATCTGCCTTAGGGTGACACCGGATTTATTGTACAAACAACTGGGGAGAAGAACAGAAATCCCTGTGCTGGTCCTGCACCCCCTCTAACCAGGACAACTCCATGAGGAAAGTCATGGTTATTCCAGCTTTTAGGAAGAGCTGACTGTGCCAGGGAAGTGAATTCCCTGCCTGGAGCTAGCTGGGAAGGAAAGAGGAGGAGTTAAAATTCCCACAGGGTGGATTCTGCCACATCCAATTTTTCCTTAGACACCTCCAGGGATGGGGACCCCAAACCCCCCTGGGCAGCCCCTGCCAAGGCCTGACCCCCCTTTCCAGGAGGAAATTCCTCCTCATGTCCAACCTGGCCCTCCCCTGACACAGCTCGAGGCCATTCCCTCTCCTCCTGTCCCTGTTCCCTGTGAGCAGATCCCAAATTCCCCCTGGCTGCCCTCAGGAAGAGCCAGAAATTCCCCCTGGAGTCTCCTTTTCTCCAGGCTGAGCCCCCTCAGCTCCCTCAGGAGTTCTCCAGAGCCTTGTCTTGCTGTTCCAGCCCCATTCCACCCCTGGACACACTCCAGCCCCTCCTTGTCCCTTATTCCATAATTACCCAGCCCTGGACATTCCTCTCACCAGTCCCAGCACAACCCCTGCTCTTTTCCTGCTGTCTCCACTATTTTGGATAAAGCAGCGTTCAGTTTGGATCCTGACAGTTCCAGAAACTGTTCCAGGCTCGGGCTTACCTCTGCAGAGCACGGAGCAAGTCAGGAGGGTGGTTTGGAACAGCCCAGAACGGCGAGAGCTTTTATACCTTTTCTTGGGCAATCAGCTGGAGGTGAAACATCCACATCTGATGAATGATCCAACAAAAATTCCCTCCACCTGTCACTGCCCCAGATAAAGTCATTATTTTGCTCAACAATTATTATTATTATTATTACATCCATGTCATTCCTCAGGCAGAGTAATGATTTTTCTTTTCCTTTTAGTGCTTTTTCCTACTTCTCTGATTGCCTCACGGAGCAGGGATTGCTCAGAGGTTTATCCATAAACAAAACATGCTGACATAGCTGAGATCCCACCCCACTTTTCCCAAGTGTTTCCCCAGAACAGGGAATTGTGCAATTTATCCCATCATCCCAATGCGCAGTAATTCCCGTGACTGATGTGAGGCACATTCATCCACAGGCACCTTCCTGCAGCTTGGGAATGGGAAGTGCTCATTCCCATCCTCCTGGCCAAGGAACACGTCCAGCTTCATGCTGTAAATGTCCAGGTGGAGTAACCTGGGAGCAGGGAGTTCTCCAGGAGCCTTGGACACTGAGAAATCCGTGTCCAGCTCTCAGGGATCCCATGGGATCAGCTCAGGGCTCCTGAGTGAGGAAGGACTCGTGGGTTGGGGTGAGCCAGGTCAGGGAGTGCATCCATGCATCACCCCTGCAAAACCTTGGAATGTGAAGGTGCAGCTTCAGCTGATGCAGAACTTTGGCTGCAGACTCAGCAGATTTATTCCTCAGATTCCTCCATCTCCAGTTATTCACTGATTAAATTTTCTGTTGAGTCTCCCCATTTTCCATACCCAAGCTGACACCATTCCCAAATCCTTTTTCAGCATCAACAAACAAGCTCTTCCCCTCCCAAATCCCTCCCCTTTATGGAATTATAATTTGAACAACTTTTTGTTTTGAGTAGACCTGAGATTTCTGCCCTAAAATGTTAATTTAATTCCAGTTTTTTCCACTAGTAACTGTTAGGGCAAGAAGGCTGAGGAAGCCTTTTTCCTGAGGCCATCCCAGCGTTTCCCTGAGCGTTGTTTCCCAGCAATGCCTGCAGGGACATTCTTGGGATTTACAGCCAAGAGGATTCACCTAAACAAGAAAGAGGATTAGAAAAACAGGAAGGAGAAGTTGTGGGGGCACAACCCACGGGAGCTGCTCCTGCCCCAACCACGCCTGGTTTCACTTTGCCTGGCAGCAAACGATGACAGAGGTGCCACATCCCTGCAGGGACCAACAGATGAATCACAGAATTCTTGGAAATCATCCCTGTCCCAACCTCCCAAAAGGGCAAAAGGAGAAACCCAAGGGGATCAATCCAAATAAAACCCAAAATGCTTTATTTTGGCTCGTGGTGTTTGATTCTCCCCCTCTGCTCTGCTCTGCTCTGCTCAGGTGAGATCCCACCTGGAAAATTGTCCCAGTTCTGGTGTCCCCAACATAAACGAGACGTGGAGCTGTTGGAGCAAGGCCAGAGGAGTCAGGGAGGCGTTCAGGGGACAAAGCCTGGGAGAGTTGGGAATGTTCAGCCTGTGGAGACCTCAGAGCCCCTTCCAGGATCTGATGGAGCTCCAGGGAAGCTGGAGAGGGACTTTTCCTCAGGAACTGCAGTGCCAGGAGAAGGGGGAATGGGGTCAGATGGACAGAGGGGGAATTCAGGTTGGATATCGGGAAGGAATTCATCCCTGCGAGGGTGGGGAGGCCCTGGCCCAGGTTATTCCATGGCTTCCCCATCCCTGGAAGTGCCCAAAGCCAGCTGGGATGGTGTTTGGATCCACCTGGCCTGTGGAAGGTGCCCCTGCCTGTGGATCAACACCATCAATAAAATAATTTCCCAACATTTTTACCACGTTGGCAAAATCAGCAAAATGGTGCAGGAAGTGAAACTGCCTCAAAAAAGTTAAGGATGAAACCAGAGGGTGTTGGAAGAAACTAATAATTGTCCTGAGGTGGATAAAACAATCAGCAGCCCGGGGAGGGATCACATCGCTGAGCGTTGGGAAACACTGGGGATGTCTCAACCCCTCCAGGCAATCCAGGAGACGGCATAAAAGGGCTCCTGGCCCCGAATTCCTCACATCGCAGCTCCTGTGCTTCTCCTCCTCGGGATCTGAGTGAGTCTGACCCAGCTTGGTTGAGACTTGGGGGTGGCTGGGGTGGGAATTGTTCCATGGGGGAGATGGGAGAGCCCAGAGGAGCTGCCTGGGATGGACGGAGGGAGGAGAAGAGGGACGGGGAGAAGGGAAAAAGAAAATTCTTCTGACCTTTTGGAGAGGAGCTGCTTGGGAAGGAGGGAGGGAGGCAGGGAGAAGAGGGAGGAGAGGGGCAGGGAGAAGGGAAAGAGGGAGAAAAATCCTCTTAGCTTTTGCAGAGCAGGTGCCTGGGAAGGAGGGAGGGAGGAAGGGAGGGAAGAAAAAAGGGAGGAGAAGGTTGGGAGAAGGGAAAGAAAGAAAAATCGGAGCCTTTGCAGAGCAGCCCCTCGTGGCACACCCTGCAGGGGCTGTGCTGCCCTCTTTCCAACCCCCTCTCGTTTCTCCCCGACCCTTCCCGCAGCCGTTTCCCCTCTCTCCTCCAAGGATGTCCTTCTACAGCCAGCTCAGCTCCCGCTGCTCCCCGCCCTGCGAGGTGTCCTGTCCCCAGCCCTGCGCCGACGCCTGGAGCCAGCCCTGTGTCACCTCCTGCGGGGACTCCCGGGCCGTGATCCACCCTCCTCCCGTGGTCATCACCTTCCCGGGGCCCATCCTCAGCTCCTGCCCCCAGGAGAGCATCGTGGGCAGCTCGTCCCCGCTGGGGCTGGAGCGCCCCGTGGGCCTGCAGGGCTCCCTGGTCTATGGGGGCTTCTTCTCCTCCTCCTCCTCCAGGAACGCCTGGAGCCAGCGCTCCGGGGGCTGGGGGCCGTGCTAAGATGGGAAGAAAGGATGGATGGATGGAGAAACCAGGAGGGGAATGACAGCAAGACCTAGAGCAGCAGCTCAGGAGCGGGGAGGACCGGTGGGAGCTGCTCAGCATCCATGGGAACTGCTCAGAACCCCTGGGAACTCCTCAGCACCCATGGGAGCTGCTCTTCCTCTCACCCCTTTTGGTTTTAATGTCAATTTTCTCAAAATGTGTCTTTTCCCTCCTTAAACCCCAAATTGTTTGATCAAACCCCACCCATTCCTCGCTGCCCAAGCACAAAATCCCTGGGAATGGGTCCATGGATGGGTTTAATTGTTTGGGATTCTGTATTTTGTCCCTTTGGTGGGTTCTTCCTTGGATACCTCCACGTCTGACAGGAAGAGCTGTCCCCTCACGCTGTGATTTGTCCAGGTCATTTGAAACGTGACCCAAGCCAAAAGGATGTGATGAAAATTAATTGTTTTATTAAATTAAACGATTGGATTATTAATTTGGATCAAGTGCACCTTGTATTTCTCCTTTCCTTTGTTTAAAATGTCCACTTTTCTCCCAATAAACTCCTGTATTTGCATCCAAATAATTCCTCTCTTGGGTTTTTTCTCTTTTTTGGAATAATGAAACCTCTGCAAAGCCATGGAACCAAACCATCCCCTTACCCCAGGGTTCTGGGGATGAGGGTTTGGCTCTTGCAGGGAATGTTTTTATGGATTCATCTGTCAGAAAATTCTGCTTCCCTGTGTGCCTGGTTTAATCTTCCCAGGAAACCAGGTGGGACAGAGCTGCCCAATCCTTGGATAAAACTTCCAGGACCAGCTTGAAGTACCAAATATCCACTCCAGAAGTGTTCCAAGAGCTCATCCCTGCTTTCTCCACCTTTCCATGGATTGTCACCAGAATTATTTTAATTGCATACACCATAAAAATAAATAAAAAGGGAATTTTAGATTATGCTGTAATTCTTTATGACATGTAGAAATAAAAAGGGAATAAAGAGAGTGCAGAGCAGCAGAGGGAACTTCCCAGAGACAGAAAATTAGGAAGTGGTGGAACCCCAGCTGAGGTCCAGGAAACTTGAAGAATCCCAAGAAATGGGGAAGCAGAAATTGGAGCCTGAAGAAAATCAGAAGTAAAACTTTTATGACCAGAAGAAACCTGCAGGAAAGGAGAGGAGATCCAGGGAATTCGCAATAAACAGGGATTTTCTGTTCCTCTCAGCACCTCACTGGAATTCCAGGCCTGGAATAGTGAGTGTTCCCACAGGATTCTCCTGGAAAAGCTGACAGAGCAGGCACAAGCTGGGGAGGGTTCTCTGAGTTAAACCCTGGCTGGATGGGGGTGAGGGAGTGGTGGGAGATGGTGCCAAATCCATCTGGGATGGGGAACTCCTGGAATTCCCAGGGGTTTGGGTCCTGTTTAATTCTTTATCCATGGTCCAGATGAGGGGGTCGAGGGCACCCCCACTTTACAGACGCTGAATTGGGTGGGAGCGGGGATTAATTGGTTTGGTGATGATGATGAAGTTGGGGGGCAGGAAGGCTCTGCAGAGGGATCTGGACAGGCTGGATCCATGGGATCCATGGGATCCAGGGGCTGAGGGTCAACAAGAGTGGAAACACCAACACCCTGCCCAGGAAATTATCTGAATTGGGTATTCCAGCAAAACAGGCAGAAAAAAACCCAGAAGGCTCAAATGATGCTGATTGTTTTTAATGGCTGAGAAAAGAGGAAAGTTCACAAAAAGCAAAAATCTTACAGAAAATGAGGCATTTGAGATTTGCATTTCAAGAAGCTTCGTTTCAAGCACAGTTTTCTTTTCTTCTTCCATAGATTCAGTCCAGTTTTCCTCTGTTATCTCTTGATGGACACCAGGCAGCATCAAGTGGGAGAAATCCCATATCCAAACTTCCTATACGATCTTTTAGGTGGAATGTAGGGGGAATATCAATGGATTTGAAAATTTGGACCATGAGAAGAATACAAGAGCATTTAAAGCTAAGAAAGGAGGCACGGAAACGGGGACAGGCACAACACTGTGGGGTGGCAGCGAGAATCAACCTTTTTATGGCCGCGTTTTCAAACCCTGTTTTAATCTTCAGTTTGGATCTTGCACTCAGCATCCCGGGTGCTCTTGGAGCAGGTGAACTCCTGCTGGCTTTGGGAAGGCTCCCGGCTCCTGAATCCACAGCCACGGAGCCTCTGGGAGCAGGAGGAATAGGCAAATCTGCTTCCCTGAGCTGCCCCAAACCCCACAGAGCCTCTGGAGCCATAAATTCCCCCCCAGCCAAGGCAGGTCCCAGCTGCAGCCGGTGCTGAGGAGCCCACGATGCTCTCCTGGGGGCAGGAGCTGAGGATGGGCCCCGGGAAGGTGATGACCACAGGAGGAGGGTAAATCACGGCCCGGGAGTCGCCGCAGGAGGTGACACAGGGCTGGCTCCAGGCGCTGGCCAGGGGCTGCGGACAGGACACGGAGCAGGGGCTGGAGCACACGGAGGGGCAGAGCTGCCTGGAGGAGAACATGGTGCTGCAGCAGCAGTGGGGCTGGAACACAGGAAAACAGGAGATTCGGAGTCAGGGAATATCCCCAGCTGGGAGGGACCCGCCAGGATCAGAGTCCGACTGCACAGACACCCCAGAATCCCACCCTGTCCCTGAGGCGTTGTCCAAGTACTCCCGGAGCTCCTGGGGCTGTGACCATTCCCTGGGGAGCCTCTTCCAGGGCCCCACCGCCCTCTGGGGGAAGAATTTTCCCCAAATATCCAAGCTAGCCCTCCCCTGGCTCAGCCCCAGCCATTCCCGGGATCCTGTCCCTGCTCACAGATGTCGGAGCTGCCCCTGGTAGATCCCAGTGAAGTCCGACCCCAATTCCCCTTCTCCAGGATGATTTGCACAACACTTCAATGCCAGGACAGGATTCATGGAACCCCCTGTGACACGGAGCTCCAAAACTGAGCTTCGCCTCCCACTAAAGCTGAGCTAAGCCTGGAGCTCATTTTGTACCAGCTTTAGGAACCAAGGGTTGTAAATCCTCACACTCAGACTGCGGTATTCCCTCAAAAAGATGGATAATCCCAGCCCCAAGTCCTCTGCAGGATCAGGAAAGTTGTTTTAACACCCAGGCCAGCCCTGTCAGTGCAGATTTTGATGTAAAATCAGTCAGAATTATTATTTAAAAAGAGCACGAAACAGGCACAAGGAATTAAAAACTTACTCGAGTCCCAGAGGAGAAGTCAGGAGAAGCTGTTGGGAGAGAGGTGAGTGGCACCTGCTTTTATAGGGATGATCCCAGGATCTGAGCCAGCCTTTGCACAGGATGTTGGATCAGGTTCCAACCAGGAGGGATTACACAGGAGGACTCACAACATTCCAGCCCTTTGTCCCTGTCTGCCACTGTTGGGCAATTCCCAGCTTTCCATGGCTCCGTCATCCCTTGGAACTTTCTGATCACGTTCAGATTCATCACAATCCACCCTCTCTGAGCCAATCCTGAGATTTATCCTCAGCAGGAATGACAGGCGCTTCAGGGAAGCTGAAAAAAAAAATCCTGGGTGTGTTTGGATCTGGGTGCTCCAGGATTTTTGGGAGGTGGATAAACATCACCCAAGGAGGTAGAGAGCCTCCCCAGATTCGGAATTTATTCCATGAACTTGTATAAAGTTTATATGGTGGAAGCATAAAATGTATAAAAAGTAAAATTGTGCATTAAAAACGCATTAAAATAGATATATATTTATATGAACTGTATAAATCTGAAATATAAAGTGTATAAAGTTTTGTTCTGTAAATATTTGTACAAAGTGTGGCTATGAAATATTTAGGATTTCTATCAAGGCCCGGGAATTCCTTTTAACACCTCAGTCAACGCAAGAGCAAAATCCTTGAGGATTATGTTGCATCAGTGGGTTATGGATTTAGAAACCACACACACAAAAAAGAGGGAAACTCTATATTGTGATGCAGAAAGGATTTTATTGGAGCTGAAAAATGGGATTTATCCCACAACAGCGGCACTGCAGGGAGCATTACAGAGGAATTCAGGGAAAATTAAACAAAGTAAATTGAGCATGGGGATGGGAATTGTGAGTGGAGATCAAATCCCAAAGGGAATTGCAGTGCCTGGATTGGTTCCTTGGGATGAAGGCGCATCCCTGGCCCCTCGCAGAGCCCTCCCCTCAAAATTTGCGGATTTGCTCCTTCTTCTGCTGGGTTTGCTCATCCACGGAATCCTTGCCGGGCTTGGCAGGGCGTGAATAGTGGGAGTAGGAATTCCGGGAATAGCAGGGGTAGGAATTCCGGGAATAGCAGGAGTAGGAATTCCGGCCGCCGAAAGAGGCCCCGGGCTCGCAGGAGCCGAGGGAGCTGCCCATTCCCAGCGGGAAGGAGCTGCCCACGATGCTCTCCTGGGGGCAGGAGCTGAGGATGGGCCCCGGGAAGGTGATGACCACGGGAGGAGGGTGCAGCACGGCCCGCGAGTCCCCGCAGGAGGTGACACAGGGCTGGCTCCAGGCGCTGGCCAGGGGCTGCGGACAGGACACGGAGCAGGGCGAGGAGCTGCAGAGCTGCTGGAAGGACATGGCTGGGGCTGGGCGGGAACCTGGAACACACGGAGAGGGGACAGCGTGAGGGACAGAGCAGGACAGGTGGAAGGGACTTCAGGATCACCTCATTCCGTGGGCAGGGACACCTTCCACCATCCCAGGTTGCTCCAAAACCCATCTTGGACACCTCCAGGCATGGGCAGCCCCAGATTCCCTGGAAAACCTGTGCCAGGGCTCCCCAAACTCTGAATTTCCTCCATAACCTCGTATAAAGTTCACACTGTGAAAGTATGAAAGGGCAAAGGGGATCCCTCATTTGTCCAATTTATCCAACCCCATCAGCAAACCTCAAGTGCTCCAGATAAATCTGTTTTAAAATGAATTTATCTCAAAATGAATGTTTTACCCTATTTCCTCTATTTCCTCTTGTTCTGTTTCAAACCTTGAGATATCTCCCACAACTCCTTCTGAATTTCTCACAGGCAAATTGAGCAATACTCGAGCTCAAACCCCTCCATGCCCCAGAAACCCCGACTTACGTGGTCTCACAGCAGCGGAGTCGAGATGAGAACCACAGGTCACTGATTTAGAGACTCTCTGCTGGTGCTTTTATAGAGCTCCTCGGCTCGCCCCGGGGGATGTGAACAATTCCTGTCCTCCTCTGTCCTCATTGTCCCTCAAATACCCTTTTTTTGCATATGCCACTCAAAAGAGGTAATTGTGATCTTTTGTTCTCCCAACAAACTCCACCTCGGGTGGTTCTAAACCAACAGCGGAACCCGGAGATCTCTTGGATGTCAAACAGGGAGGGCGATTTCCACCTTTGTCACAACTCCTGGGACAGGGGGAGGCGAAGATTTATTTTGCTGTGCGTTTCCACATAAATATTTCCAAATTATATAACAATCTTACAATTTAGCAAATATCTCTGCATGGATTGGCCACCCTGTCTCCTGTTTGTGTTTCTTGCAGGGCTCCCAACAAAGGTCCTTGACTCAGTGTCAGGGCAGGAGATGAAAGAATGAGGACTTGGTGTGCCCAGGGCTCCTCCCTGAATCTCCTTTCCCACTGAATCAACAGCCGGGGCTGAGAGTGTGATTTAACCTCAGACTTTTAATAATCCCATGAAGAAATCAACCCTAAAAATTACCCAATTCATCTGGGTGTTGGACAAATGGGTGGCTGAGAATGGGGCGGTGAAAAAACAAGGGTTTGACATTGTCCTGAGATAAGGAAACGCCGAGATTGAGAAACGAGGATGGGAGAATTAAAACGGGCAGCAACTAAAGCTGATCACAAAGCAAATGTGATTTCCAGGGAAGGAGTTACAAAGAAATCCACAGACTGAGGTCACTCCCAGAGTCTGAGGAGGAGGAAGACTCTGGGGTGAGGATGAGGAAGGGAACACAGTGATTCAGGAGTTTGGAGGAAAGGTTTTTAACAGAGATCAGGCCGCTGACCATCACCACTGCTGACTCAGGACAACACCTGTGCCTGGCCCAGACCTTCCCTCTGAGAGGTGCTGAGCCCACAGAAAATCCAGCTTTATTAAGCACTAAACTCGAACAATCATCTCCTGCCAGCAGTACAGAGCTGCTCTTTCCAAGTCTGCAACACCCACATGGGACGGGGAAGCACGGAAACCTCTGCTGGTGATTTCTGGCAGAGATGATGAAGACAGAGGGCAAACGATCTCCCAAATACCCCCTGGCAGTCCAGGCAGCCTCTGGGAGGAGATCTCGGGCATGCCTTGTACATGTCAGGGTGATTATTTATAATTATAATGCCATTATCTCCTGGCTCATGGAAATGGCGTTGGCGCCCAGGTACCACGGAGACAGGGAGCTCCCAGTCACCACTCAGGAACCAACGAACGAACCCAACTGGGCTTGGGTTTGCTGAAAGGGAGGATTCTCATCCCCAGGAGTGCTCAGGGTGGGTTGTCCTCACCCCAAGGGCAATGAGGGCATCCAAGAACCTCTCCCCAGATTCTTAGCCAAGGCAATTTCCTGGCTGGAAACCCCACTGTGCCTTAATCTGTGTTTTACCCTGGGTCTAGACTTGATTTTATCTCTGTTTTCCATGTTGTGCTCGCCCTAAGAGGTTCAGGAGCAAGGCCAGGGGAACGTCTGTGTTTATAATAAAGGGCAAAGGAAATAAAACATTTCCATCCCACCTGGAGAATCCACAGGAATGCTGATTGCAGCTCCCAGCAGGGCAGGGACATGGCTCCTGCTGGAAGTGGGGATCATCACGGGTGATCTCAGTCAGCCCTCCAATTACTCCTGTCAGCAAATTTTTTGACTTTTAACTCCTTTAAAATCACCAAATTCAGGTGCAGAAGGACCCCAGCATTGACCTCTCACTTTGCGCTGATGCTTGTTACACTGGGAGAGGAGCTGGATATAATTTTGCAGTTGTAAATGGATTTAACTCAAACCCCCATGTGTGACACAATCAGCAGCCAGTGATGTTTCAGAACAAAGCTGAAACTAGCGAATTTTGGGGGTTTCTGCTTTGAAGCTGGGACGAGTGGAAGAAGGAAGTGAATTCCTGTGATGAGTAAAGAGAAACTAAGGGTGAATCCCACCCCTCCTTTGAGAGGAAAGATTTCCATGGCTGTGATACCATTCCAATAAATGAGAATTGCCCAACACACAGGGATTCCTCCACCCCTTGGCGTGACAAATGCAGGGAAGTTTGGGCTGCACCAAGGAAGGGCTGCGTGCCCAAAGTGTGGCTCAGACCCCGGGGAATGGTATAAAAGTCCCTGGAGAACCGAGCTCTGCACTCTTCTGGGCTTCTCCTTGGTGCTGACCTGAGTAAGTCTGGCTTAAAAGTCTCTTTAATGAGGTTTACAGAAGGATGGGGTTGGAAGGGACCTCAAAAATTGGGTTTTATAGAATCACAGGATGATGTTTAATGCATTTGTGTCTGAGCACTAAATAGCTCTTGTCTGTTATTTGGATAATGTTCATTCCAGAAAAGATTCTGTAACTTCTTTCATCCTGTCAGGGTTTGGGGTGTTTCTGATCTGTGAGGGAAGCATCAGACTTCAAGAAATCAATGAATGGTTGGGGTTGGAAGGAATCCTAAAGATCATCCCGTTCCAACCCCTGCCATGGGCAGGGACACCTTTCCCTATCCCAGATTGCTGAGTTTTAAATCAATATTTAATTGCCAGGGTAATGTTCGTCTTAACGAGGCTTTGTTCATTTCTAACAGTTCATCCCCTCCTCATTATTTCAGTGCAGGAATTGCAACCCCACTTTGTCCTCAGTTACAGGGGAGTCACTTCTGGAATGCGGATATTTGAATAGATGAATATTGAAAAGGAGAATATTTGGATAAACGGGGGCTCCCCTTTGCCCTCCCCTCTCTGTGTGTTCCAGGTTCCCGCCCAGCCCCAGCCATGTCCTTCCAGCAGCTCTGCAGCTCCTCGCCCTGCTCCGTGTCCTGTCCGCAGCCCCTGGCCAGCGCCTGGAGCCAGCCCTGTGTCACCTCCTGCGGGGACTCGCGGGCCGTGCTGCACCCTCCGCCCGTGGTCATCACCTTCCCGGGGCCCATCCTCAGCTCCTGCCCCCAGGAGAGCATCGTGGGCAGCTCCTTCCCGCTGGGAATGGGCAGCTCCCTCGGCTCCTGCGAGCCCGGGGCCTCTTTCAGCGGCCGGAACCCCTGCCATGGGCAGGGACGGAATTCCTACCCCTGCTATTCCCGCTACTCCGCTTACCGTGGGAGCTGCTGAGCCCTGCAGGGCTTTCCTGGGAAGCCAGACCCAGCAAGGTCCCACTCCACGAGGGAGCAGAGGGATGCGGCTGTGACAGGAGCAACAAATCCTGGTCAGCAGCAGCAAATCCTGGGAATGTGGATCCTGGGAATGTGGATCCTGGGTCACCCTCTGCTGCTCTGAAATCCTTGTCCTGTCTCAATTAAAGCCGATGTTGCACCTCAGCAATTTTCTTGTGGTTTCCTTCAGATGAAAATGATGCTCAAGGTCTGAGCCCAGGCTCGTGGGGGTGTAAAACAGCCACAGAGGAAAAGTGTCCTGGGTGCTCTTGGGGTGTTGTCCCTTTGTCCACAGGATGGGGACGTTCCTAAAAATATTCTGTCAGGATTCGTGGGGAAGGAGGTGGGAGAAGTTTTCAAAGACCTTCTGGCTCTCCACAGCTCCCTGACAGGAGGGGGCATCCCCCCCTGACAGGGGGGATTTGGGATCTGCTCCTAGGGAATGGGACAGGATGAGAGGGAAAGGCCACAGGCTGTGCCAGGAGAGGCCCAGGTTGGACATGAGGAGGAATTTCCCCCTGGAAAGGAGGGTCAGGCCTTGGGAGGGGCTGCCCAGGGAGGTTTGGGGTCCCCGTCCCTGGAGGTGGCACCCAGTGCTCCTGGACTGGGTAAAAGGAAAGTTTGAAGGACTTTTCCACTCTGAAGGATTCTGTAATTAAATAACTGCACTGAACTGCTGGATCAGGGATCATCCCCATCCCCTCAGCAGCTTAGAAGGAGAAAGGAGCTGACCTCAGTGTCTCCTACATTTAAATAGTGAATTTTCTCTTTCTCATTCCAAATGCCAGTGCTGGGAATGGATTTCCATTCTGTCCTGGGAAAATCTTGGCTTCAGCCTCGGCCTGTTCAGTGTGTGTGCACACAGAATGATTTTCTCCGGCTTTTAAGAGCATTTTCTTTTTCTAACACTGGAGGGCCAAAATTCCCTTTTCCAAAGCTACTGAGAACTTGTGGCTGGAAGAAAACCATCGTTGGTGAGTCCTGGAAATTAAATGGAGCACCTGGGAGAGAAAAAAGGAAACTCAAAAGGGAGACAGAGGTGGAACAAACCGCAGGCCAGGGTTTTGCAATAAATGGTTTTAATGGGCATGAGAGACAGAGCCAATAACACAGAATGAACACAGGCACTTCAGGACCTTTAATATCACAAATTCCTGCAAGAATTCCTATTTTCCTTAGTGCTGTTGTGGAATTCAAGCCCCACATCCTTGGAAATGAAACCCCCGGAAGTTTTTACCAGGGACCACAACTTCCCCGGCTGCAGGAGCTGTACTGGCGGTGAAGGAAAGGGCTGGAACTCCTCCTTCCCAGGGATGAGCACCCAGAATTGTAGGACCTGCTGGAATTACAGGCACCCCCGTAAGCGCTGGAACCTCCAAAAAGGATGGAGCCCCTCAAGCCAACAGGATTCCCGTAACCCCTGCATCCCAGAGAGCTCCCGGCCCCCAAGGAGCGGCCGATGGAGAGGGGGCTGCAGCTGCCCACCACGCTCTCCTGGGGACAGGAGCTGAGGATGGGCCCGGGGAAGGTCAGGACGACGGGCGGGGGGTAGATGACGGCTTTGGAGTCGTCGCAGGAGGTCACACACAGCTCGTTGCAGGCGTTGGCCAAGGGCTGAGGACAGCTCAGGTCCCAGGGGCTGCCGGAGGGCAGGCACAGGTCCCCGTAGTGCGACATGGCTCTGCAAAGCCCGGGAGGGGGTTTGTTTCAGAGCTGAGCCTAAAAGGAGGAGAGCAGAACGACATCCAGCGCTCACAGCAAAATAAACCATCCTAAAAACCGAGCACAGGGTGTCAAAGCGCTTCTGCACGGAGAGACTTCGAACCCCGCCGTGCCCAACGCAAAACCCTCGGAGGTCTCTAAACCTCAGATTATCCCCCAAATCCACGGCTCTCAAAGCCCACAATGGACACCTTGTAGCAGCAAACAGCTCGAAGCTTTCCATTAATGAATCTCAGAGTTAAAATAAGCCCGGACTTACTCGATCCGCCGGCGAGGGAAAGTTGGGAGCAGCAGATACGGAGCCTTGAGCTGCGAGTGCTTTTATACAGCTCCCGAAGCGCCCCGGGGCTCCGAGGCCGATTTGTCGATGATTAATCTCATTTAGTTGCAAATCAGGGGTTGTTGGCTCGTTCCAAAGTGCTGTAATTAACCTCTCTTAGGGGCAGTTGTTAATTGTGAGCCCCGCGGAGCGATATCCATCTGACAAGGGGGTTTAGCTTCTCCGGGATCGCTGGTTGCAGCCGACACCAGGGAATCATGGAATTATTTGGGTGGGAAAAGAGCTGGAGATCACCGAGTCCAGCCTGGGACCCATCCCCACCTTGCCACCAGCGCGGGGCACTGCGGGCCACGTTTCAGGCTGGCAGAGGGGAGGTTTGGATCAGAAATTAGGGATGAATTCTTCCCTGGGAGGGCGGGGAGGCCCTGGCACAGGTTATTCCATGGATTCCCCATCCCTGGAAGTGTCCAAGGCCAGGCTGGACGGGGCTTGGAGCAGCCTGGGAGAGCGGGGGGTGTTCCAGGGTTTGGAATTGGATCTCCTTAAGGTCCTTCCAACCCAAACCACTCCATGGCATCCATGAATGTCTTGGGACCTTGCATTCTCCAGACACAAATTCTCCCGTCTTTTTCTCCCATCCCTTGGGTGAGGTCCATTTCCAGGCTGGGAATGGCACCCGAGCAGCGGGATAATCACAGCGTTTTGCCACGGAATGGGGCAGGAGGGAGCAGAATTCCTCTGGCTGGGCACCAGAACCATCCCTGGCTGCAGCTCCTTCCTCTCTCGTGCTCCTTTCCACCCTCCGTGCAAACCCCAGATTTTCTGGCAGGGCTTCAGTTCCGTGGGATGGTTATGAGGAAGCTCAAGGCAACACTTCCCTGGGCTGTTCCAATTTTTTATCCACGGACTAAAGGACTTCAAAGCACCTCGGTGCGATTAAAGGGTTGTAGAGACAGAGTTCGGCTGCAATAAAATTAATTACAGGTTGCTGCACGTTCAGGACTTGATAATGAGTAATAGTTTCACTTTAAAACATGAGCTCATCAGCCTCTGAAGGAGACTTTAGAGCTCCGCAGGTCAAAATTATTTTCTTTGACACAGAAAATGCTTTATTTTTCTCCTTTCCTGCATTAAAATCAGTCTTAAATTTACAAAACTTCTGCTCTTTGTATGGGATAAATTTGTATTATCCATGGAAAAGATAAATGAGAGGATTATCCAGTCTAAAATCCGGGTTTATGTTGTTAAAAAAAGTTTAAAACTCAGCCTTGCAGTGGACTAAATTAATATCTTCTAATTAAGCACATAGAACACAAATTATATAAGCTCTCCTTTTCCTGAGATAATTTTGTTTGTATTTCCTGATGAAAAGAAATTATAATTCACCACTGAAATGAAAAGCCCACAGATTTATTTATTCTCCAGCTCTGCCTCCAGCTGGAGGGTTTGGAATTCTTCAGCACCGGGGCATTTAAGGCAAAGTTTTCCAACTCTAATGAGGAAATTTGCACTTTTTTATGGAATAGAAATGTTTTCTCTCTGGAAATGCTCAATGTATTCCAGGACCACTCGCTTCAAAAAAGACATGGAGGTGAAATTCTCCCTTGATCCTGGTGCTCCAGACCCTTGGAAAAAGTCTCTCCCGTGGTTTTTGTCGGCTCCTTGAGGTGCTGGAAGCCACAATTAGGTCACCCCAAATATTCTCGCCAGCCCAGACAATCCCAACCTCCCAGCCTTTCCCGGCTCCATCCCTCCGAGCATCCCGTGGCCTCTCACACCCCGAACCCCTCTGAACCTCGGTCATTTCTGCAAACCAAGGGGTTGCTATCACCTTTTTGGGGTTGTTATCGCCTTTTTCCTTATCTCAAGGGGACGATGCCTTCCGCCAGCCCCAGAGATGAGATAAGGATGGCGAGGTGCAGGCCAGGGCTGTGCTGATATCCCAAATTATGAGCTCGGATCACCGGAGGAATTAGAAAAGCGACCCAACCACACGAAGATCTCTGTGAGGATTTCGGCGCTGTGAGTCACTGACCCCAAACCGGCCAAGCTGGTTAAAAAGTGCCCTCTGCAGCCGGCGGAGAGAGTAGGACATTCCCCAGAAATGCAGCCAGAAATCCCCAAATCCTCCTTTTCTGGGCACTGCAGAGGGAACCCAACCGGCTGCCTCAGCCCTGAATTCGGGGCCTGAAGAAAATCTCTATTTTATCTCACTTTGCACCAAAAGATTTGTCTGGGGAAGGAGATTTGAGTTCTGGAAGCCTGGAATGTGCAGGGGGGATAAATCAGCGAAAATCTTGGGCAGGAATGGGTGAATTCCTGACCACTCTGAGGAATCAGCGGCAGATTCTGCATTAGCGTTTATGGACTCATTATCTTCTTACTTAGCCTGTAAATTCCAG
Source organism: Climacteris rufus (assembly GCA_013398175.1). Lineage (NCBI taxonomy): Eukaryota > Metazoa > Chordata > Aves > Passeriformes > Climacteridae > Climacteris > Climacteris rufus. Next base: position 124,850 of record VZRZ01005075.1, on the reverse strand, counting down.
TTATTGTTGGATGTTCCAGTTCCATGGGACACCCTGAAGGAACAGATCCTGCACAAACAGAGGAGGAATTGCCTCTCCCGAGGGCTTTTCCTTCTAAGCATAAAATAACAGCCTGCAAAAAGAGCAGGAGGCAGATTTATGGAACTGGCATAAATAAAACCATCCCAGTTATATTTAACAATTAGTGGGTGCAAGAACAATTAAACAATGCTAATTCGAATCCTTTTAAACCTGATTTTAATGGCATTAGCGTTGCCTTTGTTAATATTTACCTTCCTCTGGTGAGTGCTTTGGGCTCTGGCACTTTTGAGGCAACAACAAAAACAAATGAATAATTTAGGGCATGAAAATACAACTTTAGGGAGGAGTTCCCTGGAGCTTTGATGATGTTTGTCCACAGGAAACAGGAGTTGGGTTTATAATGAGGAAAGTGTCAGATCCCCCTCCCGGATCCCCTTGGAATGGACACTCTGAGAGGTCCTGGAGCTGAAAAATCAGGCCAGAAACTTCGGGTTTAACTCATTTTAAATCAATTCCAAACCTTTCAGAGCTTTCTGTTCCATCCTCCAGGGGAAACGTCACCAGTGGCACATTTTAGAGGGGAAGTGGTCAGCACTGGGGGGGTTTACTCCAGCAATTCCCTGGAGGAATAACCCTGCACACCCCCAGGGAGCCAGGATCGTGAGCATCTCCGGGAATGCCTGTCTGAGCCAGCCCGGCTTTCCCAGGCTGCTGTTCCAGGGATCTCCCAGGGACTCCCCAGAATCCGGGGATCTTTTGACATCCTGGCAGCAAATGGAGCAACCGAGAGAGAACCAGGAGTGGGTTAAGCACAGAAATGGAAAAATTCTTTGTGGTGGAGAGGGAGGAGTGATTCCAGGGCAGGGAGCTCCATCCTGACCTTTTGCAGTGAATGTTGTCACCGTCCTGGCTTCTCCCCATGAATGGCACCATCAGGAATGGAGTGACAGGACAAGGGACAATGGGGTCAGACTCCCAGAGGGGAAACTGAGGTTGGATATTAGGGATACATTTTTCTCTGTGAGGCTCATGAGGTCCTGGCACCAGGGAATTTGTGGCTGTCCCATCCCTGGAAGTGTCCAAGGCCAGAGGCTGGAACGGGTTGATCTTTAAGCTTCCTCCCAGCTCAAACCATTCCAGGATTCCAGGATTCCCTCTGCCTTTTCTGCATCTCCTTTGCAAAACAAAACCTTTGGGTTCATTTCCAGGTCTGCCTGACTCCAGGACTGGAAACTGAACTAAGTTTGGAATATTTGCAGGGCTGATTCACGGGCAGAGATTAAATCTTGCTGAGGGAGGTGAGCTCTGTGCTCACCCAAGCGTGGTGAAACCTCCCTAAGGTGCTTTGAAAATGTTGCTTGCTGAGAATGGAATAAATATTTGTATTTGTCAATCTTTTTAATGCACTCATAGGATTAATTTTTGTATGGAATTGTCGGTGTATGAAGGAAAAAATGTAGGAACAGGCCCTGAGTGCTTTGCTCTGGGCCAGGAGTGACAGAAAAGTCACTTTTGCAGCCACCCCACGGAATCTGTGGAGCTCCAAACTGATCCACAAAGCCCAGACTCCCCAAACATTTAATATTTACAAACTTTTCTGAAAGTTTGTCACTTCCTGAGTGCCCCTGCCTCAAAATACAAATCAGTTCTCCTCCCAGTGATCTCTTTTCCTTGTCTACTTTTATTCTAGACCAAAACCATGTCATTTAATTTGTCTCAGGGCAGCCAAATATCACAACATCTCAGTGGTGTTTAGGCAATCCTGTAATTTGTGTCAGACACTGCAGGAGATACCAAGAGCTGGATCCCATCCAGGCTCCTCCATGGAATCAGCTCAGCTCCCCGGGGGCAGCAATTATCTTTTCTATAAAAAGGGCCGTAATAACCCCTTGCTTTCCATAAAAAAATCAGCGATGGCTGAAAGAGATGGCAAACAAAACAGCCGGGAAAGTGATAGGAGCTGCCTCAGGTCGTAAACAGGGATTGAGGGACCTTCCCAGCAACGGGAAGGAGAATTCCTGGATGTTTCCAAGTGTCTCTCCAGCGGTTTTGGTGGTTTATCCACAGCTGGTTCATTGCTCAGGTTTCCCTGTTTTCCTTTTTACCTCTCTCCTTAAATATCCATTTTTTTTCACCTCTATATGTTACAGTTCTTAAAGGGTGTCCACGAAGAAGTTGGAAATCTCCTTTTTCCAAGGAATATGGTGGGCTGCTGGATGTGGATGCACAGCACGAAGCTTTTCCAGCCTAGGGCTTGGCAGGGTTCTCAACTGAGGAATAAAATTTTATTTATTTTAATTTTTTTATGTTAAAAAACCCAATTTGTTTCAAAATATGAAGAAAGCTAACTTCTGGAATGACTGAGCTGAGGGTTCCAATGGATTTTGTGAACCCCTCTTTGAGCTTTTAAGCTGATTGAAAACATTCTTATATCTTGATTACTGGCATGAAAGGCACCATAAAATAAAAGAAGAGCAACTTCAGTGTGAAAATCATCAATTTACTAAATATATATATATATATTCTGAGAAGATAAAGAAATAAAAGTGCGTGAAATTATGACACTTTTTTTT